>RCWM02000394.1:600000-957500 GCA_003667255.2 Euschistus heros
AAAAAAAATCTCTCCCACTTACAACCCATAAAGGGTCTTAGGTTCAGCACTTAGGTAAGGTTGTACTGTTTCTGAGCCAACGGTTGTGAAAGGAGCAGCTTTGGCCGGAAAATCGCTCAACTGCCAGGTTTTCCCCCTAATTAAGGGTATCCACTTAAACGAGACTGGGGTATATCCCAGGAGGGTCTCCCGACTTATAATTATTATTTTGAGATCTTCTAGGATTTAAAGATTTTAAGATGGCAGTAGGACATTCTTGACTACTCCACTTCTTGACAAATAATTAGTTTTCGTTCTTAAGGATACTATTGGGGTTGTTATCAGTTTATGATCTAAATATTATTTTTATATTATATATTAGGATTGTTAGGGTCGAGAGACTATCTCCAACATCCCGTTGAATGTGTTAGGGAAAAGAACGATAATCCAAAGGATTAAAAGGGAAGAGAGGGTGTCCTTTGTAAAGAAACGTAATAATTAAATAAATTTTCAAAAAGGACTACAATGACGGTTTTTCAAAAGGACAACGATTGCGGAATCTGGCAACCTGGCAGATCTCATAATTGTATCCTTAAGGAGAAAAACTAATTTGTCGGGAAGGAGAGTGGCCAAGAATGTGCTTCCGGCATTTTAAAAATCGATAAACCCTGGTAGATCTGAAAATAGTATCCTTAACGACGAAAACTAATGTGTAGGGAAGGATGTCCTTCGGCCGTCAAAAATCGTCAGATCCTGGCAGATTTGAAACCAGTATCCTTCACTGGCCTATGCTTTTATTATATGCAATATAAATATTTATCAGTCTATAATATATCATAGTATATTTATCAGTTCACACAGTTTAAAAAAAAAATTATATTACATAATTCTTTGAGCTCTTTATTGTTCAATTTTTTACCTGACATTAGAAATACTTAGATTAGAAATTGCAAAACTTAATGAAATCGATATATTCGAGGATCGGATTAACTATTCAGAACTAACAACTAACTAAACAACTTATCTATAAGCCTACCTATTCAGTTCTTAATTAGGGTGGCGGTTTTGAATGAGTTAATAAACATTAAGTTGATATAATTCCCGTTCTTATTATTTAAAAATTAGTAGATCATGCCTAATTAAAATACAAACCAAATACCTAAGAGTATAGAGTTTTATATTAATTGAAAAATATTTTTCATTTTGCCATTTTAAGGAATAAAAAAATAAACGTTAGCTTATGTTTTTGGTAAATTATATAAATAATGAATACAAATAATTAATTAAAAAATTGTAAAACCTTCGTGAACCTTCTAACTCGTCTTCTTTTTTAAAGCAAATCATGCGGAAAGTCGCGGTCATTGAATTCCCTTTATGAAAATATTTACTTTGGATTGCTTATCTTTAGGCATTTAGAGTTAAAATGGCACATTCAACTTTTTTGGCCTTATATTTTTTTTTTTCATCTTTTCTTCTTCATTTTTTCCGATGTTTGCCCTTTTTTTTGTCTTATTTGACTGGCCTATAAGTCGATGTTCCGGTAATCTTCCTCTGCGCATTCATGAAAAAATAAAACAATTTAGTATCCAAACATAAACATATACGCTATCATTTAATATAGAAGACCTATTTTTTTTCTTTTTAGTCTAATTTGAATAACGGGTCGTAGAACAACTTAACTGGAATAATGCATGTGCTTTTGAAATCCAAAAACCCGCTCAGCTCAATTATTTTATAAGTTTAAAAATTCATTTTCATTAATAATTTCAAAAAATGTATAATGTACATACACGCGTAAATAGATTAAAAAAAAATTATAGGACTAAATATGTGAGATAACATTATTTGAGAATATTTACTTTATTATATATAGAATTATTTAAGAGAAATTATATGTAAGTTTCAGTTGTTATTTTTTTTTTTGCCAGCATAGCAACAAACAGATAAAGTTGAGATATAAATATTCACAAGATTTCCCTGTTTTCTTCTATATTTATAAAAAGCGCGGCAGGTCAAATCCGCTCCCACGTTACCTCAGAGAATTGAGAACTCTTGAGAACAACTCGCCCATGGCAAATTTATTTTTCTTCGAAGAAAATATAAAAAGAGCCAAAGATAGAAAGTTCTTCTTCAATGGTATTTCACTAGCAGCATATTTTTAACATAAGCAGCATATTGATATATATATATATATATATATATATATATATATATATATATATATATATATATATATATATATATATATATATATATATATATATTTTTTTTTAAGAAATGAAAGCTTCTAGTTATTTGATTGTTTATTGAACAGCGATTATTTTTTACCTTAGAATTTTCAAAAATATTGTGTATCTGTGTATTGAGTACAAGTCAATATTATGAGTAGTAATTTAGTTAATACATTGGAGTTCCAATGAGTTCTCGGTTGTCGACAATTTTTCTTCAAGTGACTTCTACTGCACAGGTTGTACTGTTTTGATTATTCCCTCTATGAATACTCATTGCCACCCAAATCGCCCCATTGATTTATTGCTCTCCTGATAACCCAAATCGCCTACTTGCGGGCAGTTGGAAACCATTGCCAATTCCTACTTTCATTTGCGAATCAAATATAAACGATCCACTTTATTTATTTATTTTTAAAATAGCAATCTACAATAAAACCGATCCTAACTACCACTAAGGGGTTTTTTTATACACCCATTGCTTGTCATCAGGTCCCTTCCCCCTAGTCCCCTCTCTTTAGGCCCATTCTATCGGGCCTTCCGTGTAAAGGCCGGTTTACGGTTTCCTGTCCGACAAAACATACAATAAGACGTAGCGTGTAAACGGCAAAACGTACGTCTTGTCGAATCGAAATGAAATCCAAAGTTAGATTGAAGAACTGATGGGAGAAGCATCATTTTGCGAGAAGTAATAGGACAAAACGTGACGTGTAGGCGCATGTTCAGACAAGACGTCCGATCTTGGCTCAATTCATGACTAGCTCCATACCAGTTCGCTTCCTTTTCGCCAAAACAATCTAATAATGTCAAACTTATGGAAATGCACCCACAATTTTCTCGTGGAATGCATTGAAATGTATAAAAGTTTTCCGTGTTTGTAGCAAGTAAAAAATAAAGACTATAATGACTGAAAATAAACGTCGCGTATGAGGAACTTTAAAAATAATTGAATAAAAAATTCAAAGAAATAGATACGATGGCAAATAAAGAGACAGTTATAAAAAAAAAAAAAAAAAAAAAAAAAAAAAAAAAAAAAAAAAAAAAAAAAAAAAAAAAAAAAAAAAAAAAAAAAAAAAAAAAAAAAAAACTCACTTAGATCGGTTTACAAAAAAGAATTGAAGAAATTTCCATTCGACAAGACGTACGATAAAATGTAATGTATTTTTTCAAATAATGTACCAGTTGTGTTTTATTTTTGCGTACAATTTTTTAGATGATAGCGACTGAAGATAGGGGAAAATGGGTTCCTGAAAATAAAGAAAAGATCGTCACTGGTGGAAGGCGGTAAGTCTACTTTTAGGCACCCTCAGAAAAAAGTGCAGTTCAGTTGAAAGTTATATGATAGATTGGTAGCGGGTAGTTAATCCTGCTTTAGCAATAAACTTTCGAATGGCCGGAGACAGCGGTGTGGCGGTGATGAAATAGTGGGAAGATCTTAAAAATTACCATTTCTTTTCTAATTCTGTTTGTTTTGGTTGGCACCGACTCTAAAAATAAATTATCATAAATTGTGAATGTTTTTGTTTCGAAGCAATTAAAATATTATTTTTTTATTTTTTAGTTCAAGTTTTTATATGTAGGTTTAATCTTGAAGTCGGTTTTGTTTTATTTTCTAAAAATTATTTTTATTTTTCACTTTTTAGTGGTGAGTGTATTTTAGTTCATACAGTCAATTCTCGATCTTCAAGCTACCCTGAAAAATAGTCCGACTTACTGATGTCGTCTGTACAGTGTATCCTAATGAAATGGGAGAATGTATGCTTAATGTTGTGTAATTATTATAATCTCCTACAATTATAAATATTAATAATGAAAAATATTTAATAAAAAGGAACGTAAAAACTTGTTCTACCAGCTGTTTTTAATGACTATAAAACAAAAGCCACTATGAGAACGGTGAACTGAATTAGGTTAGTCGTCTCCCAATAATTAGAGCGAGCTAAGTGGAACCTTGGGCAAAGTTATTGCTCTTTGGGGTTCCACGTGCCTTAGCAGGTCTCCAATGGCATGGAGTGTTGCAATTATTTTCTTTGTGTCTTCTGCCCATGAATACAACAATACATTTTTGCGGAGGAGGATCAAATAATTTTAAAAGAAAAGCAGGAATAATTATGTTCATTAATCTAAATTTATTCACTTCATACAAATCGTCTTAATAAAGTACTTAGAATTTATTTTTATTTTTTTTTACTAAACATACGAGTCTAAAAAGACCAGAAACTGCTTGTCGTTTCCGACTAGTCCAACATATACTATACAACCGTTCAAAGCTCACAATAAATTATAAAACACTTATTCACCTGACAGTTACTAGACCCATTTGTACATACTTCGGCTTTGGGCTCTACTAAGCCTTCCAATTCTTCTCATATCCAATCCTTACAATCCTTCGTAAAATCCTCAATGTTCCTTATTTTGTCACAATCAAACTTATCCATAAAGATCTAATGAGGCTCAACTAAACCTTCTAATTGTTCCCGTATCCAATCCTTACAATCCAAAATCCATCCAAAAATTCTTAATGGTACTTACTGTGGTACAAATAATCTTATCCATACAGATCTTAATGTCCCATATATTGCTGATTTATCTCAAACCAGATGCCTATCCTTTCTTAGTAAACTCCATAACCACACGAATCCACTAGTCTCTCAACTTGCTTCCCATTCTATTCCCGATAACTCTTCGAGGCTTCTGAAAAGAAGAAGGTCTAGAGACTTAAATAGTGTAGAATTTTTAGTTAAGTGCTACTGATGAGTAGTTCTTTTCAAGTTTGACATTTTATTGTAATCATTATTAATACATTTACTAGATGTATATATTTTGTTGCAGTTGTAAATATCAATAAATATTTAGTATTAAAAAAAATAAATATATTTTACAATCATATTTTCTCTTTATTATTGAATCTAAAGTGTTAAAAGGTGGGCGAGGTTCCTTCATTGAGGGTTACTCTGAGCTTGATAACTTTATGGAGCATGATATAGAAGATGGAGAAAGTAATTTAATCAAATCCTACATCCTGGTCCTTTTGAAACATCTTCGTGGGTTGTGAGGAAACATTAGTCGGGGAACAGCTTTGTAGGAGTAGGAAAGATTATGTTGATTAAATGTTGACTTCTTGGTGTAATATTTTGATCACTTTGTAACTATGCCTTTGATTAAAATCGTTTTATATATAACGGTTGTACTGTTCAGCTGCAACATGAATTAGTATTATTTATATTTAAAGTTTGTATTAAAATCCAGAAGTATTTCAATAAATAATGCTATCTATTATTATTTTTATTTATTTATCTGTATTTTTAATGTGTGAACTTATAAAAAATGGTTATTACAGAATAAACAAAAAAGATAACTTTGTTAACAGGTTTATATAGGTTATATATATATATATATATATATATATATATATATATATATATATATATATATATATATATATATATTGAAATGTGCAATAATATTGTTTTTTAAGATTTTTTTTTTTATAACGTTATTTTATTTATAAATCATAAATTTTGATGAGAAGGTCTCTAGCGCCCTATAATGTGTACAGTAATAACTGCGAAACTTATAGTCTGGGTCAATTAAATTTATCGATATTTCTTGTTTTAACTCCTTACCATGAAAGATGTTTTTTCCCCAAAATCTTACCTTCCTTTCTTCATTAGCCTTGAAGTAGCAATGTTTACTTTTGAAGAGAATTGTTTTAACTTCTATTTCATGCAATTTTGAACTAATAAATATTTCTGTACCCTTTGGGGAAACTAGGCAAGTTCCAAATCACAGGCTTTCAGGGCAGCGCTTTGAAGTTTTCTGTTTTCGGTGTAAATCGATTTTTTTTTAAATTCCTACCGCAATTATTCTAAAAATTCTCCATATTGTATTATGCAATGCACACATATATTTATCCAAAATTAACCATTGAGTTTTAAAGGATAGTTAGACTTGATGACTTCCTTATTTATACACGATGTGTAGGACACCGTATGGATTGCCCAGAGTATTTACCTCATTTTGGTCACGAATCGACCTATCCAGTTTTATTTTCTCCCAAATGGTTTTATAAACATAAAGATTTTTATTTTTTTTACCATTGGCTAGATATTTTTTTATATCGGTGTGCAGTAATTACATAATTATTTATCATAAAACTATTTTTAATGTTAGCGGTATCGATCTGCTCCTAGGAAACAAGTTTGGAACATCGATTTTTTTTCTCGAAAATTATCGATTTTTAATAACGTATATCTCAAAACCGTTAAAAGTTTGTTAAATATGTATAAAATCAATTTTATAAGAAATTTAATCATCTTTAATTTTTATTTAAAACATATTTTACTATAGTCCACTGATTTTGAGATATAATCGAAAAACCCGAAAATGGGACATTTCCCCCTTTCCCCCCACCATTAGCTCACCCCTTCAGGGGCGTGTAATTTTAGTATGTTTATCTTTTAACTACTCGTAACGAAGCCATGAGGTAAAAAATAATCGCATATTTCATGCACTCTACTATATGTTTATTGACTGGACTATTTTGGAGATACACATTCAAACTTAATTAATTATATCCTATTGTAGCTAGCTGTTTCAAAACTAATAATTTAACTACATGAGTAATCCTTGGTCATATGAGACAGCATAAATAAATTTTCTATTGGACTTGTATATTATAGATTAAAATAGTGAAAAACAATTTTTTAATAAAATTAATATTAATTAATAATTAAGAAACTTTTCTCTGCTGACTAACTAATAGTATGTATCATTTAACATAAGCACCGAAATCTGTCAAGTAACACATGGTCATATTTAAATTCCATTTTGACGAATATGAAGGTCGCTTAGCCAAGAGTTTTAAGTACAGTAACCCGATTCAAATTTTATATATTATTTATCTTGTGCTTCACAAATTTGTCGTTCAGATGTTAATATAATTTATCTAATAATTATAAATTAAATAGTGTCCTTGGAAATATGACTCTATTCCGACACAGTCGCTAAATATTTGTTGATTGAAGGTCGATGTTTTCAAAGGCCGAGACTTGCTTTGTTGTTCGTCTGGTCTTTAGTTAAAATATTCTTCTTTTTCTTTATTAAGTCCTCAGCTCTTTGTAAAGTTTTTCCTTTTAGCAAGCTCTTTTGAATAGAATCTGGAAAAAAAACAAAAACAGGAAACTATTTTTGATACAGCCAGACGAATCAATACATCCCTGGTTACCTTAGTCATTTTGATTAATTTTTTTAAATTATTTTATTAACAGAAATGTACAACTGTATTAAAAAACACATCTAGTAAATATGCGGTATACAATGCAAAATAATGACATGGCTAAAACTTGAAGAGGAACTACCCATTGGTATTACTCTAATGAAATATTGCAAAAGAAGATCAGGATGCCATCTTCTTTTCAGACGCCTCGGAGAATTGCCAGGAATGGAATGGGAAGCAAGCTGAGCAACAAGTGGATTTGGATGAGGAGTTTATTATGAAAGGAACGGTATCTGACATATGGGATATTAAGGTCATTGTGGATCAGGTAATTTGTGACAAAGTTAGGAGCATTAAAAATTTTTCGAAGGATTTTGGATTGGAGTGATTGGATGCGGGAAGAATTCGATGGTTTGGTGAATCCCCATAGCTCTATACCATAAGTCCAAATAGGTCTGATAGTCGTCATATAGACTGTAGTGTTGTACCAGTCGTTATTGATTAAATTTAAAAATAAATCTCTCATTTAGATAAATTATCTCATCCCTCGAGATTTCTCCATCGGGTATAAAGATTTTCTTGGGCCATCAATGGTAATTTATAATAATTTATTTCCATCGTCCTGCAATAACTGTCCTTTTATTGGTTCCTATTATTCAATATTATAGGTCAAATCATTTGATCTCTTTCGTATTTGACATGCCATGCCATACGTCCTCATAGGCGCCGTGTTCGACATCTAATTTCTGAAAAGAATTTCTTTATAGAGAGGTATTTAGGTCAAAGAAGAGACTTTTGTTATTGCATTGCTTCTATTATTCATGAAAAGGTTTTTTATGTCGGGAAATTTAATCTCCATGCAGACCAGAATAAAATATGGTTCTACTCCTCTTCGATGTACATATAGATACCGATCCTCCTGAATTGATTTCTAGGGATCTTGCTTGATTCCCACACGATACTAAACTCGAAAAGTGTGTTTAGTTATTACTATAAGTTGGATTTCGACTAATTTCTCTCTCTTTTAGAGTAAAAGTAAACTGTCTGTATGTAAAAATAAGTAAAAAAAAAAAAAAAAAAAAAGAACTTCTTTCTCTAAAACTCATTGAAAAAAGAAATGCGATTTCTTATTCATAAACTTATATATGTAATCGATTTCGCAATTTTTTAAAATAAGAAGAAATAACATTTTATGTTATTTTTAATAAATTTGTTATCACAGTCAACATTTTTTGAATTACTACTTCATATTTTTGTAATATTAGTTAATATATAAGATTCAATTTTAAGATGTTTGGGTTCAAACCTAGCACTGGTTATTATTGTAAAAAAAAAATATTTTTCCGAATTACAGTAAAAAAGGATTGCTTGGATAAATGATCCTAGCTTGAATAAAAGGAATATATATTAAACCATTTATTGTTATTTATGACGTTAAATTAAAGCTTATGGAACAGCACGATCATACTGTAGCTGGTGACGTCATGCTTACGCGATATTTCAACTTGGGTAAAGTTGAAAAAAAAAACCACTAAACAACTTTAAACGAATATTTTGATATAAAAATGTCCTCCAGATACGTTATTAAATACAGTTATCCTTCATTTCTTATGCATTATTGTTACTGCCCCGTATTCTGTTCACTCAGACCATATATTGTTTTGGGTATGTAAGAGCCTACTAAAAGTCCAAGTTATATAATTTTGTAAATAGTTATCTGACAAGTGAGTTCCGATTTCATTATAGCATTTTGGTAAACCTATTTTATCTTTTATTTAATTTTACTTTTTAATTATTATTATTATTATTTTTAATGACTTTCTCTTCGAATGTTAGGTTTTAGAAAATAATAAAGTTATTACATTTTATTAGTCTAATATCTGCTCTGCAAAGATATGTCCATTAACAGTTCTTTTAGATATCGTAGACAAACTAGATTTAGCATATTATTTGTGGAATATTTTCTAATATATATATGTTGTAGTTACAAAATAATTTTGCTTGAAAGTGTATTCAAATTCACAACAATAAGAAAGAAAAAAATTTTGGCCTCTGTAAAGGTGTGGTTCCGCATGGAGCAGCCAGCTGCAGCAGCTGCGTCTGCCAGCTGCAGCGGCTGAAATCTGAGCACTGCTTCAGTTGGTTTTAATAGAAGTGTTGCAAGAGGGAGCAGCTGCGGCTGCAGCCAGAAATTTGAGAAGCTGGCTGCTGCGTTCGGACTGCTCCTGGGACCAGTCCAGACGCACTCCTTCGCGTCTGTAGTATGCAAACCCACATCACCAAAGTTTATTGTATCATTTTAGATTTTTTTTTTTTTTTTTTAATGTCATACCGATCTATATGGTATTTTTGAAAAACAACGCTCAAAATACATTGCAGAACACAATTTTAGGGTTTTGGTATATTTAATATACATTTATAAATAATTGGATAAAACCTCAGGTTGAAATACCACAATTTATACATATATACGAGTATATACACACATAAAACTGTTCATCTTTTTTGTACTCATTTTAATTCTTAACTTTTACATTTATCTATGTATTTATTCCAGTAATTATGGATGTTTAGTTTGTTCCTATTTGATTTATTTTCTGATGTATGATCAGCTAGTGCTACTATTATCTACTTTTTTGCTACTATTATACTTTATTACGTTACGTATTTTGTTATTATTGTAATATGCTATTTTATTGTACAAATTTTCTTTATTTAATTTGCAAGTTAAATTTGAATTATTTCTTTTGTAAGTTTTGAGATGTATTTTATTCTGTTATATTTGATATTATTATGGATATTTTGTTTATTATCTGTTATTTCACTATTTTTATTAATGGATTATTTTATTTCATTATTACATGTTTTAGGTACTATCTAGAAAAAAATCTGTAATTTTACTTTGATCTTTATTAGAATTAACTTTTGTATACTTATTTAATTCCGTTTGGTGTATTATTTTTATAATTCTAATCATCTTTTTGTTTTTGTTCATGATTTTCAGTTTCTAACTTTTTCGAGTTTGTTGTAGGTTGGTTTTGTATGTCATGTGAATATCTTTTTTAATCAATAAAGCAGCATTTTAGTTCTTCATAAATACGTGTACTTATTACGGTTATATTATATTTACCTACTTTTACTCTTTTCAATAAATTTAATTTTATAATACATATAGATATCTACATTATTAGCACTTACCGTAAAGTTATGGCTACTTTCTCTCGTGCTGAAATGGGACGTGGTACCCAGCTCGTACTTGGCCGGTTCAGTTCTTTCTCCACCAAAGAAATTAAAAATTCAAATTGAATGAAGTTCAGCCGGAAAAACTTCCTAAATTTCTCCTCGTCGTTCTGGAGGTGTTGCTCAATCAACGAAGAGAGAAAACCCTCTTCTCTTCTTCGGAAAAACATGGGGTCAATTGATCTCCTCTTCATAATAAGGAACTCCTCTTCCTCTTGCTCCAACAACAACCACAACAGCAGTTTTCTCCTCAACATACTCCGTGGAAACCTGAAAATGAACTGATGAACTGCCAGCTGCTGCGGCTGGCTGCTCCATGCGGAACCACCCTGAACGCAGCAGCTGCAGCCGGCTGCAGCTGCTGCGGCTGGCTGCTCCATGCGGAACTACACCTTAAGTCTTCTTTTTTCTGGTCGGGCGGGCCGCAACATACATCTGGAACTGCCAACCCTTTTGTACTTGTATCTGCCTTTTTGGAAAAGGTTATACCTGTACTGGGGTTGCAGCTGCCAGCGGTCTGCTCCCACCTGTCTGTCTGCTATCCGGTTCATGAAAAAGTAACTGTTCTGTCATTGATGCAATAATAGTGCATGAAATTCTCAATCCTAGAAATATGTTTGTTATAATAATAATATCGAAAATAAAAGAGGAAAAAAAGAAAAAAAATTATTATTAGATGATATCTTGTACAGGCTGACTAGTTACTACTAATGAGTAGTTCTTCACAAGCTGTTGATCTGTCATTGTAATAATTTTACCGCACGCAAATAATAGTTGTAAATATCAATAAACTATAATTTTTTTTTCACGGAACGGCCTTAAGGTGTGGTTCCGCATGGAGCAGCGGCTGGAAGCTGGGAACTGCTTCAGTTGGTTTTAATAGAAGTGTTGCAAGAGGGAGCAGCTGAGGCTGCTGCCAGAAATTTGAGAAGCTGAGCTGCTGCGTTCGGACTGCTCTAGTGACCAGTCCAGACGCGCTCCTTCGTGTCTGTAGTATGCAAACCCACATCACCAATGTATCTTGTACCATTTTAAACTGTATCTGTGTATGTATATATGGTATTTTTCAAAAACAATTCTTAAAAATACATTACAGAACACAGTTTTCAGGTTTTATAAATATAAATATACATTTATAAATAATTTGATACAACCTCAGGTTGAAATATCACAGTTTATTTATATATAAATATCTCTTAGATAATTATACTACATCTTACATGATAAAAATTATTTAACGAAAACAGGGTTGTCAATAAAATGTCATTGGACAAAACAGTAATAAAGAAACTGGAACTTTATACATCATCTAAAAAAAACAACAATAAAATTGTGGTTCCAGCGAGTTTTCTAAATTGTCTGTCTGTATATTGTGAAATCACCAAAGGGAAAACGTGGGATTCACAGCAATGGAGACTTCCAAGTATTGGTTTGTTTTCTGGTCTTCCCGCAATTTGCTAGATTTCATGTGTGCCCACAGTTCTTTAGTTATCATAATACGCCTCGTTGAGCTCCCGTTTATTAAAAAGTTTTATTAAAAATGGCTCGTTTTAGTACGTTAGAGAAATTATAAAATCTAATTGAATGAAGTCCTCTTCTTCGGGAAAACATAGAGTCAATTGATCTGTATCGTGGAACTTCATACATTTTATAACATGGAACTCCTCTTCCTCCATTAACAATCACAACACCACTTTTCTTCTCAATATACTCCGCTGAAGCCAGAATACGAACTGATGAACTTCCAGCCGCAGCATCTGGAAGCTACATGTGGAACCACCCTGAACGCAGCAGCTGCGGCTGGCTGCTCCATGCGGAACCCCACCTTTAGAGATTACGCGAATATCATTATTTTCATACCCCTTCTCTCCTTCCTTCTCTCTTCCCACCTCTTCCTCATTCTTTCCGATTGCTCCTTCTTTCTTTCCTTGTTCCGTGCTATTCTTTTACTCGCATCTTTCTCTCCCACAAGGACCTTCATTTCGTCTGTTTCATATATCCCCTGGCACTCTTGTATCCTCTCATTTTATAGAAGATTTCTTCATTTAATTTCTTTGGGTCCATCCTCACCATAACCTTTTCCTCTTTTGTCCATAGAACCTTAATCTTCTTATTCTTATGCCCGTTTCCAAATCTTTCATTTTTTTGTATATTTCCTTATTAGGTCTCAACCTATAGCCTTCTTATTAATTATAGTCTTCTTTGGGCCGTAAATTCTTCTTTCTCTCCCTAATATTTTCCTTAGGCTGGGGCGGGAAGCGGTTTCCATTCCACAAAGTATTTGATATTAATATTAATATTATTATGATGATTAATTTTCTAGATGATTGACTACTAATCCCAGCAGACGCCGATTTATATAACTCTTAAACAGTTATGCATATATTCAATAGAGTATATGCTACTAATTTCTTAATTATTAGCATTTATTTATTTTTTATTTTTTTTATTTTCATCATATTTTATATGGAAAAAATATGCTATAAATATAATAGAAATGTCATTATTTGTTTGATATTTCCTAATTATAATTCTTTATTTTTCAGGTAAGTCACTCCTATATTATCATAACCACACATGTCTGTAAGTACATATTTGTATAAAGATTTTATGTATTGCAATTTATAATATATCCTTGTCAAGAACGTCTGATAAATAAACTGTGCATACATGTATTTTTTGCTAAAATATTGTTTTAAAATACATTAGTGACTACGTTAGCAACTTTAAAAATGTTCAACAAAGTGCCGAATTTGTTGTAGAAAGTTAGGCATAAGAATCCTAAATTTCAGGTCCAGATTCTTTTATTAAATTAAGGCTTTTATTAATATCTTTTATTCTCTTATATCGGTCACGACACCCTGGGTGAGGCACACCCAGCTATTAGCATCTATAATAATGATATTAATAGTATGAATAGGGGAACACTTGGCGGTTAAGTGAAATTTTGGCCAAATCTCACTTTCTTGCCGTACGGCTGGCCAAGAAATTTTACTCTCTTACGAAGCATTGATTGTTTGTAGTGGTACAGGTTATAATTTTAATAAGATATTTAATAAGAAGAGAAAGTTAGTTACAGTGCAACTGATCTCCTAACTTTCCTCAGATGATTGACCGCAAAGCTATTAGTTGCAGCCGCAGGTCATATCGTTTTCTAGTCGATTAGCAAATTAGAAAATCGCTGCAACTCCAATACGACCAGTTATCAACCGCTGTTCCGGCAGACGATTCCGTGTTCGGATACAGTTTTAAAAAGAGACCTGGGATATCGAAGGGAAAGATAGCGATCCTATGGTCACGATGATAGAAAGTAGACCACCTGATTAGCTTGGCATAACGATTTCCCACGAACCGAGTTTGTAAGAAAACTAGAGAAAATTAATTAGTGGTTGGATATTTACTAATAACTCTTATTACGCTAGTGGTGGGAACATTTAGATTGAACATTGCATCTGCCGTCCCTCTAACATTGACAACGACCAGTTAAAGGCAATAGTTGAAGCTGACCCCACCAAAACTACTCGAGAAATAGTGGAAGAACTCAATGTGGACCAGTCAACAATCGTACGCCATCTCAAGGAAATTGGAAAAACCGATGTTTTTACTGAATACCAAAAACCTGCATTATTTTTGCATCAACCTAATATTATATTGTGTGGATAGATATCTTTTATACAGCTATTTATATATAGAAACATTGGCCGTAGTAACACTATATTTATTTTGGATATGTAGTAAACTAACTTACCTTTAAAATCGTTCCATAGTATGCTTTAATAGTCATTTTAAGGACGTATAGAGAAAAACCGAAAACGAATAAAAAATTCGCAACTTTTTGAGAGAACGCCGAATATTTGAAAGCTTGTACCTTAGTCTCCCTCTAAGCTACAACTTGTTGTCTGCTCAAATTGCAGACAATTTAGTTTTGTTTAGTTTATTTTTTTAATATTAAAAGGTTTTATTTAGAAAAAACTGAGCTGCAGATATTTTGGTGAAACGTAGAAAAGGTCGAAAGTTTTTACGCTTTTACGCATCTAATTAGAGAGCGGCGGTGCTTGAACGTCCGAAATTAAGATTTTAGCACACAAGCACTTACAATATATAAATAAATCAAAACTACCTGACCTTTTGCACAACTAAATGTACAATTTTAGTGGATTATTAGGGATTCCGCAAAAATATTTTGCACTCCACGATACTCCGTGGGAGAGTCGGACTAGCGAGTGGAGGATTAGGTTCTTTAGTATTAAATTGGAATGTTTTAAATGGATAATTCTTTATTACTCTTAATACTGGGACTCTAATAAATTTTAGAGGAAAAGGTGTAAAAACCGGCGCTGGTGTATATATGGGCACCCCTCCCTACTGGCTAAGGGAGATTGAAGACTGGAGGTGAGGACTGTCTATGGAGCTATTTGCTAATATGAGAAAGCAGTGAGAAGTTGGAACCATTCTTTCAACTAATGTGGATGCAGTTTGAGTTATTGTGTAAAAATAATAAAATAATCTCACAATGATACCTGGAAAGCGGAGATTTTAGGCTTCATTGTAAAGCACACCTTTAGTCATGCACGGTTTTAGGTTATATGTGACAGTGGCCATCTTTCTTAGTTGTAGATGACGTAAATATCGGCCCGCTTTCTTGGTGTAAATACCCATTTCCCCGGGAACTTCAACATATTTCTTGTTAAAGATCACAACCTGCATCTGTGATGTAAAGTTCTCTGAAGACACTTGGGGAGAGGTGTGGGTAAAATGTTCCCATATGTGGGAACTTAGATCTTGTCGGGACTGAAAGACCAGTTATGAATGCGATTTCTGTAAATAATTTATTTTTCCTTTTATAAATAAAATCTACCGTTTCGAAAATTTTTATCCTGTTTGAAACTATATTTGGTGACTTTTTTGAAGAGGACCCAAATTTACACCCCAATTTTTCTGGTTCTATTTTGAAAGCTGTTTGTATACTGTCGTTTTTGAAATGAAATAATTGATGTTGATCAGTTTTACCTTCTCGCTTTTTAAAAAAAAATGTTATAATTGTTAATTTAAGGCAGAAAGCTAGAACTTTTAGAAAAAGTAACTTTAAATCAAAAACGAAAAAGGGTGCCCATATTTACACTTTTTCTTCTATTGCCTTATTTAATTTTAAGATAGATAATTGAATTACCCCGTTGTATACATAACCGTATTCTTTGGAAAGCTCAATTTTTCTAAAAGATTATTGAACCTTACTTAAATGTTAAATCTTAGGAATTTTCTATAAAGAAATATTGAATTAAAAAAATTATTTTTGTACACGACCTTATAAAGCTTAGGTGCTAGCTCATCTAATATGTCGGAGTGTCCAAAGATGGAATTTTGGCCCTCTACTCCCACTTGCCTTTGAAACTGGTAAATTCGAACAATTTAATTAATGGATGCTTATATGCTGAATAATAATTGTATTATGATGAAAAAAAAGAAATAAATAAAACAAGTTTCTTTTTGAAATATACTTTTAGAGGGAGCCAAGTCCTGCTTGCTGATCTATCAGTATTTTTTGTCATTTCCTAGAAGTTGTCATTTCGTTCTAAAAAGGAGTGGGAGCACCAATTAATGTCACAGGACTGACAAGAAATAAGTATATATGACACGAAAAAAATTGTACCCTCTCTGCTGTTTGATAGCAGAGAACGGCTTAAAGCATTTGCTACAGTACCCCAATACCGTTCAAGAGATCATTCAAAACATACAATTTTCGAAAATTCTCCTTAGTGCAACAAAACACTTTGGTTCAACAAGGCTTGCACATTGGCATTGCATTGATGAATGCATATCTCATAGATATTATATTGTTTAATATGGTTTTGCTGAATGGTTATGGTTGAAATATTCACTATTGGATACTAATAGAGGTAATAATTAAAAGACAATTAACTGGAATTGGATTCAAATGTTCACGATCTATAATTTCAGCTAACTCAGACGGCGATGCAATCATTGTGGTAAAAATAATACCGGAAGTCAGTTCTGTTAGCATTGTTAGATTTTAACAATGCCTGCAACCACGTTAACCGAATTTACTGTTTTTAAAATGAAACTTTCAGTTCTATCAACTGTTTGTGGCAGTATTGTTCTATTGTTTCATTTACAGTCGTTTTATCTATCTCGTGTTACTTTCTGTAATTATTGTTCATTTATGTGAAATTTTACCATGCCGAGATCTGAGGGGGTATTAGAAAACAGATAAATGTGAAAATGAAGTATTGTAAAAGAAAATGAGTATTGATGGTTTAGAAAAATAAATAATAATATATGTTAATAAATTTTACATCATTTTATATAGTAACTTTATTCTTTTATATTTATTTTAGAGAACGATGTGTATTTGGGCGTTCGTAATTAGTAAATTTGTTGTCAGTGAATTATACTAAAATTTAAATTTAAAATCACAAAATATATATACAAAGTTATAATGTTTTTTTCTGTTTATGCTCATAAACTTCCACTTATTTATTGAATTTGTAAAAACATAATGGAAGTATGTTATGTAACAAAACACAATAAATAAATAGTTATTTTATTATGTAACCATATAATTTATTTTATATATTGGTTTATGTTTATTTTATTAGATCGTTAGTGCATACTGAAAATATGCATTAAAATTCACGTGCTAGGTTATGCCGATGATTTAATACTGGATGAGTGAAGAACAATTAAATTAAAAATAATATCGCTCATAAAAGTCGGTAACGAAATTAGTTTAGAAATAATTACTGAAAACGAAATATCTGGTTAGTTATAATATGTGGTGATTATGTTTTATAGATATTTGAAGGATTAGATTTGAATAAGTAGATCAGAATAAACATATAGGGTCTACAATAATTAGGAAAAATTATATTGAAGAAGAAATAAAGGTAAGGTTAAACGCTCTAAACGCTTGTTGTTTCTCGATCGTAAAACTACTCAGTTCGCACTTACTGACTAGATACTTCAAAAAATTTTTAAGATTATAATCTTACCTCTTATTCTATATGTATCTAAAATTTGACCACATACGTTGAAGGAAGAACAATTGAAGGTATTAAAAAATAAAGTATTGCTTCAAGGAATATTTTACCAAAAAAAAAGATTAGCACTCTGGAGAATTTAGAAGGCTCCACATTGCGGAATGTGGGATATTTATTCGGTAGGTATAGTTAATAGCACCGTTGTTGTTAAAAAGGACATTTCAAGTCATTTAGGATTTAATAATAACCAAATTCCAAAGATGGTTATCTGTGTCGGGTAACCGTCCGAGAGGTAAACCGAAACGTAGATGGGAGGATGTTTAGGTAGGATAAAGGCTGTATTTAGGTAAGTGGGTTTTGATGATGTGGGATATAAGATATTAAGTGTTCAGATTTTGGTGATTTCGGCTCGCAGCATTAAGCCGTACCTTTTATTTATTTATTTCAGTTTATTAATAATGTTCCGTTTAGCTTTCGTTGTAAGTTTTCTATTTTTATTTTATTTATTTTTCTACCTTATACGTAATAAGTACCACACATTATGACTTTATTGTTAATCCTATTCGGTTTGAATTGGAGAACCTCAAGGGGGAGACCCAGCCTCTATAAAGTGGGTACCTATAATTGGGGGAAAACCTGGCGACTCAGCGTGATTGATGACCATATCACCCTTCATAGGTTGTAGCGTTACAGATTTTTTTTTTTTTTTTAAATTTAAATTAAAATATTTTTGCTTACACTTATTCATTTTTCATTGAAGTTCTCCTGATGAAGACTTGCGCTGTAAACCAAAATATTACCACTAGAAATTTATGTTCATTTCTTGTACTTTAATTGACCATACACCCCGCACTTTATTCATTATTTTTATGCAAAATTAATTGTTCTGACCATTAAATTTGAGTTTTTCTCTTAAATACCGATAATTGTCCTCAATACATTTTCATTGTTTTATAGCTGAATACCTTTATTCCCAAATTTTATAACAGCAATATTCTTTTATAGCTACTAAAAATTGGCTTATCTCTTTTAAATGTGAGTGGTGATTAAATCCTTGAAGAAGTAATGATTTTTTTATTTCTGTAAATAAAACCTTTTTTAGACTATCCTCAGTTGTTATCTCTAATGATGAATAAGCATAAAGATGACTAGTATAAAAGCAACAATTTTTTTCTTTTAATGATGTTCAAGGTTATAATAGTCATTAAAATAGATTTTCTTTAAACAACGACTTTATCATTTTAGTCATCTGATACTTTTATTTAATTTTTTTAACGTTATCTAACGTTTTTTTAAACGGTATAAAATTTGTAATTATTAGATGATTAGTTATTATCAAAGACCCTAAAAACGGAGTAACACTAATCGAAAAAGCAATTTTATCAGCTTATTGTTATATAATATAGAATAAATAAATAAATAAAAAGGCTTAGTGAAACGGAAGGTCCAATGCCAACACTACCAAGTAATCGGTCTTTGTTTTCTCGATTTTAATATATTGGTTTTAAACTGAATTCCTGTTCCAAAAAATAATCCGTATGAGAGTAAGAAAAATCAAACGAAATCTATTGCAAATAATAATTATTCAAAAAATAAATAAGTTAACAGCAAACTTATTTTGCTTACCTGTGATTCAGTTTTCTGTAGGAGAAATTTTTTTAAATTAAATAGATAGCTTAATCCTGGTTATTCGAAATAAACAAAGTTGAGAAAAAACCAGGGGTTTAAAACAAAACGTGATTTTTTTTTTTTTTCATTTAAACCAATATAGCTCCTAAGCGGTAGGT
Organism: Euschistus heros; assembly: GCA_003667255.2. Classification (NCBI taxonomy): domain Eukaryota; kingdom Metazoa; phylum Arthropoda; class Insecta; order Hemiptera; family Pentatomidae; genus Euschistus; species Euschistus heros. The sequence goes on from RCWM02000394.1 coordinate 619,451, forward strand.
CCTAACGACAAATTTTGTATAGCAAAAAATATTTTTCATTAAATTTCTGACTAGTAATATACCGTCAAATTTTCGATCCGAGTAACAATAACTGAGCTAGATTGTGTCAAACTACGCGCAACGCTCTTGCGTTCTCCAAAAACGTATTTGACCATCTTGATCACGGGTAAAACATGTTCCAAACTTTTGAAGAGCCCATAGGGATTTCGCAAGATTTGCCAAATCCATGTTTAAATTGTTTATTTGTATTAGGAGAAACAGTTAGACAACTCACTTATTAGAACCTGTCTCCTAGTCAAGATTCTATTTATTTAGTATAAGAAGAGTTGAGCTCCTAACTGCTTCTACTCTCCTAATATCAAACTACGCGCAACGCCCTCGCGTTCCTCTAAAACGCATTGCTTTTGATAAACTAGGTCCAGTTCTATGTTAAAAAAAAAAATATTGCCAAAAGGAGATTTCTAGATACTACACAATATTTTATAATTTCTTATAACTCATGTAGTTCATGTTCTTCTTATTAACTCTTTCATGTTTACCGTAATGAATATTTCTACTGGAGGCTTACCGCAAAAATCAAGCAAAGTTTAATGAAATTAAAAACTACCAAAATATTACTAGGGGCTGAAATTTTATAATAAAGACGTAATTTCATTTAATTTATTCAATCATACTAGATTTTTACATACTGCTAAATTAAATTTTAGAGCATTTTACCTTATATTAATATTAAACGTAATAATTATTTAAGTAACATTTATACTGTATGCTTCTTTAATAAATTGTTGAAAAATACAATTACACTATGTGGATTTATTTTTACTGTACTTTTACATTGCTTGTCCTAGTTTGGCCTCTAGCAACTTTTATACCTTATAAAATTTTAACCTATTAGAATTTAATGAGTTATAAGTGAATATTATTCACCATCGTTAGAACCATTTGAGTTTGTTATAAAACTTTGGTGGTTAATGGCACCCTTTTTTCTGCCCTTACCCTTCCTGTAGAGGAAAGGACGCCTGTCGAAAAGTAATAGGAGACCCAAACACTCATCTACATATATATTGCTTGCTTCGTTTCCCTTCCGACCTTCTTGTTTAATCAACTTCGTATTTATCCTCTTGATCCCAGAACGTCAGGGCAATGGAACATCCTCGTAAAACACTGTTAACGCAATGTTTTTATTTTTCAAGAAAATAAATGGGTTTTCAAGAGTAGGGTTCAGATTATAGGAAACATCACATGATAGGAGCATTTTGATGAATCTCTATCGCGATTTCTAATATTTTAGAAATCACAATTGTATTGATATTTTAAGATTTGCCCTTGTTATGCATAAAGAGGTTTATAATATAGTTATGTATCAAATACTTTTTTGAAATATTTCGAATTAGCTGACGATCAGGAACATGTACTGTGTGCTGTCTCCCTCATGCCAACTGTATATAACTTTTCATTTGCTGATTTTAATTTGTATTACAAGTTCAAATAAAAGTTTTAAATAACTAAAAAAAAAAAAAACCTGCATCTTATTTATTAACATGTAATATTACTTTTTATTTATTTTTCTTTTAAATTTCTGTATTTAATTTAAGTTGTAATTTTCTTGCTTTTATTATATTTCTAAATTATACATCCGACAGCTTGACCGCCATTATATTGTTCATTATAATTATTCTTAAGGGGCAATGGCCCCAGAATAAAATTTATTTTCATTGATTCATGCAAACCTTCAAGAGTTGTAAAAGAAAACAAACAAAAATGATTTTATTTAAATTAAAATCGGATCGATAATATAGTCATACCATGTGGTACATAAAATACGTATATACGTTATAACAAATAAAATATATGAAGAAATAATATAACTAAAAAAATAACAGAAATCATAAACAAATCTAAATAAATAAATGAAAGGTTTCGCGAGCCTGATGGCTAGTTGTTGAAACCAAAAATCTCTGACCACACACCTCCTTCCATCGCATCCCATAAAATCACCCATGATCAGCACTAAAACAAATCCTCCCATCTACGTCTGTCTACCCCTCAGACAGGCAAACGTTGTCTTCATGGGGATTCGGTTATCAATGAATGACTTTACTTGCCCATTTTAACTTGCGCTGCTACCTGAAAAATACCAACCATATGAATGTACCATAATAGCTATTTGTGGAATCATCTAAATTTTCTACTATACTCAACTTTTTTCTAAATATTTTTTACAAAACTTTATTTTCGAAAACGTTTTGTTCTTTATCTTTTACAAGAGAGAAATAATCTTTTTCTCAAACTCAAAATGGGAATATTTCCAACAATCTGAATGCATGTAATATATGAATCATTGTGATAAATATTCTAGAAACCATCGAACCACATTCATATTTTTAAGATATGCTATTGTAGAATATATATGGAAAAATTCTGTATGCATTAGGTATTGCTGTAGGGTAGTTATATTAAACAATTCGACTGTCAGTTTTGGTATTAAATATTTTTTTTTCAGAAATATTGTTTAATTTTAAATACTGAATAATACAAATAAATGCACATTTTATCACTTCCATATTTTTTATTAATTTATTTTGCCTCCTTTTTACTTTCACAAATCTCTTCGCATCACATTTTCTCTTAGACAAGACACCTGCCAGTTTATAGAAACAATGAACTTATTTAAGAGACAGACACAGTTCCATTCCACAGTTCTCACTTCCGACAGAAGGTGACCTGAATCCCACAAATGAAAGAGAAATGCATACACTTGAGTGACAGAAGATTTCTATATTCTATACTTCATTACAGACCAACTCATTGTAACTTTCAGACAATGATTGTCACTATGGACCCAGCTACAAAATGGCAGCAAAAGATTAAAAAATTGCTATTTCTTCATTGAAAAATAATAAGGAACATGATTCACTCGCCCCGGTGCTTCAGATACAATAAATTGCTGTATAACAGTGGCTATAATCACTGTATTGGACCATATCAACACTTCATGCTAACTATTATTTGACTTACTCCACGGACTTTACAACGAAGCATGATGACGATGGATAGCTTTAGAAGGTTGAAAAATAGTCTTTTAAAAGAAAACAGTGAATTGAAATATAATGGTTGTTCAACTATCTCGTGTCTGACATGCCAATCAAACTGCATTCCTTATCGCATCCGCCTATGGTCGCGGTTTGAGTAACAGGTGTAGATAAAAAATAATGAAGAGCTGTAACTAAAAAAAACTTTTCCTTATATTTAATATTTTATGTAAACAGTTTAAAAAAAGCCAAACCGTTAAAGAGATAAATATGACTCAAAGACTTGAAAATAATAGAATTAAGCATTAAAAAATATACGATTTGATAATAACGAATTTCCAAAAAAGGTATTCACTGTAGAGGTGGGTAGACGTCCGTTGGTATCGTATATAGATGGATTGTGTCTGGGCTGATCTTTGAAATTTTGAGTTTTGATGGGGTAAGATGGAGGAGGGTCAGAGTTCCTTTTTATTTATTTATTAAATATTATATAGAAATGTTCTTATTCTATAAAATTTGCTCCAGAATTTATTTCCCACAATAGCCAAGTATTTTGTAGTATCTCTAAAGCCAAAAATAATTATTACATTTTTTTCGAAATTTCACCCTTCTTTGACCAATGTCGGATATTTTCACACTCCTAGACCAAGGAAAGGTCTTGGGAACATGTACATGAACATGCGATGTAACATCCTTATGTATCCCAAAGAGACTTATCGTACATATTACCGTCCTATTCTGGCTAGAGTATAAAGATCGAGATTAATTCCTTGGTCCACTGCGACGTAGATGTTAACCAACTCAGACCTGATTTGTACCAGCACTGCAGATATTTTGAGAATGCTCGACTATTTAACAAGATGTATTCCTAAGGAATATAGGAATTATATTATTGAATCTAGTTAAGATCATATTTTATACTAACTTTCAAATCATTGTCCAAAAGGTCTGCTTTCTGCACTTCATCTTAGTCGGTAGTGTTTTAAATATGGCCATTAGAGTATACCTTTTTTTATTTTCCCATCTATAAATTCATAAAACTCTTGACCTAAGTATTGATATTTTCTTATTTATTTATTTAATTTATGATATTCTATTATATCTATTTCTGATATTGGTTATTACTAGGGCTGTGAATTATATGCATTTGCATATTTCTTCTAGCCAACTAAAATATCTAATATTTCCCGGTCAGAGGCTGAGTTAGCCAGTTCTCGTAATTCCAAAACGGACCAACTGAAGGATCAATAGGACACGTGCCATTATTAAAAATACAGCCCACCCTCCGGTTATTGATAGGGGATATACCAAGAGACCTATTCTCGGACCAGCCAGTCGTAACCGATCAGCCTTTACAACAAACCTGCTATTTTACATATTACTCAAGAATAAAAAGTGGCCAAAATAAATTAAATAGGAAAATCACTGGATGGCAATGCACCCAAAATACACGCCGAAAACATCAGGAACTAAAATCAAAGAAAGCTCATAAAAGTGCTAGTGGGAATGGTCACTTACACCAATAAGCCATTGGTAAATAATAAGCCATCTCTGAGATTAATGCACAGTTAAATAATTATATGATCCGTTAAAATATTTCATAAAATATGTTAAAAGGAGATAATGTTATCAATATGTAATAACACGGGCTGTGAATTATATGCAATAAAAACTCAAAAATATACTAATATATAGGGTAAAATATGCAACTAAATACCTAAAATATGCAACTACATACAAATATCACCTATTTAGAAAAAAAAAAAAAATGCAATAGATACTTGTACATAAGTACAAACTCAAGTTTAAGTTACTAATTGTGTTGAAAAGGGAAACGATTCGAAGAAGACTATTAAAAAACAAAAATACAAAGCGAATGTTAAAAAAGAAAACATGTATGGAAGGGAATTTCAGCTGGACATAAATTGGTATCGAAACCAGAATTTTGTGAATTCAGTGGCAGTTTGTGTAACAAAAGTTTTTGATCGAGTACTACTATAGATGTTGATCGAGTACTACTATAGATGTTGATCGAGTACTACTCCGAGGTTTTTGACAGAGTTTGTGAACTGAATTGGAACGTTATTGAGATAAAGAAATAGATAACAGGAAAGGGAATTAAAGGAGGGTTTCGATCCAATTAGCATTGCCTTATTTTCTTCTAGGTTTAGTAGTATAGTGTAGACGATAATGTGTGTGCACAATGGAGTGAAAAACTTTTTGAACTAACATTATCCTTTCATTACTATTATTTCAATGAAATATATACATATTTTCTATAGTTACATTGAGTATTTTATTATAAACCTCTAACCTCGATATATCGAAATGCTCGATAATTCGAAGTTTTCTCGTTCCCCTTCAGGTTCGATATATCGAGGTTCCACTGTATTTATTATTGTTAATTTAAAAAATATTTGTGGATTATTTGGGCACATAGCAATGGAAAGGGACAGGCGGTGCGTTTGCCATATCAGTTCCTCATATGTTTTTTTTTGTACAGCCCCCCTTGAAGCTGAACAACTGTGACATTACATCATAGGTTTACACTACAATCTAGTCTGTTTACAGTTCATCGACCCAGTGATCCAAGGTACCACGAGTAGGAAGGCGGCCCTTGACCCAACTAATACGTAAACAAGCCGAACGGCATTCTTAATAAATCAGTTCCATTAAGAAAAGCAATGTAAACAACGCCTACTGGCTCAATATATTTACATATGTGCGTCGCCTTGGCACATTTTCAACTTTTTTCCTTTATTTACTTGACACTTCAGCTGCTGCATGGATTTGTCCAGCTTAATTTGGCATGGATACAAATAAATATAAATAAAAAACTGAAAATAAAATTAACATTACCTAATGTAATGGATAACAGAATCAATTTGGCAACAGCCCCTGAGGGACAATATGGAAGGCATTGGTAGAGGTTACTGACCTTGCGGTATTCTTAAAATGATTGCTTATTTTTGGGATAAGTGGACCAAGAATGCATCTGTTGACGCAGTGTCTATCTTGAGAAACCTAAATACTGTGCAATCAGGGATTTAATTTAATGTGCAAAAGTATTCCACTAACCTGATGGTCTTTATAAATATAGAAAATAGAACTTCATTGAGGGTTTTTTAGGTAAATGGTACTTAATTTTAACTCAGCTAAACTTAATCAACCTCGCAAGATTTTCAAAAATAAAATCTTTTAAACACTTAGTTTGCAGTTTTTGTTTCCTCCCTTAAATCTGCTTTTATTGAATTATTGCAATCAACCTCACTTCAGGACAATAAATAATCTCTAACAAGAGAAAATAAAACAAATAACAAATTAAAATACAACCACACTATTAACCTAATCTGTAGGAAAACTCTTTGGGAACACCGTACCAAACCTGTAACAAATTATTAGGGAAACAATCCATGCCCACAGAGGTCCCAGTCCTGCTCTCTCATCTGTGTCATTGGTGAATCCAGTGGAGGCTAACTGAGAGCGCACATGAAAGTTAGTTATAGGCAATTGGGAAGTTTTGTGAACATATTTCTATTTCTTCCTCCATTTTCGTAATATTTCGAAATTTCGCCCTAGTGGCAAAATATAAATACTAAATGAAATGGAAATATGAAGCGACATCCCATAGGAAATTTAATGAATCTTTTTTCTTTATTCGGTAGAAAATTTATATTTTTATTTGTTATTGTTTTTTCAGAACACTCCACTTTTGTAAATTGACGTATTTATTAACTTTAGATTCATCTCTCATAACAAAAACTTTTTAGCCAATATAAAAAACAAACTATTTTTCCAGTTTCATTTTTTTTTGTATATATTTTTTTTTACTCTTGTTATTTAGCTAAATGAACCAAAGCTTCTTCTTCGAGACTACTCTTGGTATAATAATAAATACGTAAATATAAAATTATTTATCGTGGCTAAAATTTAGAGAAGAAAACAATAAAGTAATATGGATACTGTTGGATATAACTCTCTCTCTCTCTTTCTCTCTCTCTCTCTCTCTCTCTCTCTCTCTCTCTCTCTCTCTCTCTCTCTCTCTCTCTCTCTCTCTCTCTCTCTCTCTCTCTCTCTCTCTCTCTCTCTCTCTCTCTCTCTCTCTCTCTCTCACTCTCTCTCTATCTATCTATCTCTTTTTCTCTCTCTCTCTCTCTCTCTCTCTCTCTCTCTCTTTTATATATTTTATATTTTCTTTATTTTTTTTCTTTATTATTTTTTTCTTCAATGATTTTATTTATTTATTACCTGCTTATTCTTACTACAGGCATATCTTTTTTATTTATAACACAGAAGATGGTGTTCTAAGTTGACCGATACGTCTGTTAACTTACAAGTACATCTATCAGTGGTTGTTTTTTTTTCACATCTTAACAATTATATTGATATAGATAAATAATCATTAAGATAGCTTTACCGTTTTCTTAAAAAATAATTAAAATAAATATTTCTTGGAAACCTTGACAAACAGACAAGGCCTACCTGATATTTAACAATACGGTGGTTTGCGTCTATAAGACTATCTGTAATCTACTTTGTGCAATTCTCTATGTCTATAATTATGGTTTCCTAGATAGAGGCTATTTTTTTATTCAATTAATTACTTAATTATCCTGTTATCCTCGCATGTCTTCCCCTTATTATCTATATCATTCCTAGAAATAGACGTAGGTATTACATTGTGAAAATGGTATTATGAAACATGCGAGTATATACTTTGTATTTCATAATTGGGGTTAGTTATCTTTGCATAGTTTTATTCATCATAATTTAAAACTACAGTTTTCATTTTTAGATTTGATAATATGTTAGTTTTCTATTTTTATTTTCCCCACGGGTTTTTTTCTTGTGACTTTAAATTTTTGCTATTTTTTAAAAATATTTTATTTATAGCATAATAAGTTAAGTATAACGATCCAAGATTGTTTCGTTAACTCGACCCAAGATGTGTGATAAGCTATATGAATACACTTACAGTGTTCTAGTCATTGCGTTATGTTCAGGCTCTTATACATTCTTTGGCAGGTTTTCAGATATTTTTGAGTCTAGCACTTATAAATGGTGTTATGGTAATATGCTAAGTTGAGTTCTACTTGTTTTCTTTTTAATGGGGAGTGTTCCCTTATTCGAAATGTTTACTAAGCTATCTCTTTTACTGTCGCCCGGAAAGCTATAAAACTAGCCTTGCGTTCTGTCTGTGGAAGAATGCGGTCTGCTTTCTCTCCGATAATCTTGCAAGGTATTACTAGTAAGAATCTTCTCCTAGCTTCTTACTGTCGATAAAAGTAGACTGGTTTCTTGATTTCAATACTACACGTGTTTGGTATATTATAATGAATGACAGCTGATGTATTATTTTTGTTCATTTAGGATATAGCAAAAGTAGCAGCGTTCAAATGTTGATTGTCTTGCAACATTTGAAAATAAATTTATGTATGTGTGTGGCATAAATAGTCTGGGATATTGTCAAATAAACGTAGAAGTTTTAAAAACTATAGTTTCAGATTTTATTTTCGAATTAATGTATTTCATTTATTTATTTTTTTTCATGGTTTAATATTGTTGACTGACATTATATAATTAAAGAAGTGTCAGACTCTTTATAACTCAATATCGTCTCTGCTTAAAATGTTAGTCTTTATCAGGGAAATGGAGCTAGAAGAAAACCAAAAGGAAAAATGACAACAAAGTGAATGAAAATTAAAAAAATTAAATTACTTTATCAATTAAAAAAATAAAAACAGTTTACTCTTCAAAAATGTTTTTTTTTTTTGTTTTGTTTTGTTTTTTCTCCTTTATGTTGGAAAATAGAGCTCAAACCCTGATGTTTCGTTCGTATTAATTCTGAAGTAATTCAAAAAAATGTTCTATCTGAATACTTCACTGTCTGAATTTTTTTTTTTTTATTTCTAATCGCACAGTAGTATATGACAGAAAAAAATGACACAAAAATGTTGAAATAATAGAGTTTAAAAAAAAAATAATAATATTTTCACATAATATACATTCGGTTTATATGGTAATTTTGCCTCTGGAATTTCATGGGGGAAAGGTGATGGAGCACTGGGGAAATTTCTTCCAAAATGGGGAAAAATATTTTGTTACCTGGCAGCACTGCTCTCCACTATCCTTATATTGGATTGGTTTCTCGCTGTGACTATTTCTTCAAAGAATTAATATGTTTTATTAATTTATTAATTATTAATAAGTTAATGAAATATAATCTTTTATTTATTATTATTCATGAGACTTAGGTAATCTACTATTTGGATATTTGAAAGTTATAAAAAGTTAACATTTCATAGCATCTTGCCACATGATTTCTAAATTACATTTTTTCTTTTCGATTGTCGAAGAAACACGTTTTATTCAGGTTATTTGCATCTCGTTATATGTATATATATATATATATATATATTTTTTTTTTTTTTTTTTTTTTTTATTTATTTTTTATTTTTTTTTTTATTTTTTTTTTTTATTACCTGGATTATCAATACTAAAAAGTAAATAAATAATCGGTGATTTGGTAAATGATAAAATTTGTATATAATTTAATAAAAAAAATTCTAAATTTTTGAAAATAAATGGAACCTAAAGACTACTAGAACAAATACTGCTCTATTGAGAATGATGTTTCTCGATCCATATAATAATTTAATATCTCGTAGTTAAAATGTTGCTCTCATTTGTGGTTTAAGTGGAATGTTAGTGTAAGTTGTTGTGATCTGAACCAGTTTTCCTTATTCAAGTGCACGTGTGAAATAAAAAATGCTATACAAATATCACAAACCAATAACAAAAAATACTGCTCATTGAAAAAAAAATAAGCATATTTCTTTCTAAAACTACATCATAACTTTAAACAACTATTAGAAGCACAAGTGTTATCGTCCATTTGAGCTCTGAAGACATTGTGGTAGGTCATAGTGTGACTAACTGCTTTACATGGTGAACACAACCGTCCTAAAAACATCATATGTCTTAAAAGTCAACTTTTCTAGCTTGGTCTATACATATAGAGAATTAATCTCTTCTAGCCATATGCTTCTCATTATAATAACTTATACGAACACTATTATATTAGTGTGAACGCTATCAAAAGTGTCTAAATTTATGACTTAAATGCATTACGTAAGGAGACTAATATAATATTCTCTGATGTTTTACTATTGTGGTGTTTTTCAATTGTTTTTTATTTATTTATTAAAATTTTCCGCGACTTACTTTAAATATAAAAAAAAAATAAAAATATCCTCAAGAGCACGCACCGAAGACTAAAAATAATTGGATGAGGGATATCCCTAAGTAACAAAGGACCAAAATTTATGTTTGTGAGTTAAGGAGATACTGATGGTTTCTAGTCTCCCTTATGTTATACATGACTTATTTTAAATTTATTCAGGACATCGCTGATTGTCTTCAAAATCAAAATTTACAACTGTACTTTAATTTACATCTAGTAAATCTGCTGATTATATCCTGTAGAGATTCCACACCTTACAAGTAGCACTCAAATATAAGTCCGAAGTTAGATGTTCCAGAGGCCATATGTCTCGGAGGATTAGCAAGTTAAAAAATAAGTGGATTTAGGAGAATATTATTTTCATAAAAAGAAATATATATGGGGCATTTAGAGTCATTGTGGATTAAGTTATTTCTGTAAGGAGTATTTTGGATTTTGATTCAGAAGAAGGATTTTGGGTTAGAGCAACTGAATACGGGCCAAATTTATTTTAAACGTGTTTATATGAATCTTGTTATCAATCCTTAATGTATATGGCTAATAATGTTTATATATATCTATGTTTATGGGCATGAATATATCTTGTATGGTGTATATTTGTATATGCGTGTTGATGTTAACACTCGCACGGTGGTTGAAGATCTTTTTAGATCTAAAGAGTGGCTTCTTGATTCTTGTGATTTCAAAAAATTATTTTTGGGTGTATCCTAAGTATTCCTCAATTAGGTCTTTCTTTAAATTAAAATAATTTTCTTCTAAAACTTTTTGAAACATGTGTGATTGTAATTACCCAATTTTTCTATTGAAACATAGTTTGGTCTATCAAGACCCACCGACCGCGGCCAGCGCCTATTTTATTTACCTGTACATATATTCTGATAGTATATATCTGCATAGCTATCGTAGGTCTTATAAGACCCGAAGGTAATTTTTTTTCTCTCCTGTTGTCAACATAATGGGATTATTTCTTTGCTTGGGTAACGAAAATGAATATTTTACCAAGTGTGACATATGCAAACTATTTGTGTGTAATAAAGATTTAACAGCAAAAAAAAACAAACAAAAAAACTCGAATTTGTAAGTTGTGTGGGGGATTCCTAATTAATGAAAATGTAAAATAAGACAACGAAAATAGAATTTGTGGAACATTTGTAAAATGATAAATTTATAAAATGTCAATACAATTTAAGCATTGAATGAAAATTTTATTTCTTAAACCTCGCCTATCCACGTATTAAATAAATAAACATTACGAAAGAGAAATTATACAATTTATTGCGGTTTTCAGCATATAATATTTTTGGGTATAAAGAGAACCACTTTGTGTCCATTCTTTACCGAACGTTGTGCGAGTGTTATATGTCGATATCTAAATTAATGTGAAATTCGACTAATTATTTTTAAATTAAGTATCTGCAATCATTGATAACGTAATTAAATAGTAGTCACCCTCTTTGAACTTTCCTTAGTATTCTTCCATTTTAAACGTTATATACGAACAACAATATCCCATATTTACTATAATAATTAATAATTTGAGGTATTTGAAGAATTATGGTTAGGAATGGTTGAGGGATATATTTTAGAGCTCAGATCTGAGATTACCTATTTTTATATTATGAACAATATAACTCACCTGACTGAAATAAAAAAAAAAAATGTTCGAAGTTATAAACAAAGTTATAACTTGTATATACGTATATTTGTATTGCCTTGCGCAATAAATATCTTCTATGCACAAGCCCATTTTAGAAATAGACGGAGAACAGTGACACAGCCGGATGCATTTTACGACCATTCACATGTGGTTTGCATTCCTATTTATATTTTGTTTGCCAATGCATATGAAAAACATATTGCCAAAGTTTAACTATTAATTTCCCGTCTTGGAGTTTTACTGTATCTTCTGTTTCTTGTTAACCAAATTAATTTTGGAAGACATTTCTTTCGTAGATATTGTTTGAAATATGTTCTGCCTTTTCTCATTATGAAAATGAAAAAGTACATTACTTAACATTAATCTACACCAAAGTTATCCAGATAACTAGCCATGTTAAAGTACCAAATAAAAAAAAAAAAAAAATGTTTACTAACTTATCCTTTTTTTTAGAGGGATAAGTCGCATTTTAGAGATACCGAATTTAACAAGTGTGCTTTTGTTGGATCTAAAATTGTTGGATCATTTACCCTCTATCATTTTAATAGTACTATTATTTTTATCTATGCACAAAACGTAGGAGCCTCCTGATTTTTTAGAAACTCTAAGAGATCATGGAGTTTTTTATTCACTGCACCACTAATTCGTTAGGTAGTGTGGGCAGGGTGACAGCTTCAAAGAAATGGTTTAAAAAATTGATAATCTTTAGTATATTGCAGCTAAATAAACAAAACACAAACTTAGTGTATATTTTATATTGTCTTGTAGTTATTGACAATGCATCTTAATCTTCAAACAGGTCTTTAGATTTCGAAATTAGTATTCGAAATGAATTCAGTTTTGGTATCATTAGGAAATTTAATCTATAATTGGTAGTTATAATTAAATATTTTCCTCCCTGCTAATTCTCGCTAATGGAGGGTTAACAGCTGAGTGTTATCGAGCCTCACGGTAGCAGATGCTCCCTCCTTCAATCTATTCACTCCCTCTTAGCTTCGACGGAAACTTGAGTATATGTACTCTTCTACATCCAGTTGATTATATTTTTATTTTAATAATGCACTTATTGCATTTTTTTATCTCATGACTATATTATTGCGCAATTTTCTCAATTAATGTAGCAGATGCCAAGCGGATGCATTGCCTTTTTAAACTTCCGTTACAACAGCTGCATTTTCTATTTGTAATTTCAAATATTTTGAACTGTAAACCATGAATATTCATTGCATGTTTTAATTTATTATTGACGAGCATGCTAGTGTATGAGGAATCCGGTTGGAATGTCATTACAAATGAGTTCAACTATAGATGTTCGAAAAAAACATTTTATCCAAAACATATTGATATTATATGTTATATTACAGTTAGTACTGTAAACGCTTGTAATTTTTTTTTTATTAAAATTTTTATGTAGTAAGTATGAAGTCAACTTTTAGTATTATAAGTATAAAAGTTTTATGTAGTAAGTATGAAGTCAACTTTTAGTATAATAAGTAATTTGCCTCTAAATGGGGAATATGTAATATGCATGGCTTCCTTGGTTCCATTTACGTAATATGTACAATAAGAAATAAATGAAACAAAAATAAATAAAAATAAAAATAAATAGCTCAGGCCATGTGTAGTGTAGAAGCTGGATACATTGCCAGGCCTACTATAGATCTCGGGGCCACTGCCTTTTTAGTCTGTGAAGAGTATTATTATGGAGCGAATGGTATTGCGCTAGTGGAATTGGATGAGCAACAAGATTCTTATGAAAGTTTGTATATTTGACTGGTTCAGTACCGAGTTTACTATATTTATTCTTTTAATTAAAACAAAAATAAATAACATGAATACAATTAATCGGTCTTGTTCGAGCTTTTGCTTAAAATGGGTGCGTATACAACTATTCGTGAACGAGAAATAGTAATCAACGATTTTAAAATAGGCAAAACACAACGAGAAATCACCTCTATTATCAATAGGAGTTATTTCAACATATTATTGAACGTTTTAGAAAGGAAAACAGAATTATAAGAAAACCTAGGGTGAGAGCAAAAAAAAGTTTTACTGGGAACGATGAATGTTGGATTTTGTGCCAAATGAAAAAGAATCCAAAATTAAGTGTTCCAAAGTTGGCTACATTAGTAATGATACATTTAAATAAAACGGTATGTACTGAAACCATTCAAAAGGTCTTAAGAAAAAACCAATACAATGGTAGAGCTTCAAGGTAAAAACCTTATATCAATGACAAAAATAAAAACGTCAGAATCAATTTTGCTAAGGATTATTTTACAAAAGACAGGGACTTCTGGAAAACTGTTTTATATTCGGATGAGTTAAAATTTAATTTGTTCGTCTTTGATGGAAGAGGTTTCGTCTGAAGAAAGGCAAATGAAGAGCTCCATGAAAAAAAAATCTTCGCCCAACCATCAAACATGGAGGTGGTCATGTTATGGTTTGGGGGTGAATGGCTGCCTTGGGGGTAGGAAATCTTCATTTTATTGAAAGAACAATGGATAAACATTTATATTGTGACATCCAGAAAAAAAATGTTAAAGCAAGTGCAACCAAGCTTGGAATAATAATAATTTTGATAACAATCCCAAGTATTCTTCTTATCTTGCAAGACAACGGTGTTTACATAATTGCCCCAAAACTATAAAAAAACACCCCCCAATCACCAGACTTCAACGTCATAGAGAATTTATGGAGTAAATTAGAAACCGAAGTGAGGAAACATGAGATATCAAACAGAGAAGATCTTAAATAGGTGCTTCAAGAAGAATGGGAGAAGATAAGTCCATCTTACACAGAAAATCTTGTCCAATCCATTCCTAATCGTTTGAAAGAGGTAATAAAAAATAAAGGCTTACCTACAAAGTATTAAAGTTTAAAATATTATAGTTTTTTTGGATGTTTTTAATTTTGCATCATTTTCACTGTGACCTTAGAAATGTATATTGATTTATGCCTTTTTTTTTTAATTTTATGGTTTGTTCTAAAATAAATTTTAACTATTGTAAATTGTAGCCTTTTTTTTTGTAAGCAAAGATTGTTGATAATAAATTTTTTTTTATTATTTTTTTTTTATAATAAATAGTTTTTTTTTTAGTAAATCACTTGCATCATTTTGAGTGTGAGCCACTGTATGTATTAAGTTCATTATGTAAGGTTTTTTTGGAGACATTGTATGGAGCGTTGCATATTTTTCTCAAGCATTTGTATTCTTTTGCAAAATTAAGATTAATATTTTGATATTTTTTTCAAAATTATATTCTCTTCCAACTAAATAAGCTCTGGCACACGATTCGTTTTTACTTTTGAAGTAATTATCTGATTATTATTATTTTAATAAATAAAGCATCTGAAGATTCGTTACCGATACATTATATTTACGTTACATTATACCGATACGGTATAAAAGGAAACAGTTTTGAGCAGCCGGATAAACGTCCGAGGAGTAGTCCGAGACATAGATGGGAAGATTGCGCCAGGGCTGAATTGGGTTTGGAGAGGTGTGCGGCCAGACCTTCTTGTTTGTTAAGCCTTTTATTATTATTTATATTTCTAGTTTGAATATTAGGCTTATGAGATCAGTTGTAATTATTTTCTATTCTCATATTGTTCAATGTAATAATGTTAGGCTGCTTCTGTTTTATTTTTGGTTTTTATGTAGTTTCTTTTCTCAGAAAAGGGAAAAAGTTTCCTGTTCTTCTGATATTGCGTCCCAGCTTTCCGAGAAAGAAAAATTGACCTTCCTCTCTTTATAAAAGATAAAATAACATTGGCAACCAAGAGAAGAAGCTAAGAACTACAATTTTGCTTATTTTTAAATATTTTTAGTTTTCGGTAAACTTATGATGCAAAAAAATAGCGCAGGATGCACCGAAAGATAAACAACAGAAATAGAAGCAGGAAAAGATTGAAAATAACAAGACTGTATAGATAGAATACGATTATTTTTAGTTGGAATATCTGACAAGCATTTGTAAATGAAGTCCTGTATACAAACAATGTTTTTTTTTCTCAGTTATTTTAACTTTTGTAAAATTAGCTTACCATATTACGCATTTAGATAATTATTAATATTTTTTAAGTGTTTATTTAACTTTTTGGTATGTGTAATACATCATGAATTCAATTTATGAAGTTTTCTTAATCATTCATCTTCATTATTTTTTTGACTGATACAATGATGAAATTTCAGATAAAGCTGAATATTATCTAGGGGTTGTTCAATGTAAGATGTTGAAGATCACCAGCCCTAATCAAATGCTATAAATCATCCGTTCCAATAGTGTCCTCACCGCCAAAAATTTGGTCCTATCAGTTTTCAAATTGTATGACATCTGATAGACCACCTAAGAACTTACCGATTGGTGGGCTGTGTAGATTCCCATCACGTTTTCACAGCACATTGTCGACTGCCTGCTGTGATTTTTAAGGACGTTTGTGACTCCATGGTTATCGAGTTAGTTGTCGATTCAGACATCGTTTTCTTTAAAGTAAAGAGTATTCAACAAACAAATAGTTCGTTTACATACAGAAAGGTCTAATGGTGTGCTGACAACAGGAGCCATCTTTGACAACGGGTTTTAGTTAAATGAAATAATATTTTAAATGTTTTTAGTATTCCTCAGGGCAGGAAAACAAAAGATTATCAACTTTTTTTCTTTCTTTTTTTTTAATACATATTTAAACATTTCTATTAATTTAATTAATCGGCAAATATTACAATCTGCCTTGTGAAGCACTGATACCTACAGGCTATAAAATACATTTTAAGTCAGTGGAGGCTCAGTGAAGTCGTTTTTAATCTTCATGGAAGATTAGTAGAACCGCATAAAGATGGAGCAGGAGGATTTGATTGATGAGACAAGTACTGATGAAATTATGAAAATTTGGATGGTACAGATTGAATTTCTAAACCATATTGGTGTTATGATGTAATGTTTCGGACGTATTAAAGCACATTAGTCATATTTCTGTTTTATTTAACGTAATGCAATTATTCTTAGTTAGTATTCGATTACGATAGTTATATGGATATCTAAAGAACCCGTCATGTAGCTATTTAAAAAAAAAAAAACGCTTTATTTATCAAGGCAGTCCATAGTTGATAAATGAAATATATGTACGTATTTATAAATCTTGGGATTCATGCGTGTGTGCAATGTGACGAAACGTTCATTTTTTTTTTAAGATGGATATGTCTTTTTGTTGGGGGTCTATGGATTTATTGTGTATCATTTTGCTCACCCTCAAAATGTGTACTGGTTTTTTTCAGACTCCAAAAAGAAAATACGTAACATTTTGGCCCGCCCTAACTCTGTTTGTTGAACATGAGACGACAGTTTCCTTATCAAAAATTTACTGGACATATTTTTGTTATTTAACAATTGTCGCTAGTACCTACCGTTTGGGAGCTATATTGGTTCGCGTGAAAAAAGTGAAGTTTCGCCTACATTTTTTAAGTATCGAGGATTTTTGACACTCTCTAGTTCTTTTGGTGATGCTTAGGTCAAAAATTTGGCGACTGTTTTGTTTTTCCCAGTCAGGCAGAATTTGATTTTTTTTCTTTACAACCTTTTATTAATTTGGTAAGGGATTCCTCGATACAGGCTTCCACGTATTTTTTAACACTTTTACGTTGCATAACGCCTAATATTTGTTATCTGTAGGGATATAGTTTCTACATATCCTGCCAAACAAATTCTAGGTTGTACCTAACCTGGCCCGCCCCCTGAGCTATACTTAACCTACAGGTCTCTCAGTCAACCATCTATCATCCTGACACTCCATCTGATGCAATCCTCCAACCGTGACCATCTTATCTCGTCCCTTTCGGCCATTGCGATAGGTCCGGTTCACCTAATTTTATACTACGGCGCAGTTACTGGTGCGTAGTAACCGTTACTTACCTATAGCTTCATCTTACGTTCATTAGTTAACTCAAAAACGTAATTTTAAACAATAATATTAGTTAACCCGTGAAAAAATATTTAAAACAGACAAGTCTCTTTTTGTACTTTTTGTTCTTAGGATCTGAAGCATATATGAAAGTAATTCCCACAGATAAATTTTTAACTATGGACGGTGATCTATGTTTAGTTTCGCCGATGGTATTACCCCTTTGATGAATTCTGTTACAGATCTAACATTTGTGTGCTCTCAGCTCATTCGACCGTATTTTATTAAATTAAAAGTATTGAAAAATTTCAATTTCGTGTATGAAAGTTCCTTCGAAGAATTATGTTATTACTAGGCAAAAGCTATTCAAAGTATTTTTCATCTTGCCTTACAGTCTACTGTATTTTCATTTATTAAAGATTATTTGTTTTAAGTTAGAAAAATCACCCTTTTGTTTACGACAGGTTTTAGTTTCGAGTAGATGACAGGGAACTGGCCCGATTAAAAGTTAGACACCTTAAAGAAAGACGTTTGACATGGGAAACATTGATTTCCCTGAAAAATCTCTCAAGAATTTTTTCCTTTTTTTTCTCCTAAGAAGTGAATAACTGATTCGAGAAACAACATAAGTTATTATATTAATATTATGACTTATGTGGTTTCTCGAATTACCCGTTCAATTGTCACTCATATTTTTTTAACGTAAAATATGAAAGCACCCACCAAAGAGTCAAGTCAAAAGGTAATGGTAAAGAATCAAATGTAGGACTAAACAAAAATCTCTTATCGAACACAATGGCTCGATACCCAGAACACTTACAATTTCTGCCCATAACCCTCCCTTCTCTTTGCCCATCGAGACTCAAATCCACAAGCTCATCCCTAACACAATCCTTTGGATTGTTGGATTTCTTTCAAATTTATACCTTATTAAAACAAAAAAATTTCATATCCATTTTAAACACTATTCTGTGTTGTAGTAGACTTCTGAATTCTCCAATTCATCATTATTCGGGTATAATATTCTACTCAGAACTTTAAGGTATTTTTCTCTTAGTGTGACTGCGCTTCGCAACTGTAAAAAGTTGTAGGTACCCTAATAGGATTTTAGCATTTAATATTTATATATATTTTTTTTTTTTTACAGTAGGTGTTAAATGACAGAGAAATTCTTTGCATTCTGTTCCTTTTATTTTTTCTTGAATTTTGTTTCTCCTAGATGTTTTTAAATACTGATTCCTTAACTCCTCAACGTGTTCAGACTTATTCCCTAATATTTTATATAACGCCTAAAGTATTACCGTTTCAACTAGTAACCATATCCATTTTATTTTATCTGTATTAATTACTATACATTAAAAAAAATAATAATAAGAGTTGATTTTTGTGAGAGGAGTTGAAGTATCTCAGCCCAATAAGTAGAAATGAAAGGTGGAAATTTTCTTATTATTTCTTTTTCGCAAAATTACTCAGCTCGCGACAACTGTCCAGAAACCTAAAAGTAAGAATTTATATTCCTTATTGTTCTCAAATTGAGGAAAAATATTTTCTTGATATTTTTTCTTTTATATATTTTCCCTTAAATGTTTACCTCGAAGAATTAGTTAATGGGAGACTTCAGATTCAATATAAGACAGAGTTGCGTGCTCCTGTAAATATAAATGAATTAATTGGATTGAAGTGGGCGTGTTGAAACGAATGAAGAATGAATCCCTAGAAATGTAATTAGTAGTGAACCAATGGGTTAATGTCCGGAGAATGAACCGAATGACGCTCGTGGGATAATGGAGTTTGGTCTGATCGTATAGCTTTGAATTTTGGTGGGATTCGATTAAAAAAAAAATCGCGTAGGGTAAGATCTATATGATAATGTCTTTTTGAAAAAAATCTATTTATTGATGTTTACAACAGTATACTATATATACAAGAAGTAAATTTGAGGACAATTATTGCAAAGACATGTTAATAACATGTAAAGAACAACTCACTGGTTGCACTTCAATAAAAGTTCTACATCAGAAGATCTCTTGGCCATCTTCTTTTCACATGCCTCGGAGAATCATCGGAAATTGAGTTGTGAGGCATGTTGGGAGACTAGTGGATTCTGGTTATGGAGTTTGCTGTAAAAGGATAGGTATCTGGTTTGGGCCATATGGAAGATCTTTATAGATTAGTTTGTTTGACTTATAATTGACATAATAAGGAGCTTTGAGGATTTTACGAAGTTTTCTTAGTAATGTCTCCAAGCCTTCCTGCCGGTTACTATTTATTATTTTTAATAATGTTCTATTGTTATATAAACTTTATTGGTTCAAAATTTCGTTATTTTAAAATTGTCTGGTAATACTTTTATATGCTGCTGCATTTTAAACAGTTTTAGGCAAGGCAAGAGGAAGAGACAGTCGAAATACCCTGGCCCGCAGATGGCCGATAATAATAATAAATAACTGTTGTATTTTATTTAATTAATATTTTGAAACGTATTTAATTTGTTGATTAGTATATAATCATTACATTGCCTGTGTATTTATAGCATAATGCTTCTTCCATATAGTTATTTTTCTTCATTTAGGAAAGTTGAGGACAATTATTATGACTAATTTTACAATCCAAAAAAATCAAGGGCACCAAGCTGTAGAACTACAAATTATACATACACCCTTGTTTTATTTAACAAGAAATAATAATATTAAAACAAATCAGTAAAATTAAATTTAAAAAAAAAATGGTAGATACAATGCATTAAACTTGTAAAGAAATAAAAAATATTTACCCTCGGACAAATGCCCTTTAGAAAACGTTTAAAATGAAGAAATAAATTAACTCTTAACGAAATAAAGTTGGCCGTAGACTTAATATAACTTTTTTTTTCGATTTTGGCCGTCTGGGGACCGAGTTAGGCAACCGCTGTACATTGTACATTTCTTTTATTGCGTTCATCCTCTTTCCTCTTCTGCCAATATGTCTTCATCCTCTGACTATGCTGCTCCCTTCGGTCCTCTGTCCACACTGCTCCTCCAGTTCTTCTCTTCTTCAATAACTCTTTATAATTAATTAAAACAATCTTTTGTTTTATAAAAATTAAACTATTATTTGGATATTTGTAAATATAAATACTATCAGGACTTTTCGTCCTATTTCGTATTAATTCCATTTTATTATGTATTATTATTTTACTTCACAAAACATTCGATTACCGAACAAGGTAATGTTTTTTCTTGCATTACTACGGGAAGTCTGGAGGATTGGGAAATTTGGGTCTACTAGGAAACGAATCGACATTAACAATTTCTCAAGAAGGTCTTGCTGGGTTGGAGAAGACACTTCAATATCTGGAAGGCTGAGCTCATGCAAGATCCCTCAATTTGCTGGTTTCTAAACAATGGGGAGATTATGCGGCGGTAGATAAAATGTCGGTGCCGAAACTAAAGAAAATCAGTGATTCTTTTCAAGAAAATAATTAGTTTCCTTTACATTTGTAATGACGTTACTTATGTATATTATTATTGAATGCAGTTGATTGTTCTACGTTGATTTTCTTATGTATTTCTCTTACTTTTTTGTGTTCTCGTTGAACCAATGATTTGGTTATCCGATCCTATCTCGGTCCCAACCATGTCAGTTAATAGAGTTCCAAGTGTGTGTTCATACGAACAGGAAAAAATATATATACTTGTCTTGAAAAGACAATAGATAGGCAACGGAACGAGATTTAGATGTACTCTATTTTTTTCTAGCGGATAAGATAAATGAAAATAAACACATTCTTATTTATTGACAAAATTTACACTCAGGCTGAGGATCCCTTACCAGTCCCCCCTCAACATAGTAGGGTTAAGCTGGTCTTCGGAATCCTTGCGCTTCTCTCGAATCCTTGGTTCATGAACAGGATCATTATTATTATTATGATAATAAATATAAACAAATAAATATTTAGTTACTCTGAAAGCCGTGGTAGTGAATCATTTTAAATATTTCTATAATTTGTTAGCGTGCTTGTATGTAGCAATTGTTTATTTCTATTCTGTCTAGCAGTTATTTAAAACAAGTTTGAAAAGATCGGTTATAAAGAAATATTTTTCTCATGCATCTATTCATGTTATTCAAAGATCTCGATGTTTCTAATCCTTTTTTGTCTTGTTTCCTGGTCCATTTATATCATACAGAATATGTATTTTACTTGCCTCGGTGAGTTGTTCAACAACACTAGCGGACTTATCTCATTCACTCCTCCCTCAACCGTCCATGAATTAGCATCTTTATCTCCTCTTACAGGTCTATTACATTGCAAAATATGATGACCCGTTCCCTGGTCTAATAGGCTTTTCCGTTATTTTTACCGTTGCAAACTGTACATATAGCCTAGATATTGTTATGGTGTACGCTTAATATTTTTTTGTCGTATATGGATAATTTTTTATTTATTTCTCCTCTACCCTCTCATTTTCCTTGCACATTATTCGTTTTATAGATATTATCCCGAGCTCAAAGTCATTTATTAAAATATTATTGCGTTTTCTTAATGAAGGTTGTTACTCCCAGCCATCATGATATCCTTACGTTCTTCCCATTGACGGTAATGGTGAAACTGCCGCGGGGACATACAATGGGATTTTTATCTAGAAAGCTCTGGGAAGTTCACCTCCTTGCAAACCCGGTGGAAGTCCTAGTAAAAATAGAAATAGGTGAACTCTGCATTGAAGTAATATGGTCTCCTATTCTTTGTATTAAATAAAAAAAAAAAAAAAAAAAAAAAACCTGTACCACTTACAACCCATGAAGGGTCTCGGGTTCAGCACTTAGGTAGGTTGTACTGTTTCTAAGCCAACGGTTGTGAAATGAGGTGATTTGGCCAGAATTCACGCTCAACCGCCAGGTCTTTTCCCCAATTAAGGGTACCCACTTTTTGGGAGGCTGGGTGTGCCCCAGGAGGGTCTCCCGACCCCGAATTCGATCCACGGCCGAAATAACAGAAAATAAATTTTCTGCCTTCAGTCGGACTCGAACTCGGGCCCGGGAGCATGGTAGTCAAGTGCCTTACCCACTGAGCTACCGCGCCTCCATTTTGTATTAAATAGTGATTTTTAATTTGAATTTAAATGGCCAAATATTGAAAACAATTTTAGAAACAATTGAAAATGTTTATCTGTTTCTTTAAATTAATGTTAGCTTTGAAAGTTAAGCAAGCAGTCCTTTAGATAGTCTACCTGCACAACTTAACAATATGTTTTATTGTTCAACTATAAACTTTGTTTATATTTTGGATTAAAACTTGGCTGTTATTTTTAAAAAATTCATTTACTTTATTTGTTACATTTACTGGTGATTTAATAATCGAATATTTTTCGACTTTTTCAACACTTACTAGAAAAACGTTAAAAGCTTTTAAATAATTACAAAAGACGCATTTCCATGACAGTGATTAAACCTATTTGGACGTGCAAAGTTGAGATTTTGGGCTCCACTAAACATCTCGCATCCAATCCAAAATCGTTGAAGAAACCTTGAATGATCCTTACCTTGTCCCAAATAAACATATCAATAAAGAACTTAATGTTCCATATGTTGCTGATTTAGCCCAAACCAGATAACTATATTTTCATAGTAAACGTTCTAACCATTCTAATCCACTAATCTCTCAACTTGCCTCCCAATAACTCTCTGAGGCGTTTTAAAAGAAGCTGTCTAGATACCTGATGTAAAACTTTTATTGAAAGAGCTACTAATGGGTTGTTCTTTACAAGTTATCAATATGTCACTTTTCCAAACATTTATTTGATTTATGTACTGTCTAAATTTGTAACCAAAAAAAAAGAATTAAAAAAATCAATTCAATATATACTTTAACTGTTATTATGGAGTGATGTATAGGGTGAGTTCCTATAAAAACAATAATAAAAAATTCTTAAATAAAAAGACACTAATACAGGGTTTTAGTGTAAACAAAAAAATTGGGTGAAACTAGATCAAAAAAGAAGAAAAATGTCGTAGACCTTACCTCTCTATTCCAATCCGTTGCGGGTATACGATAATTCAAAGACTTTTTTGAGGAAATCACGTTTTTTTTCCTTAGAAGCAGTAATATATCCCCCCTGTTTGAACATTTTTCAAATTTTGACCACATTTTAATATTTAGCATTGAATTACCTATAAGAGTAGAGTACATGTAATCTTGAATTTTACAAACTTGGGCTCTAAAGAACAGCTTGATCTTCATCTTATAGGGAAGCAACTATGTCCTACAATATTTCAACGCTCACTGTTTTTCGAAAAAACTATCCACAAAACTGCAAAAATCACAAGAACTTGCAAATTAAAGGAATAGAAAGGTAAGGTCTGCGGAATTTTTCTTCATTTTTGATCTAGTTTCACCCATTTTTTTTTTTTTTTTTTTTTTTTTTTTTTTAACACTTAAGAGAAACACCCTGTATTTTTGGTTTTTTATTTAAGAATTCTTTATTACTTTTTTTTATTCAATATACAAACTCATGCAATATCTCAACGATTTCATAATCCTTAGTATAAAAAAAAAAATCGCTGTGTCGCTGTATCATGGACACGGCCGTGTGTTGTACGTGAATAACTTTATGTAACGGGTTATATTTTCTGAATAAAGTATTTTTATTTATGTATTTAGGATAAAAGCAAGGAAACTAATAATTATTGTGTTGCAATATAGCTTTATTAACCATAGTTCTATGATACGAAAAGTACCGACACAAACGGCATACAAGATCCATCGAGATTTCTGGTAAACGTTATATCAATACATACAGGTATTAGTTAACGTTGTTGGAGAAGTTTCTAAATTGAGCATGAAGTCTGGCAATGAGCGGTTTTGTTAGACATCAACATTAAAGTATCCAACAATCATAACTGGTGTAGTAAGATCAGGTTCGTAATCGGTTATAATTTTAGCGATGTTTTTGGAATATTTAAACAATGACCGTAACATAAAGAGTTTAATTTCTGATAACGCTGTGCCTGGGTGGATATACACACACCCGAGTACGAATTTATAGGTGCCATTGTCCTTGCCGTTTACTAGAAAGACATCACCAGGTGTTGCGTCTTTCATTTCCGAAAAAAATTCCGAAAAGTTAATATTAACTCTATTACAATTAGTTAAGCTATTAATGTTGCGATATATGGTGACTCCAACAGCTCTGCGACTTGATGATGATGATACCGCTACCGATGATGTAGTTGCAATTTGTCTGTTCTTAGCGGTATTACAATATAATCTCAGTTCAAAGCTAGGGATATTCACTGGAATGGAATTTTCCATCCAAGTTTCGCTAATTGCCAAATAATCCGATCGGTTGATTGATTTGATCAAGCTTTGTGCATTAATTGCGGCAATAGGTACAATATAATTGCTGATCTGGAACACTATCATAAAATTGTTGATAGTTTTTTTTTTTATTCCAACGCCTGATTATGTTCACTGTCTCTACTTTAAACTAATGTTTTATATACAATCGGTAGATTTTGAAGACAACTGACGATTAAAACTTAAACGAATATAGTAGCTTCTCCGACTCAAAAGTTATACTAATTGCAAATCTCGATACGCAGCTAAATACCTCAAAATGGACGTTACAGGGACTGATTGAATCGGTCATATGGTGCTTTATTATTTATTACTATTCGATTGCTCTTGAGAAGCCCTTTCCAACCAAATACTATATCTGCACTAGCTAATTTCAAATCTTGATACTCAGCAAAATATCCTGAAAAGTGCAGTCCCCCACCACCGAGCGTTATGCATCACTGTTCTCGCTGATCGTAATAAATTCTTTGATCCTTTAGCTATCCAGAGGTATAATTTATTTTTAGATGTAGAGGATAGATTCGAAACTACAACCCCAAACTGTATCCCCTTATTTTGTTAGTTTGGATTGCCCCCATATGGTAGCAAATTTAAAGACATATTCACGCCAAAATAATCATTTCCGTTCATTGCTAAATATTATATTATTTGATAATTAAATTTTTCTATAATACTTTTTTACATTTATAGTTGCTTTCAACAACTTTCTCTCCTTAGACGGTAAATGTGAAACTGTAGGTTATCTTAGAATGCTGTTGTTATCTAGGATGTCTTCCTGTTGAATCATTTCCGCAGCAGCAGGTCCGACTTCTCAATCAGCCTCAGTGGAAGCTTTAAATTAATTAATATGATTCTTCATCTTTGTTGTCCTAAATCTATTTTGTAACATATCTTACTCTTGTAATGTTGTCGAACTTTGGAACTTTAGAACTTAGAAGATTTTTTTGTGAAAATTATGAAAGAAATTAATTAAATTTTACATGATACTATTTGTTTGCCTTTCATATGTATTTTATGTTCCTTAATGCTAGTTGGAGTATTTTTTATTTATTCAAGGTTATTCAGATTTATTAGAAAAGCCACCCCCTCTTCCTTCTCAATAATGGAACGCTTGAAATCTGATGATTTACATCAATCAATCAATAATTGATGGACTTCTTTTTTGTCTGATACATTAACTCATTTTCATTTCTTGTCTACTTTCTAAATGAATCAAACGCGTCTCTGTCAACCCTCAGCGCTCCATTGCATATGATTTGCATATTTGACCACATTTAAAATTTATTGAAAGCGATACCAACGTTTCTATTATACCTCTTATAATCATTATACACCTCTCATTCCATATCAAATCTTACCTGGAGTTAATTTTTTCTTTTCTTTTAAGGGTTTCCCTGTTTTTTTTTTTTTTTTTTTTTTTTTGTGTGTTTTTTTATAAATAATTGATTTTGATGTTTTTATCTCATTTTGTTGTCTCTTTTCATTGGTCGCTATCGGAAAAATATCATTACACGTACCATCAATGCAGAGACGAGTATATTCCTTTCTAATTGATCTAAGAATTTGATTAGTAAGGAGATAGTAATGAAAAATAAGGTACCATGACGACTAATACCAGGTATGCAAGTTTAAAATGTCGTTTTAATTCCAATAGAATGCGCTCTTAGCCTATTGAAGGATTTGCTTATCTCTAAACGCTATTTTGTTTGTTAGTCATTTGTTTACAAAAGTCAGTTGTTTTTAAGTCGTTTACGTGGACGTATCATACCTTTCTTTGGTGTTGAAAATGTCTAATTTTAAGCCAAATAAAGAGCATTTGCGGCATGTCATGATTTTCTTATTTAATCAAAAGAAAAAGGCATCTGAATGTCATCGAATTCTTGTTGAGACTTATGGCGATGTTGCTCCAACCGTCAGGACATGTTAACGTTGGTTTCAAAGTTTCAAACGTGGTGATTTTGATGTTACTGATCAAAAACGAGAAAATCGACCAAAAAAGTTTGAGGACTTCGAATTGCAATCTTTATTAGACGAAGACAATATCCAAACCCAACAAATGATGGCAGAACAGTTGAATGTCACTAGGCAAGCCATTTCCGATCGCCTGAGAGCTATGGGAAAGATTCAAAAGGTTGGAAAATGGGTTCCACATGAATTGGACGAACGACAGATGGAAAAAACGAAAAACTGTGTGCGAAATGCTGCTTTTACGCCACGAAAGAAAGGGTTTTTTGCATCGAGTTGTAACTGGCGATGAAAAATGGATTTATTTTCAGAATCCCAAACGAAAAAAAATCATGGGTAACGCCAGGACAACCATCCACATCGAGTGCAAGACCGGATCGTTTTGGGAAGAAGACAATGCTGTGTGTGTGGTGGGATCAGAAGGGAGTAGTCTACTACGAGCTTCTCAAACCCGGCGAAACAGTCAATACCGAGCGCTACCGACAACAAATGATCAATTTGAGTCACGCATTGATCGAACACCGAAAAAAAAACGCCCAGAATGGGCTCACAGGCACGCCAAAGTCATTCTTCAGCATGATAACGCTCCTGCACATTCAGCCAGATTGACTAAGGAAACGATTTCTTCGCTTGGTTGGGAACTCCTACCCCACCCGCCGTATTCACCTGACCTGGCGCCTTCTGATTATCACCTCTTCTCATCGATGGGACACTCATTGGCGGAGCAACACTTCAACAATTTCGAAAACGTACGAAAATGGCTCGATGAATGGATTTCAAATAAAGATGAAGCATTCCTTTGGAATGGTATCCATATATTGCCCGAGAGATGGGCAAAATGTGTAGAAAGCGAGGAACAGTACTTTGAATAAAATATATTATACTTTTTTTTAAATTACTGTGTATTTATTTTAAGAAATAAACGACATTTTAAACTTGCATACCTGGTAAAAGATCTTCTGGTCAACACTTGGTTATGGCACATTGTTTTTTGATCAACAGTTATATAGGGAAGTGACTTGTGTTAGATAACGGGGGCATATGAATCATCTGCCCGTAATGTAAATTTGTGATCAGTTCTATGAATTTAATATTTCTTAATTTAAATTTATTTTTAAACTAGCTGCCCCGCAGGCATAGTTCTGCCCTATTATCTCTAAAACAACACAACATTGATTTTTTATGCAAATAGTTCCTCCCCGACAGACTTTGTTCTGTCAAAAGTTATTGTCCCTTCGCATTAATAAAACATTTCAGAGTGATCACTTTATTTATAGATTTATATCTCCATAATAAACAACGATTACTTACAAATATGTTTTCTATTTTGTACATTGCAAGACTTTAGTAGAGTAATCTGGTATTTTCATTGTAATGCCTTATGGTACACGATATTTTTTGTTTGATTACTTGGCGCATAAATAAATAAAGCTGTAAGTTTTCCGACGCGAGAGCAGGCAACATACAACTGTCCATGAGAGAAGCATGGGTTTTGCAGATTGACGCCACAAACACTCAACGACTGACCCTTTGCCTAAACAAAAACGTTAAAAAAAAAAATTAGCCGAATTGGTCGAGCCGTTCTCGAGTTTTACGCTTAGCAACACATTTGGCGATTCATTTTTATTTGTATAGATAGATAAAAACCTTCCTTGTGCCTAAACATAACGTTAAAAAAAAAAAAATTAGCAGAATTGGTCGAGCCGTTCTCGAGTTTTACGCTTAGCACCACATTTGGCGATTCATTTTTATTTATATAGATAGATAAAAACCTTCCTTGTGCCTAAACATAACGTTTAAAAAAAAAATTAGCCGAATTGGTCGAGCCGTTCTCGAGTTTTACGCTTAGCAACACATTTGGCGATTCATTTTTATTTATATAGATACAACTTGATTTAATGTAATTAATGTTTTTAATAACCATAGTTCGCTTTATATGGCATAGTAAAGGAATATGGGGAGCTACCACCTTAATAGAAATGAAATTTAGCCGAGAAAATAAAAAAAACATTGAGCGGAATACTTTGCTTGTCTATATTCAAGAGCAGTTTATATACCCTAATATAAATATTATTGTACATTACACATTGTACATTGTATACTATTGCACTCAAAAATTCAGAGGCATACTTAATTTAATATTTACGACATCGCTATAATTAAAAATGAATTAATAATAATAAAAACCTATAAATGACCCCACATCATACAATATAACAGGCTTAATTTTAAACCGGACCTGGCGTTTTTAAATAGGCAATCTGATTGACAGTCGAAAGTATTCGTTGGGATTTTCCGCTTGGAGCTTAGCCAGGAGTGACGTTCAGTTTAGTTTTGTTTATTTATTTATTTTTGTTTATTATTTCGATTATTCGGAGCTGTCATAACACTTATCCTATCGCGTTGCATCAATTTCTTTTAATCCTTTTATCGATTCAAGTTTCGTGCTGTTGGTACCCTTAATTGAACTGTCACATGGTGTCAGTTCGAAGTTGAAGTAGGGTAATTGAAATTCAGAGGGAAATTAGGTCAGAATTTGGCTATTACTTGATTATGTTCGTTTCCTTTTTTTTATTATAAATCCGAATCCAGTGTTATATTTCTTAATGTCATTTTTATATTTAAAAAAATATAAAAATAAATTTAAAAAGCTACCTTATAAGAAAATAAACTACATTAAATTTCCTACAAATTATTTTTTAAGTTTTCTAGAGAATATATTTTATGATTGCATTATTATTATGATTAGTCTAGTAGTAGACGCTGTGCGTAAGATAGTAAAGTAGTTTTATTAACTTTGAGCTAAAAGTTGTCTAAAATGTACTGATAGGATAGATTGTAAATTCCTTGGATATATTAAGCGCATGCCATTGAAAGGAAGCATGTGAATAAATTTTCAACTGGAGAACGTTCCTTTATTATTTTATAAAATGGAAAACTCCCCTAATTATATTCTTCTTATTTTTTTCTTTTTATTGTAAAAAATTCCGAATAATTCATTTTTGAAATCAACTACTGAAAGACAAACGTTCAATCGTTGACCATTTGCTATCGGAAAATGAAGAAATATCAAACTATGAAAGCTGTTTGAAACTGCTCTTCATTAAACCTTTGTTTTATGTTGTTCTTAGGAGCTTTTTTTATCCTAGAATAAATTTTATTTTTATTACATTACGTGTCATGCTAGCTGGATTTTAAATAAAATCGAGAAAAATGTTCGTTCATCCCGAATGGAGTTCTTAAAGAGCCATTGCACCGTATCAGAAGAGAATACATTAAGGGTTGTAGAGCCAGTTATATAGATACATAGATAGGTATCGATAATCGGGAATCGATTTTTGCTATCGATAGTGGCATCTAGAATCGAAAAGTTTTAAGACCGACATATCAAACGTCGGTTTATCTACAGATCAAAATAAAACAGGATTACCTAAGTTTATAAACTCGAATCAGGTTTTTTATAAAGTTTATTCATAACAGTGTCCTTAAAAACAGTTAAAACAGCAATCCTTAATGACGAAAAAGCTAATTCTAATTGTGGATGGAGAGAGTGGCCAAGGATGTCCTTCGGCCTCAAAAAATCGTAAGATCCTGGCAGATCTGTAAAACAGTGTCCTTATAACAGAAGCCATCTCTTAATCCCTCGTGTTTTACAGATCTGCCAGGATCTTACGATTTTTTGAGGCCGAAGGACATCCTTGGCCACTCTTTCCATCCACAATTAGAATTAGCTTTTTCGTCCTTAAGAATTGCTGTTTTAACGGTTTTTTTAAGTTATCCGAAAGATAACTTCCTCCATTGTTGTCCTCCAGGATACTGTTGTAAAATATTTAACGGTTTTAAGATGGCGGACCTTAAAAGGACACTTTTTTAAAAATATTCTACTATTTAACTGTTTTAAGATGGCGGAAGGATATTAATTCGTTGTTAACGCATTCTACGGGAGGCTGGAGATAGTTTTTCATCGCTAACGACTCCTTCCCGTTTACTCTTTTTGCTAAAAAGGTACGATATAGAAGAGTGGATGGAATTTATTTATTTTTTCTATTATTATCACTCCATGAGAACTTGATTTTTTTCCTATCCTTTAGACTTTTTTCATGATATTATTATTTAATTTTCGAAGTTCAGATTTGCTTCAGCCAACGTCTTAAAACATATAAAACATTGCACATGTATTTAATACTTCTGTTGTAGTCTCGCCAAAAAAAAGGTTCAATCTAATGGTATCTGATAGGAATTTATCAGTTATTATAAGTTATAAGTTGGCTCTTTCCTAAATTCCGCCGGCAATTCTTTCTGGTTACTTTCCTATTCCAATCTCTAAAAACCAATAAACCTTTCTATATTCTTGATCTATTAACTCTGCGCTCTTCTATCCACCTCCTAAACACTAGATCCCAACCTTTTAACCTGTATACCCCATTACATAATTTGACTCCTTCATCATTCGTGCTACCTCCTTCTGGAATTACCTACCCACTTCTATTTGTAAACCAGCTTCCATAACTTTCTTTAAAAATAATTTATTTCTGTACCTTTTAGAAATCAATCTTCCGCAAATATGTCAATAATCAAATAAATACTTAGAATTACTATTTTTCTTCTTTCTTTCTTTTATATGTCCATATATATATACGCGATTGTATTTTATGTTATTATTATTATTTCATTTATATTTTTTTTAAATATAATTAATTTTTTTTCCTTTCAAAAATCTATGCTGTAATTACTGAAGCATTTAATTTGTAAATAATGGGCCAGACAATGGTACTTTTAACTGAGCATTATTTTTATTCTTAGGGGACAGTAAGTCCCAGAATAAAGTTTATTTTTTCATTTCATAAGTTATCTGTTGGCTCTAGAATCAAATAGGCAAAAATGGACTAAGATAGTTCTTCCTCGTGAGATTTCTATTTGTAAGTTAAGTATTTAATGGTTTCAACAGTTTAGTAAATAGTTTTTGTTTATTGCTGTCCCTAGAGTCTTTTATTTATACAGATATCTCTGTACTCTCTGTAGTAATAGTGATTCTGCTTGGTGCAGTCGAACTAATTGCTTTTTCGTGTGATCGAAGAATCTCTTTGAACTACTCTTCAAAAAGAGTCAGTAGCACTTGTTGCATATTTTATTCGGTTGCACTTAAAATTATCAACATTGGCATAGTTTATTCCAGGATCTATCTATATTATGGTTTATTTAAAAAAATAACCTATTTTAAACTAACATCATTATCATTTAAATTAAAAATTAAATTCTTCAGTAAAGGGGTATTTAATATATTTAATTTATTTTTATATACAGTTTTTTTTGGGGGCATAACTACTCAAATTATTATTTTTTTCACTTAACAATGACAATATATCCCATCATCAGGCTTTAAATTTACATTTTTTCTTATTAAAACAATGACGATAAACTCCCATCATCAGGCTTAAAATTTACATTTTTTCTTATTAAATCTTTATAGATTACACTTCAACAATACATTCCAAATAAATTAATTGAATTCTAAATAATTTAATTCACGTATTCTCTACTATAGTGTAACAACTTGTCAATAACTAAAACTATTTTATGAGTTGTAGATAGTTGGGGTAGGCAGTCATAGATACTCAGCAGATCAAAATAAAATTGTTTTTATTTTAATAGTTAATAAAAACAATTATATTTTGTATTATTTATTTATATTTTGTATTATTTGTATTATTTATAAAAAAAAATAATTTTTTATTATAATTAATAAAAACAATTTTATTGTGATCTGCTGAGAATCTATGACTACTTACCCCAACTATCTACATCTCCTATACTTCATAGTCAACTATACTTTATGAAAAAGAATAAAACTATTTTATATTCATATTTTAAAATACATTGCTTATCAGTGTTCAAAGGTCTATAATATTTGTGTTTATTAATATTACTAAATTGGGTTATCCATATTCCTGAATTTTCTGTCATATTGGCACAAATGGTACCATTTTTTCTGTGTCTGTTTAATAATTAACTGTGTTAGTTATTGTTTCTTTTACGTATATTGCCTTTAACTTTTCTATAATGTGTTTTTTCTCAAAGTTGAATATTTTTACATTATCAAAATCAGAATGATGACCTAAATATGTGCATTGTCCAGTAGTGCTCTTTTATTTATTTGTAAAAAGATTTTATAAGAAAAATGTAAATTTACAATCTGATGATGGGATATATCCCGAAATATTCGCGCATTGTTAAGTGAAAATAAATAATAATTTGAGGAGTTATGCCTAAAAAAGTTCATATAAAAATATATTAAATAAAAATTTAATTTTATCTTTATCAAGTTAATCTACACATTTAATTAATCTACACTAATCACGCAAGCATTGATTTTTTTTTTTTACATTGAAATTCTTCTTTTTATCATATCCCATAAATAACTGTAATTTTGTTCCAATATAAAATTGAATAAAATCAAAACTTCTTATATTATTTAAATAACATTTTTACGTATACGTTTAATACAGATGAGTTCTGTATCACCTTGCAAACTCCCTAATTGGTAATCCTACCTTAGAGTGAAGATGGGTCACATTGCCTCTGGTGTCAAAGAAAACCTATGGAGTTGAGAAATCTTAGAAGTCTGTCAAGATACACTTTTACAAGTTTTAGAAGTTGTGTGCCACTTATTTGCAATAGCGCAAATCTTTTCAAATGTGGTTCGACAAATCAACATAAGCGAGATTTAATGATACTGTTTAAGCGATTCAAATATGACTGTAAAATAAGATGGCTGTTAAGACGATTTCTCCGATTGAAAATGTAACTGTGGACTGTAATTATAAATTTTATATTTCGGCGACTATGTGTGAAATCGAAAAAAAAAATAAAATCCTTAGAAAACAGTTTATTAATAATTAATAATTTTACGACAAATTTCCAACTTACCCTATTTCAGAGTCCTCGCTGGCTATCTTCCGGTCAGCAAAAAGATAAGTTTTCGGAATAGGTGGAAAAATAGGAATTGAGAGAAAATAATGGGAACCCGTTTTACCTCTCCGTTGACAGACACTGATTCGCCCAGGATTGTAGGCTGCTTTTTAGACTTCAGATGATTAATAAAAAAACATTAGATAACTAGACTTAGACAATAATTGGTTCTTAAATTGTCAGTGTTCGACTGATATAGTACATTCGCTTATAACGGTTGCTCACACCTGAACAATAGATCATAGGGCACCACTAATCCCTAGATAAGAAGGTTCCTTTTCCAGCTCAACAAATGGCGTTTTTGGTACAATTCCACAGCATAAATTTTATTTATTTAATTTTCAACATAGAGAAAATGTTCAGCTATTTCGATTTGGAAACTGCCTAGTCTGAGTATAAATATTGTATGATCGAGATTACATGGATTGTGTAATCTTGGTATGAACAGTTATTATTATCCATTGATCATAGAATAATATAGTTAAATTTAACAAATATAAGATGGTCTGGGATCCAGTCAGGAAAAAGAATAAACACTAAAGTTAAAAAATATTTTAATGATGTGCCGACGTTTCGACCTTGCAGGTCTTCTTGAGGGTTTCTTAAACAGTTGAATCATTATCCGTATCATAATTATATAATACATATAAACTTAGTCATACAATATTTATAATTTGACTAGCGAAAGAAGGTTACCTCCCCACTTTAGTATGAAAACATTTTTCGTCCAACAAACTCTATGACTATAGTTTTAGAAAAGGAGCATAATGCAATCTCAGATTACAAAATATTTTTAAACTGATGCTGTTTCAGCTTGAGTATGATTATAGGAGTGGTTGAATCTAGATTCAATCAGATAATAAAAATGGTCAAAAAGCTTAGACAGTGTGGCTATTTGGACGTTATGGGACTTGCAGGAGAGGTTTTGATCCAGTAATAATAATAATAATTGCCTTTTACTTTGCCCATAGCTCAACTAATAAACCTTAAATTCTAATAAATACAAAAAAAAAAATAAAAACAAAGATTTTACATATTTACAAATAAGTCCACAATTATTATCATATTTACAAACAAAATTCTTCTATGAGTTAGAACATGGGCCTTCCCTCAGACAGTAGAGGTCTTAACCTACCCAGACTACCAGCCTACTGGGAAGCCGGTTCGCGATTTTGATCCACTTCTCTTTCCATATGTCTATCCTTTGGCATTCTCCACCATTGTAATAATGCCTAAATTTAGATGATAATTTAGAATTAAGATGGAAATATCAGATTTGGATGTGATACATTTAATCTATTTCAATGCATGTTGTAAAACTATCCGGTTAGTAAGATTTTCCTAATGTGGAAAGAATTCAACATTCATATCGAGCAATAAGGAGTTACGTTCAGGTTGCATCATTGCTAATAATATTGACATGTACAAGGTCCATTTAATTTATTGTTACATATCGTTTATGTAGATTTGTCGAACCACATTTGAGTCTTGCGCTAGTGCAAATGAAGTAATTTCTCATTAATGATAATTAGATTCGGTACCGACCGTGCACAGTCGTAAATAATGGCATAAAGGGGAAGAAAGGAGCGCGGAACATTGGACCTCCGCGCCAAGGATATGCACATGCACCTTTCACTGTTGCAACATCGGCTGCACCAGGACCCCAGGGCAGGAACTATGGCCATCAATCAAAATGAAAAAATCGACGCTGCGATTTGTAGTTACGGTGGCTAACGACTGTCTTTGTCGCCGTGCTCTCTCTTGCAAATGATCGTCTTTAGTGGGCTCGGCCATTTAAATCGCAGCAGCGCTCCTAACGAGCGGTTCTGTTCCCGGCTGTAATTGAGGTCGGCTAGGTAAAGAAAAATGAGCACTTGTTCACTCCTCTCATGGCGGAATAATTAGATACCATTTCCTCACTTCCTTCAAGTTTTTCCTTGTTTTATTTAGAAATTTGTTTATTGAATCAACGATTGATACAGCCCTCTCTTCATAAAATTTTGCTCGCAAAAAACGAGGAGGTATTGTAAAGCCTTCATCAAAATAATTAATGAAAATGTAACTCGGACGACACAATCCTTTAAAGATCTTGTGAACACTGCGGAGCACTTGAGGAGAGGAAGTGTTCGCAAACCCCGTTCCTATAAACTAGGTTACATGTGCGTTGAGGGTGGTTACATAAGAGTGAACAATTATTTGATTCAATATAAATAGAATTATTTATTTATATTGAACAGTCTCTGATTACGATTCCATCATTAAATGCATTTACGTTGATCTGTACCACCGCTGTCGTTGTTCATTTGTCTGTGTGAAAAAAGCAACAATGTTCAAAATGACCAAGTCTTCATATTGATTAATTTATTTCTTAAATATGATCAAGAGAAAAAATAAAAATTATATTCAATTCTTTTTTTAGTATTACTTAACGTGAAGAAATTAAAATTTTATAGAAAAAACTACTTCCCTGTGCAATCCTTCATGACTTCAGTGGTAACCCTAGACTGATACATAAATGTAACCTGTACCACAACTCATTGAGTTTCAAGTTGAGTACTTTGCTTAGGGTGTACCATTTCCTGTGATGTGGGTTGAATCAAGTTTAAACATCAAGCGTTTCCCTTAACTAAGAGTACCCATTTTATAGATACATGATGTGCCCCTTAAGGATTTTCCGACTCAAGAATCGATCTTAGGTCGATTTAACAGAATAAAATATTATCTGCCACAACTAAATTCGAATCTGAGTCAGTTAGAATGCTCTCATCCGTCCTAGCTACTCATTTATTTTTATAGACCCCTCTATTTCGTTATTAAAAATACTAAACTTGGCATTCTTATGTATTTAAGCAAACAAAAAAAAATGAAATTAGTGTTTTTCTATTAGTGCTAAGACTTGGAGAATTTCTTTGAAGATCAATCGCATTTTGTTTATAAAGCACACAGAGGGCCTGGTAAGAATTACGAGTTAGAGAGTCATCTAATTTATTGTGTATTAAGGTTGAATTTTTTTTTTAAACAATGAATAGACCATGGAATTCTTCTTAAAACTAACGTTTATTCTATGACCTAAATCTTCCACATGCTTAGATTTAAGCATGTGGAAGATTTAGCAATAATGTTATAATGATGTCAATGTATTTATAGCACTATAAATGTATATATATATATATATATATATATATATATATATATATATATAAATATATATATAAAATAGAACAATATATCATGTTAGTATTTTTTCTTATTATGTTCCGTTATCATTTGAAAATGAATTATAAATCAAAAAAACTTTATTTTGTTTTTAATTCAATAAATTTGTATTAAAATTTAAAAAAAAATAATTTGAACCCTTCCAATTCATTGATGTATTACCTTTAATCTTGGGATATATTTTACTTAAAACCTAAATTGTACTCAATAGCCTACGTTCAGGTAGGCTTGATATAGTCCTCAATCTAAGTTTTTTTTTCTATTGATGTGCCAAGATTAATTTGGTTTGTGTCCAGCGATACGGTATAATTAGGTAGCATTGTTTGTTTGAAACAAAGTATCCCTTGTCTACTGAAATTGATTAGAATGATGATTGCTACAACTATTTTAGATCGTATCGAGGAGTAACGCCCAGACTTTCTGTATCCGTAATTGTACCAAGCATCTTTTTAAATAAATTGCTCCCGCTTCTGTAAAAACTCGTCCATTTACTGTGCAGTTTAAGAAACACATAAATCAATTTCGCCGGTTGTATAAATCACAGCTATAAATAAATAATATTAAGTACAATTACATCAAACATTAATTTGAATTCATAACCGCTGAGTCAAAAACGGGTCAAATAATTAGTATACGTTCTAACTACTGATGAAAACAAATTAGATTTATAAATTAATTATTTTATTCTAGAGCCATGCATATTGTATATTGTTATCTATAAATATAACTAATATCTATGTCTTAATATATTTATTGAAATGGATAAAAAGATAATCAGGGATGCTGTTCGTCACAAGAGACGAACGATGGCTGATGACTGAGTCATAGTTCGTGTCCTCTCCTGTTCGGTGGCCCTGAAGAAGACCTGTAAGGCAGGTCGAAACGTTGGCATGCATTAAAGTGTTTATACTAAGACGTAGTGTTTCTCTTTGACTGCATCCCTGATTATCTTCTTCTCCATTTATCTTAATAGTCAACCATACTTTTATCATTATACGAGGGTGAATCAAATATAAACGGTAATTTTCAAAATTATATTTATTAAATAATATTATACAGAAACTATACCTTCAACATTTTTCAATGTAGTCTCCTGCATTATCTACACACTTCTGCCACCGATTTGGAAGCTTGAATATTCCCTGTTCATAAAAAGACTGAGGGCGAGTTTTTAACCATTCGCGCACGTGCTTTTCGACGTCTTCATTGTTTTCAAATCGTTTTCCTCCAAGATTTTTTGAGGCGCATCGTCACATGTGATGAGACGTGGGTCCACCATTACACCCCCGAATCGAAAATGGCAAGTAAGGAGTGGCGAAGGAAGGATGAAGGCTGCCCAGTGAAAGCCAAAACTCGTCTCTCAGCCGGAAAAGTTCTTGCAACAATTTTTTTTGACTCAAGGGGAGTTCTACTCATTGATTTTCTTCACGATCAACGAACAGTGAATGCGGCTTATTACTGCCAGGTGCTACAGTCAGCAAAAACCAGTTACCGGAACAAAAGACGAGGTGTGCCCATTAGAGATGTCATCCTTCTCCATGACAACGCAAGGCCTCGCATCGCATTGTTGACAAGGGATAAATTGGAAGAAATGGGCTGGGAAACTCTCGAACACCCTCCTTACAGTCCAGACCTGTCCCCTTGTGACTATTTTTTGTTTGCGCCCCTGAAAGAATCACTTGGAGGAAAACGATTTGAAAACAATGAAGACGTCGAAAAGCACGTGCGCGAATGGTTAAAAACTCGCCCTCAGTCTTTTTATGAACAGGGAATATTCAAGCTTCCAAATCGGTGGAAGAAGTGTGTAGATAATGCAGGAGACTACATTGAAAAATGTTGAAGGTATAGTTTCTGTATAATATTATTCAATAAATATAATTTTGAAAATTACCGTTTATATTTGATTCACCCTCGTAGATCATGAAATGTTCCTATGTCTTTTTAAACATTTTTTTTTACATGTATCTTTCCGATTCAACCTAAATAGTTAAGGTATGTAAGGATACTGAAGATATTACTATTTTACGTATGTATAATATCTGGATCGCGAACAAGAAAATTGTGTAACGTTGGAATCATTAGTATGTTCCATCATCTGCTTGACCTTTTTCAATTTTAATTCTTTTAAGCTTCCCCTATATTTATATGTATGTATCTAATATAATTAAAACATAGATAATATAAACAATAGATATGTTATTGTTTCTTGGATATTCCATAATTATTTTTTTTTTCCAGGTAAGTTACTTCGCTATTATCATACCCTCACGTATCTGTAAGTAAATGTTTACATAAAGATTTTATGTATTTCTATTATATATTGTTGTTTAATATATCTTTATCTAAAACATTTGTTTATGGACTGTACACACATATAATTTTATGCAAAAATGTTTTAAAATTACTTCATTACCTTTATTATATTACATTGTATGAATTTAAATAATTTATAATAGTTATTTATTATATAAATTAAATAAAGTTATTATAAATTATTAAATTTATACATACTATTTAGTTAGGAAAGAGGTTCGATAGCTCAGTGGGTAGATATGCAGAACTTTTCAGTCCGGGTTCCAGTTTAGTTCAAGCTATTATAATAATAATCTATTATCATATATTTGCTGAGGATAGATCCTGGGCAGGTAGACCCTCCCGTGGGCACACTCAGTCTTTATACGATGGGTACCCTTCATTTAGAAAAAAACCTGGTAGTTGGGCTTAAATTTAGTAAAATCAATTCCTTTCTAATCCGATGACCTCTAAACTGTGTTGTCTTTCCAAAGTACAAATCCAGGATCCCTCAGGGGTTGTTATGTTTCATGTTTTTATTATTAAACATTTTTTTAATATTTCCAATTAATAAACAAAATTATAATTAAGTCGATAGCCTTCGTCTAACGTTTTCAAGTCGAGCGAAATAGCAAGATGCAAAAATTATAAAACTACAGAACTATAGAAAAGTGCGAATATTTCTATTAACGTTTATGTACTGTTAAATTATTCAAATGTGTAATGAGAAATGGACCAATCTGCGCTTAATATTGTTCTGAGTATTTTCGAGCATGTTTTTCTATAAAAGTTGATCTCAAAATAAAATACTTCAAAAAAATTGTTACTAATATTCCGGGATTTCGTCATCGTAGCTAGATTTCGAGTCCTTCAGGCAAACTTTTTTCACTACCCTAAATAGAAGCAGAGATCGCACTGATAAATTCTATCTATATGCAAATTTATATTGAGATTCTGTTCCGATCAGATGTTCTGGATGTCCGTCGGCAAGT
Organism: Euschistus heros; assembly: GCA_003667255.2. Classification (NCBI taxonomy): domain Eukaryota; kingdom Metazoa; phylum Arthropoda; class Insecta; order Hemiptera; family Pentatomidae; genus Euschistus; species Euschistus heros. Next base: position 660,048 of record RCWM02000394.1, read on the forward strand.
TTCAGACTTTGACCTGGTCTAGTGAGGTAATGAATAAAATCTATTCACTAAAGCATAAACATTTAGATATAACTTTATTAATAAAATCAAACTGTTTTTTTATTACTATATATTATAAATATTATTTTATTCAACAAGAATGAAAAATGAATTTTATATTTCTTTGAAAATAAACGAAATTAATAATAATATGTGGTTAATTGTTACTTACCTTCTGTTGTTACTATACCAAACGCAGTGTCCAATTAACAGAAAAATATAATACTGAGAAGATAAACAAGGCTATTATAACCCGATACTAACCATAATATCTCCTAAAAATTCGGTTAGGTTAACGATCAACAAACTCTGTATTTTTTTTATTGTTCCGGTATTATTTTAGGTCCATTATAATGTGCCATGGATAAGTTTCTAACTGTAAAAACGAAAGGTGAAAAATTATTTCTGTTTTTGAAACAATTAAGAACTTAATTCAGATAAAACTCGCTACAGAAATAGGTGAATTCATAAAAGTATAATTTAGATTCCCGAGATATTGTTTAAAGCATTATTTATACATTAATTAGTGTTCAATAAGATAATTTATAACGGCAAGTATACTGACAGGCGAAAAATTCCAACCAATGTTATTTTTTTTATTTTCTCGGGTAATTATTTCATTGTTCATTAGGTGTTAACGCGCCCATATTCTATAATCAGGGAATATGAAACTTTTTGGGATTATTAAAAATAATAATTAAATAAAAGCATGCAGTATTAAAAAAAAAAATTAAATTACGAAATTTTAAATTAATATGATTTATTACAGTTTCGCGTTAGATCAGACGTATCCCACAAGAATTATTTCCGAAGCACATTATACTTGTACCCCATCGAATGCAAGACATATAAACGCGCAGGACAGATAGAAATCCGATTAATTAAAAATTTCATAAATTTGTAATTGTTTGATATTTATTATTTTAAATATTGTTTGCTTTCATTTTTTAATTTTTTTTTAACAAAAAAAATATATTTATAAAATATAATTATTTGTTGAGAAAATGAGAAAAATCAATATGGTGGAATTTTCTGCCTTTATTTTACTATTCTTTTTCAGGCGTTGATGACCCTGGGGATTTGACGCCTTAAAACCCAAATAAACAAACAAACAAACTTTTTTTTTTTTTTATAATTATATAAATTCTTCATTATATATATATATATATATATATATATATATATATATATATATAGAGAGAGAGAGAGAGAGAGAGAGAGAGAGAAAATAAATGATAGAATGTCTTTTTCTTATATATGATTTTCTTGTAAATTAGAAATTTACTTGTACATTGTCAAAATAAGATACTATATGGTAAATACATAAGGGATTAATTGGCTTAGAATTTTCATGTTTCATCATATTCGTTCCTTCCTGTTGTCAATTACAGTTTTTCATTTTAACAAATTTTGATCTCTGGATCTTATAATGTATGTTTTTTCCATATCATAATATTTTTAACTGAGGAACGTTACTGTATGTTTTAATAATAAATTTAATAAAATTGAAAAAAAAAAAAAAATCTATTATTTATTTTAAACTGATCCATTTTTTTAATGTACACAACATTTAGTTTTTATAGTTTATGATTATATAGTATTTTAAACTTATTTTTTAGATATTATCTTTTGATGCTTTCATGATTCTATGAGGTTCCAACAAAATCTTTGATTTGCCCCCGTTGACAAAAATTCTGTTTTATTGCGTGGTGTTTCAATCTTATTTTTGAACTTCATTGGAATGACCGTTATTATTAAACAATATTGCAAACGGTTTAAGATATTTGTTTGAATAATAAAATGATAATAGCTTTTGAATAAAATTACTCGTTGAGTGGCCATTATAGTTCAGTACTCTCGTTGCGACACCTGGGTCAGATAACATTTATAGAAGGATAAAAGAAATTTTTATCGTTTTTATAATGTGGCTTTTAGGTGAATATTGATCATATTAATCGTTCGTAGAGAATTTTTTAATCTTTTTTTTATCCATAAATCGATTTATTGTTCAAATAAAGATAAGTTGGCATCAGTATTTCCTATTTGAATATTGCCTTTTTTAATACTTGTTTTATTTTCCGCTGATAATGTTTATTGATGGCGTATCTCTTTGGATTTCTAATAAATATAGTAATAACCATTGTTATTAACAATAGCAAAGGTCTTTTTTTAATATGTTTGTAAATATAACTGACAAAAGAAGGACACACTCAGTCTCTCACGGATCTTGTTGGCAGTTTTTTTGGAGGTTCCTGGTCAAAAAATATTAGACACATATTTTGCCGTTCTGACTAATGGGCCTTAGAAGACGAAGAAATAAAAACAAAATAGTTCTTAACTAATTTATTTTATATCTTAAGTTTAAAAAATGGTATCAAGATGATTCTTGCAACAAAATTTGTATTTTTGAGTGGAAATTTAAAGGAAATACAGCCACTCCATAGGTTTGGTTTAATTAAATTCTAAAAAGAATATAAGATATTAAGTAAATGATAATTTCAGTAAACAGAGGTTAGAATCTGCTTAAAAAAAATTGGAATGTCTTCCGAGCTGTAAGCAAAAAGACCAATTAGTCCGGCAGGTGGACGGTCTGATTTCCCCCATCAATACCTACCTACACCTGTTAGTTAAAATTTGAACACATTCACAAAATGTAATAGTTTTAAGTATACGGAATGCTCTAATTTTTATGTCCCAACAATACTCTAATAAATGATAAAAAGATTCTATGTATTAAGGACAGAGAAACTTAACATTTTAAAAATGTTCACATCAGACACGGTATGACTGGATACTGCGCACCTTACTATATATAGTTTTCTCTGTATTATAAAAATACCGCTTACAACTATATATTTAAAAAAATAAATAAAAAACCTAATAAAATTAAATAATGGAAAGTTTTTAATGCAACTTCCTCAATTTAATGTCGATTGACTGGGAAATATATTCCTGTTTCCACTTCAGTGCCAACAGAGCGATAATTTTCTTAAGCAGGGCGATCTATCTAAACCTCAAGAAATAAATAAGGAGGAAACATATTGTGATAGTTACTTTTCGTAAAATCCACTAATGACGATATGTGGGAGTTAAATTGTTGACATCACAGTATTGATATCTAAGTACATGTATCTACATACTCTGAACTAATACTATAATATTAATATTAACAATACAATCCAACTTAAAACTATAGAAATGGAAATTTACATGTACAGTTATAGAAAAGAGGTATCGATAAATACAAAACTCAAAGTGAATCATAGGAATTATCTGCAAGAGTGATACGGGTTTGACGAATCTCGTGGAACAGTGGTTCCATGTCGTTACGTAAAAGGAATATCATTCTAACGTGAAAAATACGATATATCAATATAGGGATATTTTCAAAAATATCGATTTTTTCTAACTATATCTATCCGTATGATCTCTTGCCCTTGAAGGTGGGGAAACAAGTTCTGTTTAAAGTTCTGCAGGCTGAGAGTTTGCTTATATTTAATATGTAGTTATTGTTATTATTATTTTTTTATTTCCTATCTTTCATGGTTAGAGGTTATTTGACTATTTTTATTGTACACGTTGTATGAATGAATTCATCAAATGCATATTGTTTATTGCCCTTGATTAAGGCAGATTGTGGTTGTTCAATAAAAGCTGTATTTCTAAAAAAAAAAAATTAAAATAAAATTAAAAAAATCATGATAGCCATCTTCTCTATTTAAACATCAATCAATTACTAGTTAAACACAGATTAAGACATTGTTTTCAAAGCTAGCCAGAGGCGTAGATAGGAGTAGAGGTGACCTTTTACTATCTTGTAGACACGGGTACGGACATGGTTCTGTAGATAAAAGTAAGTAGGTCAGGCTAATAGGTTATGACATAAAATTATATTTTGTTTTAGATAATTTATTTCCTATTCTGATATGACTGGGTATGTTGAATATAGTGTGTTTCAGATCATTATAATAATTTAATGTATTATTAAAGCCATTTACCGAATTTCCCTAGATGATTATTCTATTTAAAGAGATCCAAGAGTGATTGCTTGACCATTTAAAAATAATATGAAACTTTCCTGGTTGTTTGCCGTATCTCTCTAGACTTCTTTTTTTTTTTTTATATGCAATCTATATAAATGTATTATATATCCTAGAACCGACTGATTATTTCAATTTATATCATTTTGGAATTATTTTTACTCTTATAAAGTAGCGTTGTTTATTCGAGTTTAATATCCTTGCACAATTGAAATATATATTCTGCAGGAAGAGCTAACGTTAACAATTATCCTGAAAAAGAAAAATTACCCAAGGAATTTTCTAGAAAATATAAAAATGAAAATGTTCTCACTATTTATTAATATTTACTTATACAATTATATAGCTGGAGCTTACTGGTATATCGGAGATCCGATACAGAAACTCTCACTTATCCGGCTTTATTTTAACCGACGCTAGACTACGAGGAAAATTCTATCCGTATCATTATATTCTACGTGTCTGTATTAAATAAAATAAAATTAATTACAATAGAATGATTTACTCATTAATTTATCATTTGTATACTTACGAGTAATCACATAAATATCTCATCGTTTTGTGATATATACTACAATAAATAAAACAACAATACAATTTTTTATTACGTACATATATACTTAATAATACCCAATCAATAATTTATAATCAACTATAATTTGTTTTAAAAAAACTCGACAGCTTTTTTTTTTTTACTCTCTAGAAGTATATAAATAAAACTGCAATTTTTATCCCCAGCCCCATCTATTGAAAGACAAAAAGTAAGATATTTTTCAAATATTTTTTTTTTTCTTAAATTCATAAAAAAATTTAGGATTTATATAGTACAATTAATATACTTTGTGGTAATATTACTAACATGAAGGAATGAGGAATGACCCTAGAGACTGAAATTCTTCCTTTATATAGTTTGTATATTTACCAGAAAAAGTATGTTATAAAAAGCATAATATTAAGTAAATAAATCACTATGTATTCAGAATAAATATGTATGTGCGTGTGTGTATATATATATATATATATATATATATATATATATATATATATATTTTACTTTAAAACTTTTATTTGTACCTGTAATAAGATCATAATTAGTAAATTTAATGTATTATACAATAATCATGGGTTGACATGAGGGTGGCAGCACCCTGTGGTGCATACTGTTAGCTGATTTAGTATAGTTTTACTATAGGAGATCTCTCATCCAACTCCTATTTAGTCGACTTCGAGCTACATTAGGGATATCTTTTGTTGCCATATTTTGTACCAGTCTGTTTATGTGTCCAATTAGTTTTTCATAAAATTGTTTGTAATGCTTTCAAATGTGATTCGTGACAGCAGGGATACGTAAATATGTATGTAATGCCCTAATACTGAGGTGATTCAGGACAAAATTAATATGAAATCCGTAATTCGATTTAGTAATAAACTATTTCAAATCACTTTCAAGCTTCATATCGCTCTACCATCGAGCTTTTCATTATGGTTGCGATACTGTAAGTAGTTAACTAACAAGGTATTGTACATAAAGTACGTAATTACATAGTTTCTTTTTTGTTAATTAAAATCTTTGTTATGTCTTTTTTTATTTCCTTGCTTTAAAAGATCAAGTAGGCTTTTTCTTTCGTAAAGTGATCCGTTAATTGCTTCTATATAGCGCTCTGGTGAGTCAGGAGTAGAAAGTGTTATAGCGTAGGTAAGGTCAGTTACGTAGCGGTGGGAACACAATAGCCTCCTTTAGCAGGGTGACGCATGCGTTCTCGGATCATTGTACTGTTATATTTTTTATCTATTTTCTATCTCTATAAAGCTTAAAAAATTAAAAATTCTTATTTAAAAAATTCTTATCGAAAACTTTTTTTAGTTGAGGTACGCTCACTAATCACTTTATCATATATAAAGATTAATATGATTGGTAACTGAGCTGAACTGAATAATTTGCACTTATATTATATTTAGTTCATTAACAGACTCTCCAGTTCTTAGGAATAACAGTACTATAACTACAACAGTAAGTTATAAGTACTATAACAGTACTCGAGTCATTGATTTTTGGTTCATATTGATTTTCCCTTTTCTCTTGATGATTTACTATATACATTTGGTTTTATTTCTTACATTTTTATCTCAATGTATTAATTACAATCTGTATATAAATTTGCTGATATTCTGAATGTTTTTAGATTCCAACGATGTTTTTAGAAATGAAGGTGAATTTTTAAAATTTACATAATAAGAATTAATATTAATATTAAACTATATATGATAGAATCATCTGTCATATATAATACTAAAAGACTTAGCGAACCCGAAGGTTCGATACTGACTTAACCAACCAACATCTGACAACATACCTCCCTCCAAACAACATAATCAAAACCCAAATCCTCAAGAACCTGATTCATTTCCCATTTACGTCTTCGTCACCCAAAGACTCAAAATTAATTACCTCTTGTAGCGTTGTTACTTTGATATTTAGCAGGTGATTCTTACCTCTTTGGATCACCTGGGAAATAAAAGCATGGATTTTTTACATAGTTTTAGGTTACAGCGCATGTGATAAAAACTATTATTAGTGAAGCGGATTTTTACCGTCTAGTCCTCTTGGCGTATAACGTGGTAAAAATCCGCTTCACTAATAATAGTTTTTATCACATGCGCTGTAACCTAAAACTATGTAAAAAATCCATGCTTTTATTTCCCAGGTGAACCAAAGAGGTAAGAATCACCTGCTAAATATCAAAGTAACAACGCTACACCTCTTTTATAAAAATTCGGTCACTATTAATCCCAACGAAGTTATATGCACATTTTAACCGTCGCTCTGATATTACCTGGACTGAACCCACTGAATAAATATCCCCCGATTCAGCATTGTGAAGCCTTTTAAATCCTTCCATATGTTCATCTTTTTCATGCCTAATATTCTACATATTACTCTTTTTTCGAACATTTTCGAAAGTATTATTCTCCGCGTTAACGTAAGCAGCCACGTTTCGCTTTCGCTAGGAACTATTGATAGTACAGTCATGTGTATCGTTTTTTTTTTTTTTTTTATTTATAAAGAGTAGACGCAAACTGTACGATTAATATCCACCTGTTAATTTTTAAATTATTTTGAATCATCTCAATGTACCAGCCGCTAAGAGAGTGGCGATGGGATCTCTTTCGATCTGGCTTTTGACCTACACATATGGGTTACTCTGGCTGTGTTTTTATATATTTTACTAGGCACCCACTCGCGGCTTTCCCCGCTCTCATAAGTAAAGAACTTATATAAAATTAACTAATAATCGAATATTTATTGGTTTATTGATAAAAATCCTGTATTGAAGAATGCGGTTAAGCGTTATTTCTTCAATGATATTTTCATCCATAAAGAAACGTTTAACCTGGTTAAAATTACACTGATTAGATGTTTGAAGATTACGTAAAAGCATATTTAGATGTCCAATTTTTACTTTTAATTTAAGAGTTAGTAATCCAGATGGACAGAGACTATTAAGAAACTATTGCGGATAGTAGACTGACTTATCAGCGCTTACAACGTAAGGCCTATAAATCATATTTTTACACAAAAATCGAAAAGAAAAATAGACGTTTGGATTTGGTAATAACTTTTATTGATTTCATCTCGTTGGATTTAATATACATAAAAGTATATAACAGTGTGGTATATAACCTTTTTGCTTCTCAACATTGTACATTTAAATTTTCATCGTTGTAAATTTGAATATTGATAAACCTCTCTTGAACTATGCAAATGGTGTAGTTGAAATTTGATGCTCATGGGTTCAGTAGTTTTATAATTATAATCTACATTGCAGAATAGTGCTAAATTCATATCTGTCGATTTTCAAATTTCACTGGGATTCATATGTCACACCAGATATTTATATCTTTTTTAATAATTTTATTAAATATAAGTCAATTTTGTTATCGATTCTAAGCTGTATATAACACCGTACTTTTGTAACCTCTCATGTAGAATGGCGCTTGCGTCATTTTTCAAACTTCACTGTTAACCCCATAGATCAGTAGATTTTATTTTTGCTAAACTTTCTTTATACTATAAATGTGATGTGGATAAAATTTGGTTCGGTAGTTTTTGTGGTTAGTGTTCACAAACAAAAAATGGTTTGTCCTTTTATATAATAGTATAGATTTATAGCGTGATTTTATTATAATTTTATTTCTTTATTAAAAGATTTATTTTTATTTACTCTACATATTGTTCGAAAGGTCTCATAAACTATAAAACCATCTGGATGAACCTTTATTACTTATTTCCCTTGGGTGGGGCATATTGTAATATTTATTCAATAAAAGAAATTTTTATAACAAAAAATAAAATTAATAAAATAATTTTGACTGTTTATTAGTTTGTTTATCCATCATTTTTAATTAAAACCCGGTTTATTATATGATAATTAAATTTGCAGTATCTCCTTTTATGTCATTTCTTTGATGTAATTTAACTCACATTAGCTATGTCTGGGAATTCAATTAGTTTTAGACTGAATGCAGAGTTAGGTTTAATAGAAAGGACTTAATATATTTTAATGGAGATGTCGTAATCTCTTGAACAACTCTAGACTTGCAAAACAGAACTTACTCGTTTATCAATATCTAAGCGGAAAACCGCAGTACATGTTTCAGTTCCGGAAAATCTTAAGCTAGGTCAAATTCCGGATTACTTTAGCTTTAGTCTGGGGATCTGAACCTAAATATTCTAAATTAAATTATATATTGCTATGATAATATTGAACCAAAAGTTCTATGCCGAAGACGCACTGATTCTATAAACACTGAAATATCTGACCTAAATGCTTTATACCGCACTCCGCCAATTCCTACGTCTAAAATATATTATATTAATCCTTACTGCAAAATTCATTTACTCATCTAATCTTTTATATATTAGGCTCATTCGGGAGAGGTTCTTGCCTTAATCGTCCACCTACCTCTATCCCGTTGAGGCGGTTTCCAATGGGTCGTCCATAAAATAATCAGTGAAGACAAAAAAGGCAAAGAATGTGCAAACAAAAATATATTAATAGAAAACGACGTTTTCAGATTATGAAACAAAACTAATTTATTGGTCTATTTAAAAATATAAAGAAAACTAACAAAAAAACAAGTGATTGAAAATAATAAATTAAAAAAGAAAATTAACTATAGTTACTATAGTAGTAGTTAAGAAGTGCAAAGTCAAGCAATCTACAATGGTTAGACAAAAATTATTAAAGAACAAAAACGAACACAAGGACTTGAAACAATTTAAAGCTATAACTAGGCAAAATTTTAACAGCATTCGTCAATATACTTGCGCATAGATGACAAAAAAGTTAATAACAAAACCAGAAATAAACCAAATAATTTGCATTTTTACCAGCCTATTAACTCCTTAACTTTAAAATATTCTCGTTTATTGATCAATTTAGAAGGAGCAATGCCGCCTAAGACTTCATCACAGCCATATTCTGCTTCGTCTACATTCGATGGCCACTTCCAGGATTTGAACATTTGAACTACTTTGCCCTTCATGTTTTTTTGTGATTTTTCCAGGATATAAAGATTCCAGGGTATAAGGACCCCTCATATATTACGACATACCAACCGTTTTCTTAATTTAGTTGAACATAGGTCCCTCGGCATTTTCTGAATAAAACAAATATTACATAACTGCTGGTATGTATGTTTAAAAGTGAAATAAGGCTCAGATAACTTTATTACAGTTGAGATTTTCTGGGAGGTACCTTTGTACTAAAATATACTTGGTGCAATGTCATTCCTAATTTATATCAAAATGGGGATTCTATATTATTTTCAGATACCATGGCTTTGGCAAATATTTTGAGCTAAATGAATATCATATATTTAAATTACAATAATTATAGAATAAAATGAATGTAAAACTTACTCGATTTGAGAAATATTTAGTAGCTGGAAGCACGACTTTATCCCACAAAGGAATCACACTTGTTGAAGTACTACAATCAACTAACTGTTATAAAACATGGGAGGTAACTACGATTAACGTGATAATTCCTTAGACCCAATCTGTGTTCTCATATGTAAGTAAAACATATAAAATATCCCTCATTTAGACAACAGCAAAACATTTTTTCTTCAACTGAAACTTTTTAGTGAAGGTTCAAAGTTCACTCACAGGTGAAAAGTCAGGCCGTTTTACGGTCCTGTATTTTGTAAAAAAAAAAAAATACCATTGCTGGAGGGGAGGTCTGACTATAAAAGAAAACACAAGTTAAAACGGAAAAAAAAATAATATAAACACAAAATTCACTGATATTTAAATCACACATAAAAAACATTGTTCACAAAAATTAGACAAAACATTTTGAGATACCTTAACCCTATCTGTGTTGAATGTATTAATTACAAATAAATAAACATCTGTTAATTGCTTTACACTTTCAACAGAAAAAAGATTCTCCAAGATCAACTCGGGGGTAAATTTGGGTAGGTAATAATTAAATGGCTCCGCTGAAAAACGTTCGAAGTGACAAAATTTCCGAAGTAGCGATTTTGAAGATTTTAAAATGTATAATAGTACGTCTTAGTAATTATACATACTTTAATAATAGTACTCCACTTATGTTATTATACATTTAAATATAACAAAAACTTTAGATTATGATTTTTTTTCACTGATTATTCAAAATTTTATTTTTCGCTTAGAACGTTTTTTGGCGGACCCATTCAGTTGCTCTAATACTTTTTTGCCTCAGTTTTCGAAAATCTAAACAAATAATCGAAAAGTGTGTAATAATGTAAATTCACACAATTAAATACTCTTAAATTTTCTGTTTGCCATCACGCGATAAGGGTGTTTCCTTTTTTCAGCCATTGCTGGACATCAGTATGCTTACTAAATAATATTATAATCCATGCTCAAACACAGATAATTCAGTTATTAATCTTAATCTCAGATTTACATAAATTTGGTTTGTTGATTGACGTTGATGAATAAATTATCAGTAGATATTGATAATTGGCCTATGCTTTTAAGCTTACAACCTGCCGGATTTTTTTTTTAAATCAAAACGTTAGACTTTTTTACTACCTCTCAACTGAGCCACTCCTTTCATATGGTCGTTGAGCACACACTGGAAATACAATCTAAGGAAAACATCCGACATTCTACAGAATAAACACGGTTTGTTTGACGGTATTATTTATAGTGTGGTTTTATGGCTTTGGGGGTTCGACTCATCATCAAACGTGGTTATAGTTCATCTTAGCATCGTAATGGCCAACTAAAAATACATCTCCGTCAAGACTGAAATAGCTAACTCAAGTAGAAATGTGGCAAATAAATCATTTTTTGTCACCAATTACCGTTTCCTATAATCTTATATTCTTTATTTTTGGATATTTAGGTCACTATTTATGTAATAGTTGTCTTCTAGTTGTTTGTTGAGGCTTATTTACGTCCTTAGGTACTCCAACTAAGGCAGATATGATGGGTTTTTCTACAGGTTAGCGACATGTTCTAGTCAGAGTGGGAGGTGAGAGATTCAGTCTGTGTGTCTGTTAAGAAATAAATGCATACTTGCCTCATAAGTTACGGGTTGTGCCTGACTCAGTTAACACGCTCAGCCACCGTTGTATTCTAACTGAATTAAAAAAATTTAAATTTAATAATAATGGTGCGAATAAATTAATAAATTCTAAAGTTCTACGTAACTAATACTCTTCGAATTACTCAAACCAGATTTCTAATATTAACTGATACTTTTATTCATGCCGCCGATTATTCTCTGTAATTAACTTTACCTATAACAGTTATGTTTGTATTATTAATTTTTACCTTAATACCCATTTCAAACATATCAATACAAAAAATAAAATAAAAGTTGTGTCCTAAAAACTGTTGCATATTTTACAAATTTGAGTATAGAACAATTGTTACATTTTAAGGTTTAAAAATCTATAGACTCCCAAGCCAAAAGGTATGTCCACCTATAAAAAAATCATTTTTTAAAACACTAATCACTTTAAACTGTTGATGGAAAACTAATTCAGCAGAGTTTTAACTATACCAGCTTTCTGTAAGTCCTTATTTTATATATATATATATTTCATTCATAATAATCTTACAATGGCGACAATCAGCAAGTATATTTGATTCATTACAATCTTACAATAGCTACAATCAGCGAATAAACGTGGGTGCAAAAGGAAAAAGATAACCGATGATACGTGAAGCCATGGTCGGAGACCGAGTTATATCATTCTGTACCTTCTCTTGACTTCATTTCCAGGTTGATTTTTTTTTAATTTATTATAATTTTTAAAAAATAGTTTTTCTTTAAAAAAAAACAAACAAACTTGATTTTAATAACATTTCATCGTCTTTCCATTACAGTTCCCGAGCAAATTTTTTATAGTTTAATTTTTTGATAGTTGGAGACCATACTGTAATATCTCACCACTTTATCATCATTACTTAATATCATCTTTATCATTACTTAAATTATTATAGTTTAATTACTTTCAAGTAATACATATATTTAAGTAAACTGAAACTTTTCGATTAGAATTTTCTATTCTATTTCAAAATCTGGTTACCCACAGGTAGACCCACGTTATAAATTTCGATCTTCTCCCTAAAATAGATAAATAAAGTATAGGATAACTCGTCATTCCTACTCTTGCTTGAAATTAATGTTCTTCCTATTAACGCAGAAAACCACTCCATTAGGTTTTGAGATAGTGACTAATCCAACATAAGCTCTGCGTTTTCCTCCTCGTAATCCGCGATAAAAGCTCTTTTCACACGATTTATGATCAGATGCATATTAGATGTGCACACAGCGAACTCTGATATCGTTTGGATATGAATTATCATATCTTGGCTGACGTGTTTCGCTAACGTAGTTAATATTATTGACTAAGGCCCATAATGAATTTGGTCGCCGTTCCTGGTTCTGTTTGTATCGTAATATTAATTATTTTTCTGTGGTCAAATTGGACTAGTATTGCATATAAATCAAATTCTATATAAGGTAATATATCTGTACCATTTGGGAAAAACTTGATGAGTCGATTTTTTTCCAAAATAAGATAAATACTCTAGGCAACCCATATCGGTGTACTGCACATCGTATAAAAATAGGCAAGTTGTAATGTCAATGGTATTCTTCAAAACGTATTAGCCATTTTTAGAAATATATATGCATTCCAATATAAATATGCACATATCGCTCATTCGCTGCAACAACGATATAACTCAAAAACTTCAATTCTGCAGAAGGACAGTCTAGTGAATAAAGTACAGGACGACCTGTAAACATACAATGGTGACATATCCTGTTCTCTTTTAGTGAACAGTTGAAGCTCAAATATAACCTTCTACCGACTAAAACTACATAGGTGAATGGTTCATTATACATTCAAAAGCTCGGCATAACTCAAAAGCTTGCTTTTGATTTATGTCGTTGTTGAAGCAAGTGATCGATACATGCTCCCGATGATCAAATTTCGAGAAATTGTAGAATAATGGCAGTTGGAAAATGATTTTTCAAAAAAATAAATAAATTACCACTGAAAACATCAAAGCACTGCATTGAAAACATATTTTTAAATAGCCTAGTTTCTCCTAAATGGCACCGAATGGTTTCCAAATGGTGTAGTACTTCAGGTCATTCAAAAAGCCCTGTCATTGTTTAATTGAAAAAAATTAAAAAAATATAAATCCCAAATTCCATCCTTAAATATTCAGTCGGCGCAAACGATTTTCGCCTTTAATTGTTTTGTCACCGGTACGAAGTTATTTAAGCTGAAATTAAGCATTCCGCTCAGAGCTTCTTTCCCAATCACGTAAATATTTTTCTATTTTACTACCTTTTAAAACAAGTTTATATACAAAGAGAAAAATGGATCGAACGTGTTTCCACTGAAATCATTTCGGTTAGACCTTCAAGAAACCGATCAATATTGATCTTATATATATTCATAAAGTGTGTTTAAATGTGTGTTTAAATGAATAAAAATGTCATTATCATAATGAACAACCTACATTATTAAAATAACTTGGAATGACGTAGAAAATGTCAAATCAAATCTATTTTTAAAAATAATCTAACCTAAACTTTTTCTTTTTTCTTTTTCAGGTAAGTTTCGTGTCTTTAACATTTACCCAACCTAATGTTAATGGTAAGTCTATAAAAAATATTGCATAGTATTTTCAATAGCTTTTAAATCAGGTCTCTACTCCTAATATGAAATGTTTCACCTGGGAATCACTTGGACAAATTCTTTTGAACGCTTGCAGGAGTCTGGAATAAAATTAATTAATAAAATGGGAGCATTCTTGTCCACGTTTGTAAAATCAGTGTTTAATTTTATTAAATATTATAAGAGCACTATCAAATCAAATGAACAACACAAATGAAAAAATTAAGATAGGGCTTTTTGAATGACGTGGGATATATCTTGTTTTGTTTTTTCTGATTTTGTATTTGTGATTCTAATATTCTCCAACGAGTTTACCCTATAGTTACTGATCTAGTTATATTTTCAGGCCAGGTTGAAATAATCATTAGTTTTCGACTCCTTGTAAGTGAAAGGTGATATTACAATAAATTATGCTATTTTTTTATATTTAGCGTTGCTATTACAATACCTATATTTACCGGATATAACTCACGCAGTTACCTTTTTTAGGCCAAATATACTACGCAATGTTCTGAATGTAGAGTGGATTTAAATCTTAATAATATATTGTTAGTAGCTAAAAGCGACGAACATTAACAATACACCAAAAGCAAACTATGATACGTTTATTTTGTTCACTGGTACCGGGCGATCCTGCTGTAAACTCCCACTGCAAAAAAATTATAAATTGCCTTGACATTTTATCGAAACAGGCAGTATAATGCAATATAGCCATTGTTTGTAAAATATAGGTCCCTAAGACGAGGGATCATTACAGTTGACCGTATCCTATCATTACGGGATACGATCTCTAGGCCTACTCCCCACCTACCTACCGCCGCCGACTTGTGATATGCAAATATGAATAATAGTTATGTTTAAGTTTTCATATTTTTATTTAATTTTTTTTTTATTTATTTATTTTTTTTTTATTTTTTTAGACTGCTTGAATACTATAAATATCAGTTGTCTGGAAACATGACCGGTTTACCTAATATCACATCCATTTTCGATAACATTTTAATTATTGAGAACTCAAGGTTTGTAGAAACAATAAAATATCAAACATCTCAGTCAATTTTTAATCAATTAAAAATTGACTAATCAGTGAAAGAAAATCATAATCTAAAGTTCTTGTTAGTTTTGTAAGTTAGATATTTTTTTCACCTTGTAATTTGTTATATTTACATGTACAATAACATAATGGATTGATTACTATATCATAATATGATGTACTATTTATTATACATAGTAATATAAAACCTTTAAAATCGCTATTTCGGAAATTTTATCGCTTAGAACGTTATTGCGGCGGACCCATTCAATTGTTAGGCCCAATTCACACAAAACAGACGTCGGGCAGAGACGTGGCGCGGACTTTTGTCTCTTCCACGTTTGTCCTATTAAACAAAGGGAGGGCGACCGCCTGCGCCACGTCACTTCTGTGTGAATTGGAACGTTTGTTTAATAGGAGAGACGCGGAAGAGACAAAATTCCGCGCCACGTCTCTGCCCGACGTCCGTTCTGTGTGAATTGTGCCTTACTCCGTTAGTCACGCTTCCAATACGGACTAGAGTTGCCGCGTGGCACCTGGGGGTGTTTTTATCTTTCTTCGATAAAAACAACTCAAAATATATTTACTTTCTGGTTTTAAGGGTATAAAAATATATATTAATTCTCCTGTGAATATTATTTCTCCAGTAAATCCATACTGAATTCCAGAACCAATATAATACTGTAGTAGCTGTGTGCACCTCACAGGTGTTTGGGAATTTGTGAAGATTATTTGCAATATATTTCATTATAAAAAGATCTGAGTACTAAAAAACATATAAAAGACAATGAGACAATAATAAAAAATGGAAAAAAAAATTATTAGTTTAGTCGTCTTGAACCTCCCAGGTGTTATGATATACTGTGGACCAGAAAAGTTCAGGGTTAGGAATTTCATCATGGGGGTGTTTTTATCATGGGTTAGGAATTTCATCATGGGGGTGTTTTTATCATGGGTTAGGAATTTCATCATGGGGGTGTTTTTATCTTTCTTCGATAAAAACAACTCAAAATATATTTACTTTCTGGTTTTAAGGGTATAAAAATATATATTAATTCTCCTGTGAATATTATTTCTCCAGTAAATCCATACTGAATTCCAGAACCAATATAATACTGTAGTAGCTGTGTGCACCTCACAGGTGTTTGGGAATTTGTGAAGATTATTTGCAATATATTTCATTATAAAAAGATCTGAGTACTAAAAAACATATAAAAGACAATGAGACAATAATAAAAAATGAAAAAAAAAAAAAAATTATTAGTTTAGTCGTCTTGAACCTCCCAGGTGTTATGATATACTGTGGACCAGAAAAGTTCAGGGTTAGGAATTTCATCATGCACCTCATAGGATCACGCAACTAACGTATGGTTAATAAAAAGTTTTTTTAATGCTTTAGAATTGTTTTGAATTTTTATCCGAATACGTTAGACGGTAAATTGGCCTTAGTTAAAGTTTTATTTCATAAAGAAATGGTCGATATGTTATTTTAAACGTCTTTTATTCCGAGATATATTTTCTCATAGCAATGTTCTAGATAAGTCATTAAAATTAACCAGACTTTTATTTTTTAACCTAAAGTAAAATGCAAAAAATCCGAAATTCATATTGTTTTCAATCTTGAGTGTTTAAAAAAATAACATCAGCGAAAAAGAAATTTTAGACTAAAACGATTTATACCATCCATTTCCAGTTTAACTTTATGGGTACTTCCTGTCCTACAGTATCCCTCAATGATATTCCACTAATTCCTGTTAAACAGATCCGCTACCTAGGACTCCACTTGGACAAACGTGTTACTTGGAATCCACAAACAAGACTAAAGCGACAAGAAACTGCTCGTCGTTACAGACAATTCAACATTTACTAGGCAAACCATCAAAGCTCCCAATTTATTACAAAAGACGTATTTATATGACTGTAATAAGACCTATTTGGACGTTGAACTTTAGTGCTCTACTAAACCATCCAATGCAATCGTATCCAATCCATACAATCCAAAATCCTTCGAAAAATCCTAAATGCCCCTTATTTTGTCACCAATAAACTTATCCGTAAAGACTTTAATGTTCCATATGTTGCTGAGTTAGCCCAAACCAGATACCTATCCTTTCATCGTAAGCTCCATAACCACTCAAATCCATTAGTTTTTCAACTTGCTTCCCACTCCATTTCCGATAATCCTTCGAGGCGTCTGAAAAGATGATGACCTAGAGATCTTCTGGTGTCGAATTTTTTTTGAAGTGCTACTGATGAGTAGTTCTTTTCAAGTTTTGACATGTTATTGTAATCTTTATTAGCTCATATACTTAATGTATATTTGTACAGTTGTAAATTTCAGTAAATTGATAAATAGAAAAAACTTTATGTGTATTCATCTTGCCGAAAATAGATATAGTGGTTTAAACAAAATGTGTACATTGGTGAGAAATGCGTGTTACCGATCCCTGTGAAATATTCAGGAGCATACGTTTAAACTGTTTGTCAACAAATCTGGAAATATTTAGCCTGGAATCAATAGGACCGATCTATTTTTGGCGAGTAGAGCGGCTCTGGATTTAAATTGCAAATGCACCTTTCAATTTATTTACATTTATTATTTTCGGGCACGAACGCGTATTTATGAACCAGAATCGTTTTTGTTCCTTCTTTTATTGGTTTGTAATTATTTAACCTCCGATGTTATAAGTTATTTTTAGTTATATTTCAAACTATTATTTTTTAAAATAAAAATTAATTATTAAAATAATTAGTTAACCACTAGATCCCCAGAGGCACCATCATACTCAGCGCAGCAATTGCCGAATTTTGGAAAAATTTAAAAGATGACTAGGAAGGTGCGAGATTCGAAAGAGAGGAGATATATGTATTGTACATATGAATACAATACATATATTTATAATTTTTTTTTGTTTTGTATATGCAATCTATATAAATGTATTATATCTCTTAGGACCGACTGCTGATATGAATAAATATGATTTTGGATTTATTTTTACCCTAATAAAGTAATTTATTCAGGTTTAGTATCCTTGCATGATTGAAATATATATTCCGTAGGAAAAACGTGGGTTACCAATTATCCTGGAAGTTACTAGCTATTATTGCAGAATAATTGATATATTCGAAATTGTTTTCATTGACCCATATAATTTTCATTGTAACTTTTAACTTTTTATTTAATAAAAGCCCAAGTTATTCCTCATAAGAAATTTAAATATTATCTCCAGGATTTTCTAGAAAATATAACAATGAAAATATCTTCTCACTATTTATTAATATTTTCTGTTACAATGATTTAGCTTGAACTTATTGGTATATCGGAGATCCGATGCAGAAACTCTCTCTTATCGGGCGCCAGCCTACGAAGAAAATTCTATCTGTATCATAATATTCTGTAATAAATAAAATAAAATTTAAATCATAAGAATGATATTTAATCATTAATTAAACATTTGTATACTTACTAGTAATCACATCTGATCGTTTTGTGATATGTGCTACAATAAATTAAACAACAGTACAATTTTTTATTACGTACATACATACTTAATAATATGCAATCAATAATTTATAACCAACTATAATTTGTTTTTAAAAAAAATTACTAAAATTGTCTCCAGAAAGGAAAATGGTGATGTGCAATTTCGTTTTTAGGTTATATTTTTCATAAAATCCTATTCAAAAACTTTTTCTCTTTTTATTATTGGTATATGTTTCTAATTATAATTGATAAGATCTGTAATTGGTCGTTGTCTTTTATCCGGCGCTGAAGTCGGAATCTACTGTTGATCAGCAATATAGCAGCAATGTTTAAGAACGTAACTTAGATCTTTTTTTAAGGGAGATGAATTTTTTGTCTGTGTTAAATCTCTCTGTTTAGATATTTAAGGGATTAATTTATTTTTTATGTGGACGTTTCGGATACAAAATTTATGACCATCATCTGGCGGTGACTTCCTATTTTGCTTTTTATTTTCCCTTATAGTCTGTCCTGTCAATGTAGTGGCCGAACTGGAATAAAAAAAAAAAAATGATTTGTTAATTTAAAACTTGTTTTTTTTGTAATTTGATTGATCCTTCAAATATCTCCACGGGTATAGGACATTTTTAGGGATGTAATTTTAATTGTTGGTGCACATTAAAATTGTTGATGCACAATGCTAATGTTTATATATTTTTTTAGATAGGTTTTTAAATATGTTTTAATTTTCTGGAATAAAAATCTTGTGTAATAATTGAGATTTGTAGTTTTTAAACTTTTATCATATATTTTGTTTCTCCTTCCTTGAGTATTTTAATGAGAAACCCTCTGGAAGCTGGGGCAAAACTTAAGATAAAAATATTGACTCCTCTGGACAAATAAACTAGTGGAATTCAAATAGAGTTTTATATGTCTGGACGCATCTTAAGCGCAGTGCATCTTTTAATTTCATGACCTATTTGTTTAAGTTCTCTTTAATTTTAGGGTACTACTTCTACTTCGCAAGAGTTTTTTTTAAGTCGCCTCTAAATTTTTAATTAATCTCAGTTAAAGTCACTCTCGAGTTTCCTTCAAAAATTTGGTTTGTATCCTACGAGGGTGAAGGAAAAGTCCAGGTAGGTGGAACACTTGGGTTTTTTCCTATAATTTTCCCGTACCTATTGAAAACAAATTTAAAATGAGAGTATTGGAAATATTTACCTGGCCATTAAAAAAAAAATCTGGATTGGTTTTGATCGATTTTAAAAACATTAACGTATGTGATATATGTAACGAAGTGCTGATGTTTTAAAAAATGTGTACGTTTTGGAACTGATGATTAATGTTTGACATTCGAAAATATTTTTCAAATAAAATAATTCCAATTAGTAGTGGCAATTAGTCCGTCATTCCTAATAGTAACTTTATTTTTTCGTTCCAAAATCCAAAAATTTGTTTTGGATGCTAATTTTATTTTTAACTTTACTAATTATAATACAGCTTTTCGCCAGCTGAAACCAAAATGTTATCTTTTCGTCACGATGATGCAAAAACAATATTTTACTGAATGATATAAACTTATTCATGTAACTAATATGAAATACCTTGTCTATTCCTTTCTCCCTTCCTTTATCAAGAAAGATTATCTTACTACGTTTTAAGGAAGTGCTGTTTTAAAAATAGCAATGGTATTTATGGTTTACTCT
The DNA here is from genome assembly GCA_003667255.2 of Euschistus heros. Lineage (NCBI taxonomy): Eukaryota > Metazoa > Arthropoda > Insecta > Hemiptera > Pentatomidae > Euschistus > Euschistus heros. The sequence goes on from RCWM02000394.1 coordinate 680,532, forward strand.
AAGGGGAATCCTGCTAAAACCGCCAACTTTTCATTTTTAAATTCATAATTGACAATTTCTGACCGGCTGAAAGTATAATGAAGATGCAGCAAAGAAATGACATTGCTAACAAAGCTTGAAGATAATGCTGATCGCCGGCCACGAGCCGTTCCAGTTCGGGTTCCTTTCACCGATGAGGAAGCATTGTAACTATCTTAAAATTATTTTTTAGTGTCTATATATTGTTAAAATCAGTATTAAGTTATCTAAACGTTGCTATATTAAATGATGAATATAGCAATAGCTTTATAATTAACGAACTCCTTAAAGAGGAAGAGGAATTATTAATGTAACTAAATAAAAAATATATATGTTATCGTCAATTTGTTATACCAATTGTCGCCATTGGTGGAAGAAGGAGTTAACCCGTCTTTAATTTTTTTTTTTTTATTTACTTTTTCTCACCTGCAGTTATTATTTTAATACTTGAAAATGTCAATAGATAAGGCGAATCTGCTTAAATTGCATAATAAAATATGGGTGAACTCAAGAGAATGAATTTCTGAAATTGGAATAAGGTTTCAATTCAATTGTGTGCAAAATAAAAATGAGATTAGAAATAAAATAATATCAGAAAGATACTTGTTGTTGGAACACTTTAGACTTGAATAATTGAAGCCATTGGTGGTTATCTTATTTTTATTTATTTATTTTTTTTTTTTAATCCCTATTTGGCACCTGCAGTTATATTTGTACTACACAAATGACCTTAAATTGAACATTAATAGATAGATCAACACAAATGATTGAATTTGGGAAATTGGAATAAGACGCTTACTTAATTATGTCCAGCATAAAATATAGAACAGAAATAAAATGATATAATGAAGATAAAATAGAAACAATGTTATAAAGAAAATACTAGCCTCACGTAACGTTCCAAACAGTAACGCGAAACACTTGAGGAACGCATGATAGTGTAGGAGGATCAATATAATTATGATTGATAAATTTATTGTCTCTTCTATTGGAATTCTTATTCTTTTAAAACTAGTTTCGAATGCTAAACATTTATCATCAGTTCTAAAACATAGAAAATTTTCAAAACATCAGGACTTTGTTATATAGATTATTATGTAAAAAAAATCAAATGTATTAGTATTCACTTTCAAATGCAAAACGGATTTATGAAAGATATCAAGAGTGGAAAGGGTCAGGTAGATTAAACCCTTAGAGTTTTCCCACGACTGTTTGTTGTTTTTTTCCGTTCCTATTAAGAACAAATTTAAAATAAGACTATTGGAAATATTTAAATGCAAATGATCACCATAGAAAAAATTAAAAATCACGCAATAAACAAAAAATCAGACGTCCTAAATCACAACACATGTTATTCCAATTTAATGCAATCATACTAATAATATCCATTTATATAATACTCAGAAATATAGAAATTCAAACTACCTGTACCTAGGAATACCCCAAATTTGGAAATACCCATCCCTTACTTTTTTTCAGAAATTTCCCCATGTTTAGTTGTATATTACAATTGTTATATTTAGTAGTAAATACCAATAGCATACCCACCAGTGATATTTAAGTCAAAAATCAAATGTATTGGTACTCGCCAACTTAGGCAAAACGGACTTCTGAAAGAAATCAAGAGTGGAAAGGGCCAGGTAGGTTTGACCAATGGGTTTTTTCTATGACTGTTTGTTTTGTTTTTTTTTTCCGTTGAGAACATGATTAAAATGAGACAATTGGAAATATTTACCTTGTCATCAAAAAAATCTGGATTGGTTGCGAACGATTTTAAAAACTTTAACATATTTGTAATAAATGGAACGAAGTACTGATGTTTTGAAAAGTTTGTGTGTTTAGAACTGATGATGAATCCTTAACATTCGAAATTAGTTTTCAAATAAAATAATTCCAATAGAAGTGGCAATTAATTCATCAATCCTAATAGTAAGGCGAAAGTACTATTCCGAACATTTTAATAAAAATGAGCCACCCATTGCTTCAATTGTTAAATCAGGATCGATGAAATAATTCTTAGTTGCCATATTTCAATAAGTTGTCTAATTATTAGGGTTATTCTCATCCAATGAATAATTTACTTTTCTTTTTTAAAAAATATTCTTAATATCTATTCAGGAGTTTATGCGCTTGCGCCATCTTTACCAATTCATGCTCATATCGCTCTGTAATAATTTTCTTATTAGTGAGTTTTTCATTAGTTTTTATACTTAGAAAAGTGCTCAGGACTAACAGTTAATAACAGTGGTCAAACCTGAATAATTTCCCTGTGAGTACAATAATTATTTATTGAATAACAGTGATTTACGTAGCTATGAAGACCCATGTGGCCGTCTGATAAGGGACAGCAGAGTGGGGGCTAATACCTATTGACGGTCACTGTCACTGTCAGTGGGCCCTTGCCTTTTAACACAAAAGGGTGGGGTTACGTCTCATAGACAATCTCATAGACAAAGCTACGAACTATTTTATTTTATTATTATTATTTTTTTTCGTTATTTATTATTATTTCCTCCCCTTAACACTGAGTGAGACTAATGAGATATTTCCACATGGTTATGTCATCAAAAACCAACTCCAAGAGAAGCCGCTCCTTAGAGACAGTTAAAATGAGTCCACCTGCAAAGCAAAATTCACGTAGGTCTAATAAGAGGAATACTCCGCCCATCACTCCGCCCTCTATAGAATCTCAGCCGGGAACTTCAACACAAGGGATGACAGAAGAGTCCCCCTTCTTCACTCCAAATCCATACCAAATATTAACCAACACAGCTGTAGAAACCATGGAATCAAATCCTACATCCCAACCAGCACGACCTCCTCCTATCTTCGTCAGAAATGTTGGAAACTTCTCACTTTTATGCAGTCAACTAAATAATATAATCGGCACCGGAAAATATTCTTGTGTAAGCAGAACAAAGGACACTAAAATCATGCCGGATTCCCCTGATTCATACCGCCGTATAGTAAAATACTTATCGGAAACAAAGGCTGATTTTCACACCTACCAGCTTAGGGAAGAGCGTTCACTGAGAGTAGTTATTAGAAACCTCCATCCCACAACACCTACAGAGACTATTAAAGAAGAATTGACAGCCATGGGATATAAAGTTCGGCAGGTTACTAATGTTGTTAAAGATAACAGGGCACATCCCGGGGCAAGCGGCAAGACTACATTACCTTTATTTTTTGTAGATCTTGAACCAACACCAGGTGTCGAACAGATTTATGAAGTCTCAAATATCTATTACACCAGAGTCCAAATAGAAAAACCTTACCCCAAGCGGGACATAGTCCAATGTCACAACTGTCAGGCATACGGCCATACAAAAACGTATTGCCATCACATACCGAGATGTGTAAAATGTGGGCAAACGCATAAATCAAATGAATGCACCAAATCCCGAGAGGTCCCAGCAGTCTGCGCCCTCTGTCAACAAGGACACCCGGCCAACTACAAAGGTTGCCAGACATATAAAAACCTTCGGAACAGGTTTCAACCAAATCGACCACAGACCGAAGAAATCTCGCAGAGCAGAGGAAGACAGCCTTCGAAACTTGCTACCTCATCTGTATCGTTTGCAGAAATGCTGGGTGGAAAAAACATATCAGAATGGAAATGGGGCCATGCCGCCTCCTCCTCAACAGACCCAATTTCATGAACCCCAACCTCAACAACCACAGTACCAACAGACCACTCAACATATTCCAGTACCACTAGCCCAACCTAATCCTTACACCCCTCATCAGATCCCACATATTCCTCCTCCCCCAACTACCTCAGATCTCACATCCTTATTTACCTCATTCCTGTCAGAGTTGAAAACTCTTATTAATCCACTTATATCACTCCTAACAAATGTTATCCCTCTTTTAATCCCTCTTCAAAAAAATCCTTAAATGCCTCCCACAAAACCCTTATCCATTCTCCTTTGGAATGCGAATGGTATTCGAAACCACACTAACGAACTAACATCCTTACTGCTAGACAAAGAAGTTGATGTAGCATTAATCACAGAAACCCGACTGACCAGTAAACAACGATTCAGTATATCACAATACCAAACTTACCGAACAGACCACCCTGACGGTAGAGCCCATGCCGGAACTGCTGTCATCATTCACCATTCCCTCTCTCACCACGTACTCCCTTTACCTTCAAATGAATTCCTACAATCCACAGCAGTTGTTATCAAAACCTTTTCCTTTCCCGTCTCGATTGCAGCAGCTTACTGCCCCCCAAATAAACCTATTTCCACATCCCAGTTCAACTCATTTTTTAATTCCTTAGGTCACCGATTTCTCCTAGGAGCTGACTTCAATGCTAAGCACCAGCAATGGGGTTCAAGAACTACCAACTCCCGTGGGCGAGCATTGCAATCTGCACTTAGTTCCCAAAGATCCTTTATTTCTCCCGGTATTCCTACCTATTGGCCCACAGACCCTAACCGAAACCCCGACCTTCTTGACTTCTTCATTCATTCAGGCTTAGGACCTCTCCATTACTCCATAGAACGCCTGAATGAACTTTCCTCCGATCATAGTCCTTTAATTCTTACCCTATCCGTTACCCCAATTCTGAAACCTCCTCCCCCATCATTTATAAGAGGGCCTGTAGACTGGAACCTCTTCCGTCAATTTATATCCGACTCTATAGACCTCAGGGTATCCCTAAAAAACCCCAAAGACCTTGACAATGCTACCAATTCCTTCACAAACATTATCCAACAAGCAGCCTGGGCTGCATCCTTACCTCGTTCCCCTCCCAAAGGTCGAAAGAAAAATCCTTTATCCCAAGATCTACTGGACCTTATCCAATCCAAACGCCATGCCAGAGCCATTTGGCAAAGAACCAGGCATCCAGATGATCGGAAATCCTATAATTACCTCACCAAACTCCTTAAAAAAAATATGGCTACCTCCAGATCCGAATCCTACAATTCCTATCTTTCATCACTCTCTTCTTCAGATAACTCCCTCTGGACCACCACTAAAAAACTCCTAAAATATCAACCCACCTCCCATCCCCTCCGACGTGAAGATGGATCCTGGGCGGCTTCTGACGAGAACAGATCCGAAGAATTCGCCCAGCACCTTTCCAGCATATTTGTTCCCCATCCTGAATCTAACTCCACCCACACATCAACGGTCCAAGAATTCCTTGATTCACCAATTCCCCTATCCTTACCTCCCAAAGCAATTAACCCCTCTGAGGTCAAATTCCTTATAAAAAAATTAAAACCTGGTAAATCCTCTGGATACGATCTCCTTAGCTCACAGATCCTCAGGCAACTTCCTCATAAAGCCATCATATTCCTCACCTACCTATACAATTGCATCCTCCGGACAACCCATTTTCCTTTGCTATGGAAGCACTCCATTATTATCCTTTTCCTAAAACCGGGCAAACCTCCCAACAACCCTTCATCTTATAGACCAATTAGCCTTCTCCCAATCCTATCAAAAATTTTTGAAAGGCTCCTTCTTAAACGTATCCTACCCATCCTCGAATCACAAAATATTCCCTCTCACCAGTTTGGATTCCGCACTAGCCACTCTACAGTCCAACAAGGCCTTAGAGTTGTTGACCACATATCCTCCGCACTTGAAAGCAAACAATATTGCTCCGGCGCATTTCTAGACATAGCGCAAGCTTTTGACCGGGTATGGCATGCCGGTTTGCTTTTCAAACTTAAAACCCATTTACCTCAATCACTATTCCTAGTTCTCCGATCCTACCTCTCTAACCGTTCCTTTCGAGTTCGCTGCGGAACGGAGTACTCTAACTGCTACACAATAGAGGCCGGTGTTCCACAGGGTAGCGTGCTCGGTCCAGTCCTATATATCCTCTATGCTGCAGATATCCCTACTACTCCTGATACTTTCCTTGCAACATTCGCTGATGACACTGCTATCCTTTCATCCCATCCAGATCCCTTAATAGCATCCCATAATCTCCAAACCCACTTATCCCTGATTGAAGACTGGTGCAATGACTGGCGGATCAAAGTAAATGAATCTAAATGCACCAACATAACCTTTACCCTCCGCCGTAAATCCAGTCCTCCTATCTACTTCAATGGTATCCCGCTACCTAAAGCTGACACAGTTCGGTATCTTGGTTTCTACCTAGACAAAAGACTTACATGGAACCCACACACTCGACTCAAAAGGCAAGAACTTAACAGACGCTTTAGCCAACTGTATAGACTACTAAATAGGACATCTCATCTTTCCATTGAAAACAAACTTTTTATATACAAAACCATCATCAAACCCATTTGGACTTATGGACTTGAGCTGTGGGGGACAGCAAAAAAGTCGAATATCAATCGCATTCAATCCTTCCAATCCAAAATCCTCCGAACTATAGTAAATGCTCCTTACTATGTTTCCAACAAAATCCTACACAGCGATCTCAATATACCACACGTCCTCGACCTCATACCTCTTAAATTTTCGAAATTCCATCGCAACCTTTCCTATCATCCTAACCCTCTGGCTCAATCTTTATCTAGCTCCACCCATCCTGATAACCCACCTCGCAGACTAAAACGGCATTGGCCCCGAGATCTTTTGTAAAATTTATTTATTATGGAGTGCTGGCAATGGCCAGCTTCTCCACTCATGTCCGGCGTGAATGTACTATAGCGCTCTCACTCAGCCTCCACTGGGTTTTTTACACCAGTGACGCAGCTGAGAGAGAAGAGCTGGGACCTCTCTATGCCTGGCTTGTCCCTCCATAATTGGAGGGAGGGGTCTGGCTGGGGGTCGCTAGGATGAGTGTGTATTGTAAATAAAGTACGATTGTGTTTTTAACACATAATTTAATTTTGTTTTATTTTTTATTATTACTATTTATTTATTTTTTCTTACTCAATGTTTTATTTTTTCTTATTTTAGTATTTCATTTTATTTATTTGTATATTGTTCATGTATAGGAAGTTCTTTCTGTTATCTTTTTATTTATTTTATTCTGTATATATAATTTTTTTTTTCTATTAATTTTTTTTTTTTCTCTCTTTTTGTACATAATGTGTGAATGTAATCATATGCCATCTATATTACTTATTGCCCACATTTGTGGCAGATTGTAATATTTACTCAATAAAAGTTCTTAATAAAAAAAAAAAAAATATCTATTCACTTATAAAAGCTCTCAGCTGTTCCGATTCTCTATCCTTTTATACTACAATGTTTCTACCAGAAGAAGAAAGGAAACGTTTCTTTGATAAGTTAGAAGTACAGTAACTTTTTCAGCCTTTCCCCCGTCTTCTTTCAGTAACTTAGTTCCAGGATTCTTTTTTCATCCTTATTCCGCTTTCATCCTGTAGAACATTATTTTCATCTTGAGCTCCTGCTATGTGATGGTTTTTAGAGGTTATTGTTAACCAGGCTGGTTACATACAGCACTTATAAAATGGTTAAATAGATGTAATTACAATTTTTTAGGAGGAATATTTCACCAATCAGTGTATATGTATTTTTTTTACTTTTAATTACTTTAATTTCGATTATTCAATTGCTTTGGAGAACATTCCGAACCATCACAGCATGAAACGGCCAAGCTAAATAATAAATACCTCTTAGGCTCATTTCTTATATGGTATTGATTGACCCATTTTCCATGAAGAAAACGTAATGCTACTAAATATCTTATTAGATTATTTTTCTTGACACGATTATTTCATAAATAAATTTTAAAACAAATAAATAATTTAAACTTAAGTTAAACGCTATCGCGTTTAAAAATTACTCAATTCGTTGAGACTGTCCAGTGGCCCAAGTAACTCCCTAATTGTGATCATTTTTTTTTCTAGCTCTTTTGAAACTAATTGAAGCGTAAAAATGCAAAACGGTGCAGGAAAACCAGACTGTTATTGACTCCCCATCTTAAAAATTAGAAAGAAAATCATATAACTCCTTTTGAATCCTACAACTCAACTGTGTAAAAGTACTTTCAATTCTGTCGTTATTTTAAAATGTATCCATAGGGTGGCAATAACTTATTTTACATTAGATATTGTCACTATCTTGTAAAATACATTCCAGGAAGTATGTTTGGCGTGAAATTTCTGGTTTATGTTAAAGTATAGTAATTAAGGAAGATCGACTGCAAATTTCAAGGGAGTCAATAACTGTCTGGTTTTAGTCCAGATCATCATATTAAGCAGCCTAAGGTAGTCAGACATGAAGGATGAGAAAAGAAGAAAAGAGGTTTCTTATGCAACCATAATGAGGCACAAAGCACTAAATTAACATATCATAAAATTCTTTTCTACCTTTTCTAACCTAGTGTAGCTGTGTAAAAATAGCAATTTACATCAAGAATATGTGTTCAAACGCCTCTAACAAAACAATTAATTATTCTAAAATATGTTAATGTAAATATATGTAAATTCACAACTCCTTGTACAGGGGATTATGATGTAAATGAAGACACAGAGACATAAAATATAGAAACTGGTTGAACCTGCTCACCATGACATAGAGCTGAGTACTTCCTAGTTCATACAGGCCTGCCAACCTTGGCTTATAGTACGCTACTATATTTAGTAAGTTACATCACATTTAATAGATGTTATTTTAAGTCCCAACTTACGAAGGGAACAGAGTCAACCATGTTCTTTAGTATGCAGCGCCAAACTTTGAACATATATTATGTGTGTAAATGTAGAATTGCATAATAACGAATTCCTGCTTCTTCCTCAGTTTATTTTATACACCTGTGGAAAAGAATTTCAAAGATGGCTGTTAATTTAATCAATCCGAAAAATATTTCAACATCTTACTTTATTTTAAAAATATATTAAATGTTTATACTTATTTATTTATTTACTTTACTTGCATCTACACAAAAAATACCTTGTCCTTGTATGTATGTAAAAATGTATTTGTCCTTAGCATAAAATACATATGTATATATTTTTTACATTTTAACATAATGTTTCTATAATTTCTTGAAATAACACATAATTAATGAAGATGGTGATTTCCAAGGCCTAGAAGTATTAGAAATACTTTAAAGTACTCATAATGTTTGTAAAGCCTGTTGTGATTCCATACCTAGCTGTCTTAGCTGTCGCCTGTATTTGAAGTATTTTTCAAATATTTCAGCAACTTTATAGTAATATTTAATTTGAAAAGTCTTACGTTTATACGTTTTCTTCTTCGCAAAGCATGTATCTTAGTCCTTTATTGTCTGTGAATTTGTTTACTAATTTACATAAGCTTCTTGTACAAACATTATACGAAATTTGAATCGACTTGACCATGTCATGAAATAGGGTATTTCTAAAAATTATGAATAATTTTCTGTCAAGCTTCTTCAGGGTTCATGTCCGAGTTGATATTTGCTTTTTTAATTTTTTTTTTTCCCGAGAAGATTGAGTTCTGACAATGGTGGATAATTTTATAAATTGATAATACCGTCAGAATCGTCCAAAAAATCTAGTCTTAAGTCTCGAGTTCCACGTCATATAAAACAGTGGCATCATTTATTATTAGAAACTGCTACCAGCAATGTTATTAAATGTTTATTCTTATTTCTGTTCTTTCAGCTGCGTATGTCGAAGGTAAATTTTACTTATAAATATTTTTATCTCTAAGATTCCTTTGAGTGCCATTCTTACATAAAAGTATTCCGTTATAAATGTTCTCATTATTGATAAGAATAGTCCCGCTAACTGAAAGAGGACCTCTTCAGATTCCGTGACTTTATCTTTGCTTTGAATATGCGGGGTTGTTTGTATGCAACGACCAAAAAAGGAAGCGTCAGGTTGAAAATTTCCTTTTAAATCTTTTAAAAGGAAAATGTAAATTCCTTTTCTTCGGAATCCATTTGTTGCACGTTCTTTCCCTTTTTCGACTAATGTTTTTTTTTTTTTTTTTTATTTCAGACAAGATATCTATTGGAACTCTTTGAGGAACATATTTTATTTTGAAAAACATTTTTTTTTTTTCTTGAAAGACATTGTTGTAAATACTAACCATAGTTTTTAAATAAATATTTCAAGAGCTATATCTAAGAAATGGTGTGTTCCTGTTTATCCTCAAACTTAATGACTATTTGATGGTTCCTTCGAATGAATGTCCGTCGTTTTTTTACATAAATTACATGAGCATTCATGTGTTTGGTCGTTATCAAGCAAATTACCACCGGGTGGGAAAACCTACATTAATGCACTGTGTTCTGTGGTGTAAGATTATAAAAAATATTTTTTCGTTTGTTTTATTTTTTAAGTAGTGCTTAGACAGAAGTTAGTAAATAGACAATGTTATTAACATGAGGAAGGGAAAATGAGAGATCCTAAAAGACGATGGATATTTCAGGAATCTATAGAGCTGCTTGAGGATTAAAATGGATTTTATATTGTTAATACATCGTTAATACTTGATAAATATGATCCAAGTCAAGCTTACATGAGTTATACACAGTATATGGCAACAATTCATATAACGTAATTCCATCTTTGAAGCCAGGAGGAGCAAAAGGGTTACCTCATAATCCCTTGGTATATCCCAGTGCTTCCGGTTTTGTAGCGAGAGTCTAGAAGCTTAGAGAAGAGATGTCTGTTGGAGCGGGTTTGTAGATGGATCCATTCACAGCTTTCCGACAATTGATGACTAAGGCTTCGTTTATTTCATAGATCTTTAGGCCTGAATTTAATTAATTTTTTTTTTTTAATTTATTCAATAAAGGAGTATTTATATAATTTTTTCAATTAATTTGAAATAGCTCCACTCCTCTTAAATAAATAAATAATACAATAGATAAAGCAATAAACTATAAAACGGATACTGAGAAAAAAGGAACAATTTATGCTAATATAATAGACAGATTAAAAATATAAGATTGGCCAACTTAAAATAAAAATAAAAATACACAATAAACAGAATAATGAATGGACCTTCGAACCCTAATGGGTTGAAGTATTTTAAATGTAACAGTACAACGGACTTGGTGATTCACACCAGAAGAATGTTAGGTAAATTATATTATTGTTCTTATTGTTAATGGATTGTAAGTTTTAAGCACAGAATATAGTAGAAGGGGCAGAGGGACTAATGCCCTAAGGTTCCCCTGGCTCCAGTTCGGCCGGCTCTCCCCCCACCACCTTCAGTTCGGGCTAGTTCCACCTCAGGCTTGTTTACAGCTTCATCATCTAATATTTAGGCTTCAACTCTTACGAATTTTATTGGATTCCATCTAATTGTTCAGAAATTTATCATATTCATGCATAGGTAGGTCGTTTGCCAACAGAAAATTAATAATTTATGACTTTTCGACCTTATTTTATTTTTATATATATTGTACATTGATATTTTTCAAAAAAATGGTGCTTTTGGACTTCTAAAAATATCATTCTGATCGATCTGATTAATAATGAGTAATGAAACTCAACTTCTAAAAAATGTGGAAATCTAGAAAAAAAGTTTCTTCCAAGCTATTGTTTTAGATGTAACGAAAAAAAATTTCCTAGTCTCCCTTTAATAAGTTTATTTTGTTTTTCTTCACACAGTTTTTGTAGACTGTATTTGTAGGCACAGCTTTTCTTCTTATACCACAAAACGTTTCGGCGTAGGTTTTAAATTTGTTTTTTCTTTTCAACCAGTATTATTTTTTATTTTATTTTATTATTTTTTTTTTTTTGGATGAAAGTTAATTTTCAGTGAAGCTTAATGAATCAGCTGTATTTTGAAGCTATGTGGTTCTTTCATCGAGTTGTTTTTTTTTTTTTTTTTTTTTTTTTAGCTCGTTTATGTTTTTATTAGTGTTCTTTTTTTTGGAGACCTAATATTTTTCAATGGGGTCGCAAGCCTTTTTTTTGGCCCCATTTCCTAAAATAAAAAATCAAACATTAAACTTTTAAGTTTAAATACCTACGTATGTGGGTAAAGCAGGGGAAAAGCATAAAAAGTTATAAATACCTTAATAATCTTCTGTCTCAAATGATCTGGGAAATAAAAAAACCGACTGAATTGCACGTTTGTTTAGGTTTACTCGAAATGAAGATCTGTCAAAATCGTCCTCTTTAAAATGTTTTGAACAAATAACACTTGTTTTTGTTGGCTTCCATTTTTCTTGCCTCAGGGCTTGAACCCACTTATTTCGTTCCTCTTCAACTGAAGGGAAGCTGAGGAAAAATATAAGGTAAAATTGGAATTGTTTACCTTTCAAAGATTTATTCAAATCTAAAACATGTAACTATGTAATAAATGTTTGAAGAGGAGTAAAGCTATTTTAAATTAATTTAAAAAAATAATTTACATTAATTACATTTTTATGATGAAACGAGATAATGAATTGTTAAAATTGTTTAAATTCTGCTTGTGAATTTTTACTTAATTATTTTTAATTTTATTTTCAATAGAGACCGTATGTATTTGTATACAATATACCACAAAAAAATTTATATTTGTTTCATTTTTAACTACACTGTTTCCGAATAATTCAGTGATGTTATGTAATGTGAATCATTTAAAGGCGGTTGAATCCGTTTCGGTTTATAAATATTCGGAAATACGTTCCTAGATCTCTTTTCATATTTTGACTAATTTTTTTTTTTTATTTCCAAAATATATTTTTCGAAATATAATTTAATAAATTATTATAATTTTAATCTAATAAATAGCTCATACCAATTGAATAACGAATCTGTAATAAGTGATTATTTCTAGAATGTAAAAAAAAAGAGAACAAAAACCCGCAGCTTGTTAAAAACCTAGAATAGGGTTATTAGAATTTTTTACCATCTATTCAATTTTGGTTTTATATGTGAAAAAAGACAAAAAAAACTGCTCGTCGTTTCCAACTATTCCAACATTAACTAGACAAACGTTCAAAGCTCCCAATAAATTAAACGACTTATTTACATGACAGTAATTAAAGCCATTTGGACATACCGAGTTGTTCTTACAATATCAAAAAAATAAAATAATAAAAAAATCCTCAATGCTTATTATGTCACAATAATCAATGCTAATTATGTCACAAACAAGCTTATCCATATCTCTATGTTCCATATGTTGCTGATTTGAGGAAACCAGATACTTATCCTTTCATAGCAAACTCCATTCCCACTCGAATCCACTACTCTTCCAACTTCCAATTCTACCAATTCCCGATAATCCTTGGAGGCGTGTTAAAAAATGTGGCTATGAGATATTGGAATGTAAAACTATTGAAGTACTACTAGTGTATAGTTCTCTACATGTTATTGACAGGTCATTGTAATAATTTTCTTCAAATTTACTGGTTGTATATAATGTATCCAGTTGTAAATATCAATAATTAGTTTAAGCAAAATGACCGAATTCCAAAAAAATTAATCATTTTTGAGCTGTCGGTATAACGACCTTGGGGTAGACCGAGACGTAGATGGGAGGATTGTGTCAGGGCCGAACTTCAGGTTTTAGGTTTAGAACGACTGGGTTGAAGGGAGGAGTGTGGTCAATGGTGTCGGCATCGAACCTTCAAATTCGCTAAGCTTTTTTATTATTAATTTAAATATAATAGTTATTTATTTGACAAGAGTGTAAAGAAGTACTTTTACTCACTCGAGGCAAGTTTACACGCACGAGCGAGCGAAGAGAAGCGAGTGCTGTAAATTGCCGAGTGAGTAAAATTCTTTATACTCGAGTTAAATATTACATTTTTTCTGCAACTGTTCAAAAAAAAAAAATATATATGAAATTTTTTTTTTATAAATTTTATTCAGGTATCAAAACAAGTACTCATATTATTATTTATTATAAATGTTTATTGTAATGTTACAATTATTGGCGTTAGATATAAATGGTTGATTTGAATTATTTGCATTGAAGTTAAGATTATTGCTGAAATGAGTATTTATTTAATGAATATTTATGATTTAATGAGTATGTATTGAGGTGGCACTGAAATTTTACTTCACACTCTAGAGAATAAAAGTTAAGCTTATGGGATTTTTTACTCACTAGAGAAAAAAAATGGTACGTTAATCAGCTGTTTTTAATTGAATAAAGTTCCGATTATTTAACGGTTGCAGAAAAACTATAATATACTTAATCTGCATAGTCTATTGTCTGTTTTATGTTAATATATATTTTTTTGTATTCGTTGGTGGTGTCGGCATCGAACCTTCGGGTTCAACGGGTGCGTTGATTTATTTATTTATTTTTTTTTTTGCATTGAATTGTTTTACCAACTTTTTTTTTTTAACTCAATAATTTTTAGTTAATAATTTAGATGTTATTTATCTAATTTTATATATTCTATTTTTTTTCTTTTTCAAGTTTTTATCATAATTTTCTCTGTTCTGATAGTTTAACCTTGATTTTGTGATTTATTTTTAAATAAGGGATAAAAGTACTTTATAGCACGAGTTTTTTATAGCCTTTGATTGTAATTTCTGTCAAAATATAAGTTTTACAAAAAACCTAGTAATCACAGTTTAAGAAGAGAAATATTTTTGTTTTATTTATTTCTCAATTGTGTGATTTCTTAATTAACATCAATAAGAATAATTTGAACACGTTTTGCATGTTTTTTTTATATTTATCTCTGTACGGAAATCTGCCCTCTAATGATCACCGACAGTAATTGTGCAACCATCAGTTGATACCATATAATGATCAATCGCCTTCAAGATGTATTGAGAAAAATGCCTTTCTAGTATACTAGTTAAATTAAATCACACACGAACATCATTTTGAATCCTAAAAAGAAAAATATAAAAATAGTAGTATATAAAAGTAGGAAATATAAATATGAAGTTTTCTTCTGAAGAGTTTTGTTTAATGTAAGCGTTTTCCTCTGCAGCGATGATATGCTGTTTTAGAGATTAACAATGCTAATATTTTCTTACATTGTGTAATGTCTGGGATCCTTGATTTCCTTAGACAATGTGATCTTAGAGAGAGATGAATTACTGTAATTTCAGTGTGTTACTATATTATGAAGCGTTTAGTTTGTAATATAAAAAAGACGATTCTAGATTTTTCGAAAGGATATAATGTTATGGATTCGGAAGGAATTTTAAGAAATATTGAACTTCCAAAGTTCAACTTCCTGTCCTACAAGGAATAGATAAATTGATATTAAATAATATTATTAGGCATTATACTCTAGGTTTAGTACGAAGAGCTAAAAAAAAAAAAATGTTGCTACCAAAGTTGGAAAACTTGGACCTGACCGTACCCAATTCTTTACTGCGGATGGATTTAATTTGTATGTCTTATTTTCTGTATAATCATTATTAGAACAGGGGCGCTTTGAAGTTGAAAATGTGAAATTCGAAGCAGAGGCTAATGATAGTCGTCCATTTCTTTTGAAACTGATTTCAAATTTCTCAAGCACCTAAATAGTTCATTTGATTAAGAAAACTTATAAAAATAACTTGTTGGGAATGTGATGAAGTTTATTTTTTGTCTGTTAGTTTGTTATATTATAAGAATGGATATTATTATTTTTTTTTGGATGACCTGCAGATTTTTAAGGTGGAAATCTTAATGAATTTTGTGTCTTTGCTCTATTTTAATCATTGTCCTCAAATACTCCCTCGACCACCGAGCAGGAACTTCTGAAGGCCTACGGTGTAGATATTGATTGAGGGCTGCCATCTGCGGTAGATTGCATCCATAAGGATCAGCTGCTTTGTTCCCTCTTCCTCGTACCTTCTAGGTCCACTCAGAAGTTATGTCATAGGCGGGTTCTATTGTACGTTGTGTTTTGTGTTGGTGAAGTCGTCTCGGGCTCATTTGCATTTGTTATCTGTATCGAATCTCTATGCTAATTACTTCTTGTAAAGCATTCTAATGCCAATTATTCTGTATGCTTTGGGTGTTGAGTCCATTTCAGCTCACCTGCAGCATTGTTATTTAGTGCCATGGGCGATACTGAATCTTTTTTAAACAACCTATAAACTAGCAACTGACACCTCTTCTTGCGATACCTTAAAATACATCAAACCAAAGAATTATATATATCTTAGTTTGGAATAAATCAGAAACAAATGGGATATTAAGTCCATTTTAGGTAGGTTTGATCAATGCTATCCAATACAATTTTATGAATTTTTGATACTATCAAAACAAATCTTAAAAAGACAAGAAACTGCTTGTCTTTTCCTACTACTCCAACATTAACTAGACAACCGTTAAAAACTCCTAATAAATTACAAAAGACTTATTTACACGACAGTAAAAAGACACATTTGGACATACAGAGTTGAGCTTTATGGCTCCACTAAACCTTCCACACTAGAAAAGTCCACGGCTTTGGAAATGGTCTTTTACTATAGGAACGTGGAATTTTAAAACGTATTTTTAATAACAGGGAAGAGGTTGATTATGAAATAAATCAATCTCTTTGTAATCTCTGTTTTAACAGAGACAACAAAGAAAGGAAAAGGAGAGGAAATGTGGAGGAATTATTTAAATTTCTGGGAAGGAGTAGACATAGGAAGTAGAGTGGCAGCAGGTGTTTCCTTTCTTGTCAATAAAAAGGATAAAATGTACTTAAAAATAAAATAGTTCAGTTAATAGCTGAGTGACGGTTAAAATATACATTTCGTTGGATTTAATAGTAACCAAATTCCGAAAAAGGTATTCAGTTTTGAGCCATTAGACCGAGGCTTAGATGGAGGTATATGCTTCAGGGCTGGTCTGAGGGTTTAGATAGGATGGATTGGAGTGAGGTTTATTGTCAAATGTGGGTATTGTCGGCATCGAACCTTCGTGTTCACTGAGGATTTTATTTATTTATTTGACGGATAAAAATCACTGAGTTAACTGGAAATCTCATGATCAACCTACATTGTTCAACTTCAGTTCTTTTTTTTTTACTGTATTGAAAATATTTTCTAGGACTCAAAGAAGGTCTCTGTGACAAACACGATTTAGTTTGTTTCCTCTTTGATTTATGATTTAATTTAAAGTTTTTGGACTTAGTGAGTCGTTGAATGAGAAACACTTCTCCCAGAATGCCGGCATTTACCAAAACTTGACGGAACCACTCAGTTCTGTGCTCGGACTAATGGAATGTCCAACAAGCCCTATTAAACATTTCTAATTTCTCTGACTGATATATGGTCATCATGATACCGGAATTGGCGAAACATAGCCAAGTTATTTATTAACTGTTGTTATATAGGCTAAGAAATATGCTGTAATAACCTAACCAATTACGTACTTAGATTTTAATGCTCAATATATTGGATTATTTCTGGTGATTTCACACTGTTTTCTACCAGCTGAAGTAGGTATTTCTCTGGTTTCTAGTCGAAAGAAACCTTGCATCATGATTGATAATGATCTTTAAAAAAGGAGACGTCAAGGTTATATTCAGGGTGAGGCAAATGACTCCTCCCATTTCTTTGAATTTCCGCTCGTACATACGTAAGCAACTTACTGGAGTGTAGTGCTGTTAAAACTTTATATTACTTCATCTTTTAAGAATAACTTATGATAAAAGAAGTTTTAGTGGTATCGCTTAAGTTTTTGGATCCTGGCAGTTCAATTAGATAACAAAATATAAATCGTTGCCGGGCATAACGTTTCAGGACTTTCCTCTAAACTTTCTGAACTGATCTTTACTTTAAGAGTGTCTTTGAAAGGTATGTAAAATGCATACAGATAAAGTTTTTAGTGGATGAATTGACAATCAAAGAACTATTCTGCCAAGAATTTTTACTTTTTTTTTTTATTTTTTCGCTAATAAATACACAGCCTTTTATTGACAAAATATTATATTCTGCTTCACTCAAAGAAAATAGAAAATAAGTATAAGGTAATGAATTAATAATTATAATTATATTAAGAAGAAATTTAAAAAATAAAAATACAAACATACTATACATAAAATATATATAAACAACTCGATGAACTCAGAACCAAGTTTCCCCAAGTTATGGTAGGGCTAGCCCGAAGGTGATCTCAGCATTGCTCTGACTGCAGCGTACTAGTGTCATTGTCCAGTGGAGGCTAAGTTAGAGTGCTTGTAGTCTCAGACGCACAGGACTTGCCGGGACTTCAACGTTAATGTTTATTTACAAAAGGTCTTCGTGCCACTGCCGTTGTAATCTGCGAGGAGGATTATAGGGTTCGTGGAACTGGATAATGATTGCGCTAGAGGATTGAGATAGTCGGAACGGTGTTGATGGAATTTCGAAAATTTTATTGGTATGAGGTCGAGGACGAAAGGTGTATTGAAATTATTATAGAGGGCTTTGTTACAGACATAATATGGAACATTTATAATAGAAAGGAGGACTTAAAAGTGTTGAACAGGATTTGTATTCGATTACTTTACTGTCTCCCACAGTTCAAGTCCATAGGGTCCATGATGCTCTGGTTCATAAAAGGTTTTCGATGGAAAGGTGAAGTGTCCTGGTAAATTGTCAATACAATTGCAAAGTTCATTAATTTTGAGCCTGGGCCTGGATAGGATGATAAAACCACGGTGTCATCAGCGAATGTTGCGTGTCAGAAGTAATAGGGATATTTGAAGTATAATAGGGATGTATGGGAATGGACCTGAAACATTGTCGTCGACATGTCAAAATCGATAAACAATATCACATCGAACTCTAAAGGAACGATTGGAGAGGTTTGATCGAAGGGCTAGGTACAGATATTGAGACAAATTGATTTTGAGCTTGAAATGCAAGAAGCATTGAAATAGGATCTGAGGACTATGGTAATATCATAGAGGCTGTTTCATCAGGTTGTAACGCCATTTTGAAATAACTGAACTTTTAAAAATACCTTTAAAAGAAATTGAACTAAAACGCTATCAGAAACGAGCTAACCTTATTGAACATAAAAAGGACGATTGGTTAACACGGTATTGACTTAGAAGGGGAAGGCTTACGAATTCCAAGCACTTAGGATAGAGACAGAAAAGCTTTCTTGGCACTAAGAAAAGTAAGAAACTATTTAATGGATTTCACAATTTCCTGGAAGCGGATAAAAGATGAAAGGCTTCTCGCTGAGCGTTTACAAGACTAGAATTTGAATGAACCTCGGTTTACCTGTATCCCATAATACGTAATGTTATCTTGGGTATTATTTACCTTATTTTAAAATGTATCTTGTTAAATGCAAAAACGAACTAAGTATTTAAATAATAAAAAAAATACCGTTTGTGGATCTTGAATAATCGTTTTGAAGGGGAGAAAGGTAGAGGGATCCAACCTAAGTTTTTTTTTTTTCTTAATAGGAAAATTGTTTTAATAACTTTTAAGATACCTTCATGTCAATTGAAATTTTCTCTTCATTTCTTTATTTTCTTGTTAGAACTGTTATTTTTTCATTTTTTTTTTTTTTTTTAATTAAATCCCTTGGATTAAGGCTATATCACTAGTGATTAATTTTTAATAACATGTTATTAAAGAAATTGTGGTAAAATATAATTATACATTTTATTTTATTCAAATTTCCGGAAAAAAATAATTGATAACATAAAATATATTGTTTAAATGTAGTGAACAATATTTTAACACGTTAAATGTTTAGGAAACCAATCTTGAAAATAATAAAAATTAAACCAATAAGCAAAAAGCGAATTATTAAAAAAATAAAATAAAAGAAACATTGACAGGTTCGCGATTATGTGTACCTATTATTTACTTAATACAATCGTTCTTAAATGGCATGTTTCTATTTACTTATACACATACATAACACACTGCCATTTATTCCTATCTTTATTATAATTGAGTACGGTTTTTTATTAAAGGTTTTATAAGCAATTATTCCAAAATAATAACCTATTGTTAAAAGGTCCTTTTTTTTTTTTTTTTTTTTTTTTTTTTTTATTGATTTTATGTTTTCATACATACTATATTTTGCGTGCTAGTACTAGATTTTACGGTATTTAATCAATAATAATATATAGGATCTAATAGTACATTTGACTGGCTTTGATATGAAAAAAAAGAATTTTGAGATTGGACACATTGTTATAGAGTTATGGCGAAAAATGTGCCAAAAAAAAAAAAAAAAAATTTTGATTTCACATCACGCGATTTTTAGAGCTTTTCGCGGGATATGATTAATATTTGATATATGGGATCCGATAGTAAATTTAACCAGCTTGTAGATAGAACAAATAAATTTAGAATCGGATAAATATTTTTGGACAAAAACGAGATCAGAACAGTAGTGGTTCCTCGGCGGGCTGGCATGGTTGTTTTACAAGACATTATTAAAATTTCATGTACGGGGTCTAATATTAATGATGAAAACAAGAAATTTTAAGCCCAAAGAGTGCCGACAAACGTGTTTTCACAGAGAAGTGCAACTTTCTGCAACTATTCAATTTCCACCTCTCCATATCTACCTTAGGATTGATACCAGCAAACAAGTGTACCGAATCTTTTTTGTAGAAAATTTTATGTAGATTAATTTATTATATAGGCATTTTTTCGCAAGAGGCAGTAGTTTTCGAGTTATTAACGAAAATTTAAAAAAAAGGACCTTTAGAGACTCCCCTGCCCTTAGCTTCACCCCCACCCCTCAGTACTTTTAGTATAACACCTTCCTAGTTGTAGGCAACTGTGCCGAAATTGGCTTTTACATAAATTATTTCTGCAATCTTTCTAAAACAATTTGTAAGCAGCATGTTCTCCCATAGTTGCTACTTATCTATTAACAATAGATTATGATTTTTCTTTGGTTTATATGGTTGTTGGTAACAAAGGGCCAGCAGCTGGTTGTAAATATATCAGAATAATCTGATGTCAAGATAGTTTAAAATAATTTCAATCACAAACACTGTAACTGATCGCACGTCCTCCATGGTACGTAAGTAATAGAAGATAGACCATATTACAGAGTATTTCACGACAGATTTTATTATCATCCAAACAGACTCATACAAAACACAGCCACAATAAATATTCCCGACAATACATACCGTAGGCTAAAAACTATACTCAGTCACTGACATGATACTCCTTTACAGCTCTGCCCGATCAATAGAAATACTTTTGACTGCCGGATATCCTTCGACCTCTCCTTTTCAAAAAACTAATGATTCTTTTCGAAAGTGATTGAACTTTTTTTAATAGGACACTTTTAACAAGATCCTTTCCCTCGTCATTATTTCTTTGATTTTTTTTCGGAGAAGGACTTGAAAAAATGATTAAAATATTTAAGACCTGGAGATTCCTAAATATTTGAAAGATCGTACTCAATGATTGGATTCGACTTAAACAAAGTACATTTGTATACAGTAACTCATGTAGTTATCCTTAACTTTCTCTAAGGAGTTTGGTTCTGTATTTCTGGAGTCCTAACTATATTAGGGTCCGTAATCATATGATGATAGGAATTGAGAATGTTTCTTATTTTGGCTAGTGTATTGCTGTCCAAATTGTTAAATTACAAGCAATGGTCAGTGTAGAGGATTCTGACAAAGATGCTGGTACTAAAAGCTAACAAAATTGGATGAGGGATTTTATTATATAACTAATAACATGAAATAAAGTGAGGAAGAATTATCAATCGGTAATGGTCTCCCTCTTGCTTTACATGCTATCGTCTTATTTTTTATGTTAAGCACATTTTCTGATAGTGTTTAGCTTAAAAACTGGTGTGAATTGAACAATACTAATTGCCTCTAAGGCAACAAGAGAACCGGGAATTCAATCTACCTTCCGGATATTCAAGTCTTTTAAGTTATATATGATGTGTTCTCAAGATAAATCAACGCTTTTCTCATCGAGCGGTTTGACAGTTAATCTTCTTAATATAAATGTTTTTTTCTTTTCTTAGTGATCTCATCCCTGCGTTTATGAAACTTTATTAAAATTTACAACTTTATTCAATAAAATTAAAAGACATCCTGTCAATGTGAAGATAATAATGATGAAAGATTATAAATAAAAATAATGTAATGTGTGAACTTGTCAATTACTTGTGAAGCAACTACCTCTTGTTAAAATTTCAATAAGATATATTAATGGTATATAATGCAATTTATAGTTATTGCATATATATATATATATATATAAATATATAAATATATATATATATTGAACATTCATCCCCGAATTGTACATCGCAATTGCGAGTGCCCGGGGGTATGGATCAGTGAAGAGAAAAAATTTCCCTGGTTCGGATACGAGCCCGGTGGCCTAGTGGATAAGGCGCCACGCTAGAGAGGTGGAGACTTGGGTTCGAATCCCAACTGGGGTCAAATCTTTTCTCTTCAAAAATAAAAAAATATAGGGAAAAAAAATATTTATTAAACAAGAATCAATTCATAATTTTTATATATATATATATATATATATATATATATATATATATATATATATATATATATTTTTTTTTTTTTTTTTTTTTTTTTTTTTTTTTTTTTCTCCCACTATTATTTCATTTTATTTTTTCCGTTTTATTTTAGTTCCCTCATAATTTTTAAATGCCTCATGTGTTTTTTTTTTGTATTTTTTACTTATGGATAAATAAGTAAGGATCACTGAGGATTTTTCGAATGATTTTGGATTCTAAGGTTCAATACAATACGAATTGGATGGTTTAGTGGAGCCCTTAAGCTCAACTCCATATTTCCAAATAGAGCTAATTACTGATATGTAAATGATTCTCATGTAATTAATTTGAAGATTGTAACGTTAGTATAATAAATGTTGAAGAAGTCGAAAACGCTGGGCAGTTACTTATTGTTATAGTGTGGTATTAATAAAACTGTAAGTAATGCATTTTATTTTGTTTATGTATTTTTTAAAATATCCGGTTTAATTTATGCAATCTTAAAATGCTAAACCACTACTCGAGTAGTACATTTTGGACAGTTTTGTCTTCTTTTCTACTCATTGTAAGACTATTTCAACCAAATCAGTTTGTATCCTCATTTGAATCTAATACAAAAAGAAGTATTGATATTTGGCCTAGATGTTTTTTTGCTCTAAATCTTAAAAAATAAAACAAAAAAAAAATGTTAAAAACCGACGGATGAATCATAATTATTACCATTCCATTATATTTAATCGTTAGCAATCTTTTAGCAAATTTGTTTTGACTTATCACCCATTCTTGATGTAAGTGCGCATTTAGTTCATTGGAATTTACTAAGGTGACTAACACATGTTACAATATTTACAGGGGAGTGACTGTCTTATCTTTTCACTTCCTGGATTTATGTATTATTACTATTTACTTTAGTTTTAAAACTGTAGAAAATGTGTCAATTATTGTTATAGGTCAAATATTTTTTATAAATATCTCTTACATTCAACCCAAAATAGTTTTGACATAGAATATATTTTTGAATCAATAAATAAATTATACCCACATGGAAAACTGAAAATATTTTTTTGAAACTTTCCTTTTGCAATATGTACGCGGGAAAGTTGTTCATAATATCAAATTCCAATCCCGGGCCATAACCTTATTCATTCTTAAATTCGGTTATTTGCTTAAAGGACATGAATGAGCAGGTATAACAATGTTTTTGCATTGTTGAGTGTAGCGATTCAGTTAGGGAACAATGCATTATGTACTGGCTTCGCTCAACAACCATGGACCTCGTATTGTGTGCCACCTAGCGTGACTATATAAATAATTCTAATATGAATGCATTATGTCTCAATTCCAGTTGGTTAGAGTTACTAGGTCTAAAATATCTCAACACAGGATTACGTTCATCGGGTTTTTCTAGAACATGAATTATATATTACTTATTAGTAAGCTGTTTTTTATTTTCTAATAAAAATATTTTAGATTAGTAGAGTCAAATGCATTTTGGCTGGTTTAAAAAAAAATAACTATACTTGGTTTAGTATGTTTCTTATAAACAGACCTTTTATCCGTTTTTCCAAAAAAGTTAAAAATTCTTTTTCCTCTTGCCCTCTTATGGAAAAATACTGCGTTGATACTGAAAAATACAGACGCTATAGTTCTTTGAGAACCTTGTGTAAATCAACTATTTTTCTCCAATATTGTCGATTTTCCGAATCCCAATACTCTGTCTGCTTGCACACCCTTCTTCGATACATCCAATCAAACCTCCAATCACAAATCCATTCGCCTGTTCTTAATTGGAGCGGACTCTTTTTGCTAAATCAATGTACTCCTGAGAACATGAGCAGTACAGCTGCAGTGAGCTGCAGCGTATGATGATCTGTGCAAAAAGGAAGTTCTAAGGGTGATCTGCATTCCTATTGAAATTATGTATTCTCTATTATCGTATTTAGATTTTTTTAAATGATGTTCCACCAATCCCCGTTGGACAGATCTGCTGCCTAGGACTCCATCTGGACAAACGTCTTACTTGGAATCCACATACAAGACTAAAACGACAAGGAACTGCCCGTCGTTTTCGACTACATCAACATTTAGTTGAAAAACGTTCAAACCTTCCACTTAATTACAAAAGACTCATTTGCATAACAGTATTAGACCTATTTGGACATACGGAGTTGAGCTTTGGGGTTCCACTAAGCCGTTCAATTCATCTCCTATCCAACCCTTACAATCCAAAACCCTTAGAAAAATCCTAAATGCCCCTTACTTCTTCACAAACAAACTTATCCACAAAGATCTTAATATACCATACGTTTCTGACATAGCTCATACCAGATATCTATCCTTTCATATTAAACTCCACAACCATTCAAATCCATTAGTATCACAACTTGATTCTCAATCTATTCCAGATAACCTTGCGAGGCGCCTGAAAAGAAGATCGGGACCTTATAATATAGTACTTCGTTATATAGAACCTTTATAAGTGCTACCAATGGGTAGTTGCTTTAAAAACAAGTGACGTGTCATTTTTATCATTATCATCATATTTACTTGATGTATTATATGTTTATATACAGTTGTAAATTTCAATAAATAATTAAAAAAAAAAAAAAATTTTGAGACATTTTATAAGCATAATACAGGTCAAATCAGTTATTGTTAAATATGACAAGATAGAGATTTTAATCATGAAATTAATTATATTTTTATATTGGTTTATACCAACCAGTGACCATATGTATAAAATTATCTGTGTTACAGTTCTTTAAGAGCTTCTTTCCACAGTTGTGACATTACAAAAGGTTTGTAAAAAAAAAAAAAAATACGATAAAGACCGGCCCAATTATACGCATTCCTGCCGATAGTGAATGAAATCTTTTATCAACTCTTGTTTATTTCGTTGAGATCTTTTTTTATCTGCAATCAGACAATACGAAACCTTCATATCAATTAAACTCTACGTTAATAATTTCAGCTGTTGAATTATAAGGCCCATTCATACTAATATTGAGAAAGATTCTGAATTGAGGCAATGCTCCTTCCATAGTTCTACAGAATACATGATTGTTTGCTGAGATAATATTAGATGTGAGATTATGAGAACATTTTTTTTTTGATGATTTTTAAACGTAATATTTTCCATTTTCTCTCTCTCTCTCTCTCTCTCTCTCTCTCTCTCTCTCTCTCTCTCTCTCTCTCTCTCTCTCTCTCTCTCTCTCTCTCTCTCTCTCTCTCTCTCTCTCTCTCTCTCTCTCTCTCTCTCTCTCTCTCTCTCTCTCTCTCTCTCTCTCTCTCTCTCTCTCTCTCTCTCTCTCTCTCTCTCTCTCTCTCTCTCTCTCTCTCTCTCTCTCTCTCTCTCTCTCTCTCTCTCTCTCTCTCTCTCTCTCTATCTATCTATCTATCAATCTATCTCTCTCTCTCTCTCTCTCTCTCTATCTATCTATCTATCTATTTCTCTCTCTCTCTCTCTCTATCTATCTATCTATCTCTTTTTTATGTTAAAACCTGTTCTGGTACTCATCTCATTGGATGTAGATTTGTTGAGTAGTTTTTTCCTTATTTCTTTTTTTTTTTAATGTAACAGCTTCAATTAAAGACCAATTAGAATCAGAAGTAAAAGAAGGAAAAGTATCGATCACTCTTTGAAATAGATAAATTCCTTCTCTCTGGAGTTTTTATTGATTACATGAGATGTGTAAAATAAAAAGTAATTAGCTATAACATAAACAACTTAACATAAGCACCTTTATAAGTGCTACCAATGGGTAGTTGCTTTAAAAACAAGTGACGTGTCATTTTTATCATTATCATCATATTTACTTGATGTATTATATGTTTATATACAGTTGTAAATTTCAATAAATAATTAAAAAAAAAAAAAATTTTGAGACATTTTATAAGCATAATACAGGTCAAATCAGTTATTGTTAAATATGACAAGATAGAGATTTTAATCATGAAATTAATTATATTTTTATATTGGTTTATACCAACCAGTGACCATATGTATAAAATTATCTGTGTTACAGTTCTTTAAGAGCTTCTTTCCACAGTTGTGACATTACAAAAGGTTTGTAAAAAAAAAAAAAAAAAAAAATACGATAAAGACCGGCCCAATTATACGCATTCCTGCCGATAGTGAATGAAATCTTTTATCAACTCTTGTTTATTTCGTTGAGATCTTTTTTTATCTGCAATCAGACAATACGAAACCTTCATATCAATTAAACTCTACGTTAATAATTTCAGCTGTTGAATTATAAGGCCCATTCATACTAATATTGAGAAAGATTCTGAATTGAGGCAATGCTCCTTCCATAGTTCTACAGAATACATGATTGTTTGCTGAGATAATATTAGATGTGAGATTATGAGAACATTTTTTTTTGATGATTTTTAAACGTAATATTTTCCATTTCTCTCTCTCTCTCTCTCTCTCTCTCTCTCTCTCTCTCTCTCTCTCTCTCTCTCTCTCTCTCTCTCTCTCTCTCTCTCTCTCTCTCTCTCTCTCTCTCTCTCTCTCTCTCTCTCTCTCTCTCTCCTCTATCTCTATCTCTCTCTCTCTCTCTCTCTCTCTCTCTCTCTCTCTCTCTCTCTCTCTCTCTCTCTCTCTCTCTCTCTCTCTATCTATCTATCTATCAATCTCTCTCCCTCTCTCTCTCTCTCTCTCTCTCTCTATCTATCTATCTATCTATCTATCTCTCTCCCTCTATCTATCTATCTATCTCTTTTTTATGTTAAAACCTGTTCTGGTACTCATCTCATTGGATGTAGATTTGTTGAGTAGTTTTTTCCTATTTCTTTTTTTTTTAATGTAACAGCTTCAATTAAAGACCAATTAGAATCAGAAGTAAAAGAAGGAAAAGTATCGATCACTCTTTGAAATAGATAGATAAATTCCTTCTCTCTGGAGTTTTTATTGATTACATGAGATGTGTAAAATAAAAAGTAATTAGCTATAACATAAAAACAACTTAACATAAGCACCTTTATAAGTGCTACCAATGGGTAGTTGCTTTAAAAACAAGTGACGTGTCATTTTTATCATTATCATCATATTTACTTGATGTATTATATGTTTATATACAGTTGTAAATTTCAATAAATAATTAAAAAAAAAAAAAAAAAAATTTTGAGACATTTTATAAGCATAATACAGGTCAAATCAGTTATTGTTAAATATGACAAGATAGAGATTTTAATCATGAAATTAATTATATTTTTATATTGGTTTATACCAACCAGTGACCATATGTATAAAATTATCTGTGTTACAGTTCTTTAAGAGCTTCTTTCCACAGTTGTGACATTACAAAAGGTTTGTAAAAAAAAAAAAAAATACGATAAAGACCGGCCCAATTATACGCATTCCTGCCGATAGTGAATGAAATCTTTTATCAACTCTTGTTTATTTCGTTGAGATCTTTTTTTATCTGCAATCAGACAATACGAAACCTTCATATCAATTAAACTCTACGTTAATAATTTCAGCTGTTGAATTATAAGGCCCATTCATACTAATATTGAGAAAGATTCTGAATTGAGGCAATGCTCCTTCCATAGTTCTACAGAATACATGATTGTTTGCTGAGATAATATTAGATGTGAGATTATGAGAACATTTTTTTTGATGATTTTTAAACGTAATATTTTCCATTTCTCTCTCTCTCTCTCTCTCTCTCTCTCTCTCTCTCTCTCTCTCTCTCTCTCTCTCTCTCTCTCTCTCTCTCTCTCTCTCTCTCTCTCTCTCTCTCTCTCTCTCTCTCTCTCTCTCTCTCTCTCTCTCTCTCTCTCTCTCTCTCTCTCTCTCTCTCTCTCTCTCTCTCTCTCTCTCTCTCTCTCTCTCTCTATCTATCTATCTATCAATCTCTCTCCCTCTCTCTCTCTCTCTCTCTCTCTATCTATCTATCTATCTATCTATCTCTCTCCCTCTATCTATCTATCTATCTCTTTTTTATGTTAAAACCTGTTCTGGTACTCATCTCATTGGATGTAGATTTGTTGAGTAGTTTTTTCCTTATTTCTTTTTTTTTTTAATGTAACAGCTTCAATTAAAGACCAATTAGAATCAGAAGTAAAAGAAGGAAAAGTATCGATCACTCTTTGAAATAGATAAATTCCTTCTCTCTGGAGTTTTAATTGATTACATGAGATGTGTAAAATAAAAAGTAATTAGCTATAACATAAACAATAATAAAAATAAATACAATTTGTATAAATTATGAATATATAAATATTTTCTTAATTATTATATACTTTATATAAATAAATATTACATATTTAGTCATAAATTAAAAACCTAATTCACGGCACACTGCCCTATTTAAATAGTTTGCCGTATCTTTTTCATTTATCTCACTCTTAGCTGAATATCTATAACTACATATCTTTGAAAATTGGTATCTTTGTATTCCGGGAATCAATCGCGTACCTATTGTTATGTAACATAAAAAAAAATTAATTACATACAACAAGTAAATTTTAGGAAAATGATTACAATAACATATAAAGAATTACTCATCTGAAGCAATAGTTCTACATTAGAAGGTCTCTGCCATTTTGTTTTCAGACGCATCGGAGGATTATCGGGAATGGAGTGTGAGGCAAGCTGTGGATTCAAGTCGGTATGGAGTTCACTATAAAAGGATAGGTATCTGGTTTGGGACAAACCAACAACATATTGAGCATTAAGATCTTTATGGATAAGTTTGTTTGTGACATAATCAGGAGAATTAGGGGTTTTGATCGTGGGGATAGGATAGGAGAAGAATTAGAAGATTTAGTGGAGCCTCAAAGCTCAACTACGTATGTCTAAATGAATCTAATTACTGCCATGTAAATAAGTCTTTTATAATTTATTGGGAGCTTTGAACACTTGTCTATTAAAGAATGGAGTAATCGGAAACGAGGAGCAGTTTCTTGTCTTTTAAGTCTGGTTATAATCACAAAGTTATGTGCACAATATAAACGTTATCTAATCTTAGGTATATAAATTTATATGTTTCAAGTAGCTCCTAGGCAGAGATGCAATACATTTAATATTGAGGTGGCACTGCCGCCCGTGTTGCCGGCTCCTCGCCTTTTAAATCATTTCGCCTACAACCGGTCCGGCAAGTTCACTGCCTACTCTATCAGTTCAGATAATTACACCTTTCTCGTTTGAAGTATTTTGTGGTATAATCAGTGCTTATCCTCACATCGCCGAATAATTATCAATTTGCATATTGTTTAGATTATGTATTACTATTAATTATATTAGAATTTGTGGACATTTAATTCGTACGGTATACCATATCCATGACGTTATTTAAAATTCAAACCAGTGTAATTGGATGTTAAAATGCCGGTTATAAATCCTTCAGGCAGTTTCCTTCTTGACTGCTGTCCAGAAACATCAAAATTAGAATTTACTAGAATTTTATTTATAGTCCTCTTGCTCTACAAAGAGAAAATTGTTTTAATCTCTTTTTTTTCAAAGAAAGTGAAAATGAACTTGCACCACTTATGTTCTTTATTCTACATCCGCTGATGGAATTGCATATATCAATGAGAATGTAATATTATGTGCTTGATAATCAATGTCTGTTAAAACAATCCGCTTGAAATTTTGAAATTTCTTTTGATAGTTGCTAACTACAAGTTGGTTTGAGGTACCAAATGAAAAATAAAACTTCTTTTCATTTTTATAGAAAATTAGTGAGTTTTGCCAGGACGGGAACTGTGGTTTGGCAAACGCTTCCTGTGTTCTAATTAGGGTAACTAATCAGCGCTGAAGAGGTGAATCAGCTCAGGTTCCCAAGAATACCGTAAGGTCAAGAACCAGGCGTCTCAGTCAGGTCCTGCCACAAGACACATAATTTTTTGTTTTCAAAATTATTTTTTTATATACGTAATAACATATATTTTTAATCGCTTATAAGATAACATCAAATCTTCATTGTGAAATGATATATATTTTTTATGCTGTTTTCGTCCAATTCCGTAGGATGCTTCCTAGTCTTAAAGTAATAAATCACGATCATCCGATATTTTCAATAAAGCATCCTACGTTTTAATTTTTTGAGTATACATGGTGTATCGAAAATATATTTACTATGACTCTAATTTAACGAAAATCTCGAGATAGGATAGTTCTTCACGGTGATATTCAAAATCACTCGAGCGTGAACTCGCGTGTGGCGTTCCAGATCACGCCATGTTTCCGGTTAACCTTTGCCAGGGTACGGCATGTGTTTTACTAAATGTTCTTGCGAATTTAATGTTTTTGTATTTTTAATTATGATAATAAAACAATTAGATTGCAAAGTAGACTTGTTGATAGCAATTTTTTATTTTCTTAAGTTGTGTAAACATCGATTTTGTGACATTGCGATCTTTTCGAAAGTTTTAGAATAACTAAATAAAATTAATTATATCTATATTATTTTTTTTTTCACGGAAAGGCCATAGAGACCACGCGAATATTACGAAGATGGATTTTTAATTCTGTTCCTTCTCATCATCCATATCTCCTTCATTCTTTCTGATTGCCTCTGTTTCCTCTCTTCTGTCCAGGCCATACCCTCCTTCGGCTCCTTCCTGTCAACAAGAACCGCTATTCCTTGTAGTTTCCTTCTATATTCTTCTCTATCGAGGCAGTCACGGTCCTCAATCTCCAGTTTGCTGGTCTCCTCTTTTAGCTGTTTTATGTATCCTTGTGCATTCTTGTAAGCCCAAATTTTCTGAACAATAGCCTTATTAAGTCTTACCTCAGGCATTCTTACCATATGTCCATAGAACTGCAGTCTCTTAATTCTTATCTCCTTCTCTATGTTCGTTGTTTCTTTGTAGATCTCCTCATTTGATCTTAACGTGTATCCTTTCTGGGTTTTCCTAGGGCCGTAAATTCTCCTTAGGATCTTTCTTTCTACTTTCAGCATTCTTTCCAGGTTAGGGAGGTCCATGGTCTCTGTCCCATATAGTATAACTGGCTTTACTACAGTATTGTAGTGCCTGATCTTTGCTTTTATGGACCGATCTATACTATTATACTCGTATAAAAGGACAAGACATTTTTCGATTGTAATCACTAACCAAGAAAATTACTCAACCAATCTGTACCAAATTTTAACCACATCATCTTTATAACTCCAAGAAGGTTTCGCAACAATAAAATCTATTAATTTCAAATTCAAATTTGATTCAAATTCAATTAAACAAAAGTGTTTTGCTTCTCTTGGAAAAATTTCAGGTTCACAAAATCTTGTACAACTATGGTGTAAAATGTGAAAACTCTGTACTGGGCTGGTGCAGTGGTGACCAAAAGTGAAGAACGTCCCTTCAAGTTACCTCGCGTCTGTTCCGTTTTCACTGGAGATGCAACTTACATTAAGGAAGCACTTATGCACGGCCTGGAAGCCGAGTTTGAGAAGTCGGTCATTGTCATAGATTCAATTAGCGTGTTAAAGGAAATAATGAAGGATCAGTCTCAACATTTGACAATATTAGAAATTCTTGACCTTTTATGGGAAATACAGCAGAAACACAATATGAGCAAGCAAGGGTACTTGATCAGAGTTTCATATATAGGATCTGATAGTAAATTTAACCAGCTTTCAGATAGAAAAAAGATGTATTGTGTATAACAAATAATTTCGGAGTTATTGGCAAAATAGTACCGACAAGCGTGTTTTCGCGGAGAAGTGCTCAAAGAAGTGTTTGAGCGCGTCAATTTTGAAAACTCACACGATTACGTCCGTTTCGGCTTAGTGTTATATGGGGTGGAATTTAGCTGTTGTATAAATTTTAGCTGTTTATGTTTCCGTTGATTGGAATATCATACTTTGGCCAGTTTGAATCCAAATTTCACCAGAAATGCACCAGCTTGGTACTACAAGCCTTGGCGATCCCATTTGTACCCGACAAGGACTATCAATTAAGATTATCAGTAGCTTTGAATAAATGTGTCAATTGCTTCTAGTCTATAAACATGCTAAAATAAAATCAACAACACAAATAATCAAAACTAAAGGACTTTTTAATTTGAAGGACCTCGTATAAAAAGTTGCAAATTAATTTTTTATTTGTGTATCAAAATAATTTAAGCTATTTTTAATTTTTTTTTTCTTTTATCTGTTTCAGGTAAGTTTCCAGTCTTTAACATAAACTTGACTTGACTTCGGTAAGTCTAAAAACAAAACAAGACATTACTGAAATTTTCTCTGATTATAATTATTAGTTTTTTTTTGTTTTTTTAAAAGGGCATGGTGGCTAACCTAATTAAATATTTAAATATTTTAAAATATTCTTAAGTAAGAAAGTACCACCCTTGTCTCGTCCTCTACTAAAGTGGTGATGAACCCTTGATTCCTTCCCCATTCTTCTCCCTAACAACTAAAACATTCTTCAGTTGTACAGCTTGCTAATAAAGCAAAAGAAAAAGCCCTATCTTTTATGACAGGATAGGAAATGAACTATGCGGAAGACTAGAACATTCTAGAAAACCTTCAATTTCCTACTATTACGCTAACACTGCCATATTAGGAAAATATCAGAAAAAGAAGCATTCTTCAGGGTTTTTTTTCCTTTTTTTCTTTTCAACGTTTTTAAATTTAATTAATACATTCATTACGTACTAAGAGGTAATAATGCCGTATAATTACATATTGATCATATTCCTCACAGTTTACATATTCAAATCTATAACAACTAGATATTTTTACCGTTGAACTATGTTGTTAATAAATATTGAACATGAATTTCTACGTTAAGAAAAACAGACGTTTTGGTCGATGATAGCAAATATAAATACTGCGTCTTTGTGTCAAACCTTCCAACTAATTTAGCTTTCTAATTAGCTCTGAACTTCGGAAATCTATTTGTACTGAAAAGCGTAAATATTTTCGTGTTTATCCTGATGTTTCGAGGTCAGTGGGTATGGCAGCGTACCCCTTACTCTTGGACCTATTTGAGATTCAGGCTAAGGTAGATAATTATTTATATTTTACAGATGTCGAGACACTCATGAAGTATACCAAACATCTCAAAATTGGGTAACCTTTGAAAAAGCAAAAACTTGGCAACTGTTGTCCAAGTACTGAAGCCTACAAGGGTTGCGTACATGTTTAGTAAGACTGTACATGTCTTTTTATTTATTTTATTTTTTATTCTGATGTTTCAGCCCTTATTTATTTCTTGTAAACATTCAGATAGAATTAATGTGACGATAACCAAATTAACGCAATGTCTTTGTGGGAATGATTGGTGCAGTATGTTATTATTGTTGGCTGAAAAAAAAATAAGAAAACCTCTCTTCTGTCCCTTCTCTTAAATAAATATCTTTACCTCTGACTTAATCTACTAACCGTGATCAGAGGTTGATGGTGTTTAATTTAATTCCATCTAGAAACAAACGTCCACAACTGTCTGGGTATGTATAAGAAGTGGTAAGGGTCAGGGATGTACAACATCCACATACAAGACTAAAACGACAGGAAACTGCTTGTCGTTTTCGACTTCTTCAACATTTTCTAGACAGACATTCAAACCTACCGATCAATTACTAAAGGCTCATTTACATGACGGTAATCTGAACTATTTGTACATATGGAGTTGAGCTTTAAGGCTCGATCAAACCATCTAATTCATCTTGTATCCAATCCTTGCAATCCAAAATCCTTGGAAAAATCCTTAATGCTCCTTACTTTGTCACCAAATAATTTATCCATAAAGACCTTAATGTTCCATATGTTACTGATTTAGCCTAAACCAGATACCTATATATTCATAGGAAACTCCATAACTATTCTAACCCACTAGTCTCTCTTTCTTCCCATTCTATTCCTGATAATCCACCGGGGCGTCTGGAAAAAAATATGGCTGAGTGACGTTCTTATTATCGATTTTTTTAATTTTCATTGAAGTGCTAGAAATGAGTTTTTCTTCACATGTTATTGACAAGCCATTGGGATATTTTCCTCAAATTTAGTTATTGTATATATGTATACAGTTGTAAATATCAAAAATAGTTTTATAAAAAAATTCTTTACTATAATATTTTAAAGGAATATATAAAGAGGTGTAATCATCAGGATATTTGGATTTTTTATTTCAATAACGTTTATAATTAAAAAGTAATCAACTCTAAAGTATTATACCATTAGATAACACCCACGTTATAACCCGAGGCATAGGATGTGATGTCGATGTTATAGAACTGCGTAGATAAATTTCAATACAGTTATAAATGATCATGACTTGATAAAACTAAATTGAAGGCCACACTTGGGTATTACTTCATGTTACTTTCCTCCTATCCTACTATTTTTTCCTTTTGATATACCCTTCCGTTCCAAGAACCAGTTTTTGCTCTCAATATATCAGGAGAACCATCAGCGATAAAAGGAAGCCGATTTGGCCTCGCTCAGTCTGCATTATCTTGACCGTAGATGTGTCACTATCACTTTCTTTTGGGTGGATGTAATGTTAATAGATGTTAAAACAATCTACGTATCCAAGTCTTAATAAAATAATTTTATATACTTACATAAGCTCATTAACATGCGTAAATAATCAGTAGATTTAAATATGAAATTACTGGTAAATATATGATGAAAAGGATAAATATATTAGTGTTTTCTTATTTTTCATAAATAAAATCTGTTTGATCCCCGTCTCAAACAAATCACCAAGAATAAAAAAAAATAAAAAATAAAATAAATAAATAAATAAATAAAAAACTTTAACAGGCTTAGGAATAGCTAAGAAACCTGTTTCCTACGTAATTAGGTAGATTTTTTTTTGATTTTTTTTTTTAATTTAGTAAATTAGAATATAATAATGTAAGTGAAGAAATGGTCAGGGGTGCAGTCAAGTAAATAAACACTTCCAAGTTTTTAAATAAAAAAACTTAATATTTGGCGTGCCGACGTTTCGACCTGCCTTGCACGTCTTCTTCAGAGCTAAAATAACAAAAAAAATTGGATTGAAGGATTACATACCTTAGTCACAATTTATTATCCGCTATTTTTGGAGACGGTGCCAGCCAAAACAAACTGAACAAAATATGGTAATTTTAAAGATTCCCCAACAACCGCCACACCGTAGTCTCGTGCTATTCAAAAGTTTGTTGCTAAAGCCGCGGTTACACTAGGCTGTTTAGCAGCCGCTTCTAACTAGCCGGTGGTAATACTGCCAGCAAGCAGCCTAGTCAGACCCAGAACCAGCGGCTGGTGAATGACAGTGGGCTAGTGTTTACTAGCCGCTATCAGAAGATTAACATGTTTAACTTTTTAGTGCTGCCTACCCTCCGCTGGCGCCAGCCAGCCAATGTGAACCCCTAGTAGCTCACAAGCGGCTGAAGAATTATGACGTATCTAGTTGGTTTTATGCAGTGTTATTTAGTTTCTTTATAATGCATTTTCTACTTCTTTTTTTGATTAACGGTGAATATGGTTGACAGCAACAAGTGGTCGGGCAAAGACTTATTCCGAAATTATCCTTACCTGTGGGACGATTCGTCTGCAGACTACATTACCAGAAATGCCAAAGACGCATCTTATAATGAGTTATAAGACTTGAAGAACGAGGACTAAAATCAGGTTTTAATTGGAATCGCCTGACGGAATTTGGTGTATTTTTTTCTGAATAAGCGGTGTCACTAACTCCAATAACTCTTTAAATTTAGGAGCTGACATACTTAAAATGTTGGCATAAGATGATGGATCTTCCAATTCTAGTTCCCTAAAAAGTCTTGCTGATGCCCCCAGATCGTTTGTTCTTAATATCCAAGATCTAACCCACCATCGCCTTTTATTCCGTTTCACCATCTGTTCAAATAACTCTTCAACTCCAACATTTAACACACGTCTCAAAACGTCACGAGTCACACCAATAGATGACATGTTGCACGCGCACACACAATGTTTTCAAGTCATCAACAACAACTATACTAGAGACTATTTACTAATAATGTGAACCCTTCAGATGCTCTTGCTGATGGCGATATTTACCAGTGGCTGGTTAGTAGCGGCTGCTAATCAGCCTATAGTGACCGCGGCTTAAGGGCAGGTTTAATCTGCCCTTTATAGTTGGCACCGACTCCAAAAATAACTGATCATAAATTGTGAATAGGTATATTAGTATCGATAATTTCGTTGGTCGTTTTTTAATGCTCTTTATTAAGTAATTTTGTATTATTTTTTTACTTTTTAGTTCAAGATTGTTTATGTTGGTTTAATCTTGAAGTCGGTTTTCGTTGTTTTTTTTCTAGAAGTTATTTTTATATATGATGATATTGATTAAAATAAAAATAGGTTAGCTTTAATTTAGTTTAATCAATTTGTTGTAGTTTTAACCCTCAAAAATGTAAAATTTAGACATGCTCTAACTCGGATTGTGCTGCTAGGATCGAAATTTTCATCTATAAATTTTGTTTCTGATTATTTACAATTGAATGTATTATTTTGCCGATACTAAAAGAAAACCTTTTAGCAGATTTCTCAAGATTTTAGTTAGCATGCTGAGTCCGGTCCTGTTTTAGGTGTAGATTGGTATTGTAATCTAGTCACGTTGGGGTAGTGTTTACATAGCGCTGCTTTCCCCGATCCGGGTCACCACTCCCTCTGCCTGACAGATGGAAGACAAATAGATGTGGTAAGAATCTGGAGATCGGGTTTCAGATTTAGTATACATTGAATGTTTTTTTTGTTTGTTTTTTATTATTGTAATTGTTGTATCTTATGTAGGATATTTCTGAAATAATTATTTATTTTTCATTATTAATTATCCTCAACTTTGAATGATTTGAACTAACACTAACACAAATTTGAATGAACTAACACCGCTCATTGAATCCTGGAACCAAAGAAATCCGGTATTTTGTTATTATTATTTGTTGTTATTATTATTCAATTTGTTGCTTGTACTAATTTTGAAAAAGTAAAAATAT
The DNA here is from genome assembly GCA_003667255.2 of Euschistus heros. Classification (NCBI taxonomy): domain Eukaryota; kingdom Metazoa; phylum Arthropoda; class Insecta; order Hemiptera; family Pentatomidae; genus Euschistus; species Euschistus heros. The sequence goes on from RCWM02000394.1 coordinate 717,730, forward strand.
TAGTTGTTTTTTTTTTTATATGATCATACAGACATAATTACTTATTTATTCGAAAATAAGTATGCTTTTATTCATAATTATTATGATTCCGAAAAATGGAAATTCAGTATTCATTACTTAATTAAATTAAAATGAAATTCGTTGAATTGTATTATTTTAAAATATTGATTGTTTGATTGTTCATACATTATTAATAGTCCAGTCAATAAAAACGTTGTAGAGTGCATGGAATATGCAATAACTTTTGACTTCACAGCATCGTTAGGAATAGTTAAAAGGTAAACATACTAAAAGTCCCCGCCCCTGGGGGGGGGGGGGGGTGAGCTAACGGTGGGGGGATGGGAGAAGTTCTTTTTTTTGGGGGGGGGGGTTACGATTATATCTCGAAAACAGTTGACTCTAGAAAAATATGTATCCAATAAACATAAAAGCTAATCAAATTTCCTATAAAATTTATTTTTTATAAATTTGTAGTAATTCTAACCGTCACCTCACTTTTTGTCAAACTTTTGCTTCTAGTACCTTCCACAATCGTTTCTCGGAAAAAACGTCAAAATCAAAGTTTTAGAGCATTAAATTTACTTTAGTTTCATATATACGTTTCTGGTATTTGAAGCAAATGTTTAGCAAAAAGTGAGGTAAACATTTTTTTTATTTCTAAAATTAACTATTATTAATAACGTATATATCGAAAACCGTTGGAATTTCGACGAATAATTATATAATAATTGTTATGGGAAATTTAATTAGCTTTAATTTTGATTTGTAGCATATTTTTCTGGAGTCTACTGTTTTCGAGATATAACCGAAAAACACAAAATTTGGACCCATCCCCCCCCTTAGCTCACCCACACGGACGGGGACTTTAAGTTTGTTTACCTTCTAACTACTCCCAACGAAGCTGTGAAGTCCAAAATTTCATGCACTCTACACCCCTTATTTCAGAACTCATTGACTGGACTATAAATTGAATTAATCAAAACAGAAAATATCTAAATTTTTCCTTTCTTTCTTTATTAAGAATTTTTTTTTGTTTACATTAATATTTTTTTTTTCTTCATTTTATTTTAAGCTTACAAAAATGCGTTAGTAAACGCATAGATTGATTATTAATTGCATTTGTGTTAGAATAAGTATAATCGGTACAAAATGACAGTTCTTTTGTCTTTTTGTCTTTTGTTTTCTTATCTTACAACGAACATTACTTTCTGAAAATATTTTAATGAAAACCAAAAAAAAAAAGTATTACCAGTGTCGTAATTTATTTATTAGTTTTCTTGTGTGATACGGATAGTGAAATGTTCAGTTTCGGTAAGTAAAGCGATGTTATTGGATTCTCTTTGCTTTTGTTTTTTCTGTAATTATTATTAACCTTTTTTGGATAAGGCAAGCCAGCCAAATATTTATGAAGTCTTTGGCAGCGTTTTAGTTCAGTGCCAAATTCATCATTTATAGAGAGTCAAGTGAAGAATAAATGGCTTTTTGATTAAAACGTAACTGTATTTTTATTTTTGTTTTATTTCTGAAGCGTTATATATCCTCTTCTAACAGTATAACACATCAAAAATTATCATCTTTCTACTCTGTATCATTAAGGAGGAATATTTTTTCTATAATAATTTGGATCCTGGGTCATAATATGTAACTTATAATTAGATGATGTTCACCTTGTATTTAAGCAATACTTTTTTTTAACATAGTGGCCTACTTTTTGTTGTTAATAATTCTTTTATATGGTTAATCTTATGTTTTAATACTTTTCTTAGTACGGGAAGTCATAGGTTTACGAGGTAGAGTAAACCTAAAATTTGATGAGATTTTTTTAGAATTATTTTAATTCTGCATTTTTAACACTATTCACGATGGTTTATGTTATGAAATGAAAGGATCTTTATTAACAAATAATACATATGAATCATCAGTGTACGTGGTGAGAACGGTGCTGGGATGGATCTGAATGTCAGATGTATAAGCCGTATGGAGAATGGGTCCTACCTTGAGGAACACCGGCAGATATGGTGAAGAATTGGGGCGGGACAGGAAAATTTATTATTTACTTTGAAGTTTCGCTGATATATGATAATGAAGAAAAATATAATAGGAAAGTAAATTTGTTATCCAGTTAAAATTAAAGGGCTTTACCGCTTTAAACAGGTTAATATTACAAAAGCCCTTCAGTCTTATGGAAAAAAAAAAAAAAAAAAAAAAAAAAAAGCTTAAAAACTAACATCATTATATGTTATAACGACCTTTCTTTTCCTATTAAAGTACGAAGAAATCGTATTATGTCCATGACAGGAGAGGAAATGACAAGCTTTTTTTTAGCGCGGACAAGGACCTGCGATAATGGGGACCTTTTAGCGTTCGCTTGACGTGCCTGTCCAGTTGCTTATCTGTATTAACATTTCCTAATCGCTTAAGCCTTTTCTCTCTTCGAAAACATTTTGAACCATTTTATATATATTTTTTTAATATTCACAACAGCCATTATCAAGTTTAAAGGAATTCAAGTTATTGACGAACCAATTTAATAAAATCACTTGAGGTTTGCATGACGGAATTGATAGAAAGATCAATACAATTAGGATTGATGAATTATTTGCCACTTTTATTAGAATTTTTGAAAAAATATTTTATTCGATTACTTTCTAATGTTCATTCATCATTAGTTATAAAAACAACAGCAATTTGCTACACAGATTATACCTGTACAGGATGAGTTGATTTGGGTAAAACTAGATCAAAAATGAAGCGAAATGCCGCAGACCTTACCTTTCCGTTCCAATCCGTTGCAGACATACGATAATTCAAAGACTTTTTTCGAGGAAACCACGCTTTTTGCCATAAGAGCTGTAATATCTCTACTTTGTTTAAAATTTTCTTCGAATTTTGACCACATTTTCGGATTTAGCATTACATTTTCTCTAGGAATAGCGTACATGTATACTTGAATTTTACAAACTTGTGACCTAAAGAATAGTCTGATCTTCACGTTATTTAGAGTAGTTAAAATGTCTTATAATACTTTAACGCTTTTCGAAAAAAAAACTATCCACAAAACTGCAAATCTCACAAATTTAATCGGCTTTCACATGGTATGACCAACATAATGATTTCAAGAAATTAACTTTTAAAACCGGAAAAACATGGCTTTTTCATTTGGCATACAAATCAGTCGCTTGTGTAAATAAGACATATTATGATAATCGCTTATTGGAAATATGTATTTTAAACATAATGAACTCTTCATTAGAAAGAGCAAAGAAAAAATGTATTTTTTAATAGAAAATAAAGAAAAACTGTCAATAAAGTGACATCAGATCTAAGAATTTTATGTTTACATTTATTTATTTATTATTATTATTTAGAAATTCTGACAAGACATTCAGACATCTCTCAGGCTTCACTGACTCTGCAACATTACTTACAACAATTACAGGACTGGTTCAAACAGTGGAAAATTAAACTCAATAATGACAAATCTCAGCATATCACATTCACTCTTAGACATGACCCCTGCCCGCCAGTCTATATAAACAATGAACCCATTCAATAAACAAATACAGTTCAGTACCTAGGACTTACTTTCTACAGAAGGATGACCTGGGGCCCTCACGTGAAAATGAAACACCTCTATCTAAACAACAGATTAAGACTACTATACTCTATTCTTCACAAACAATCGACTCTAAAAATCAGACAACGATTAAATACTTATACTTACTTACTCAAACCTTTATGGACCTATGCATCACAAATTTTTGGGACAGCAAAAAAGACTCACATTCAAAAATTACAAACTTTTCAGTCTAAAGTTTTAAGAATCATAAATCGCTCACCCTGGTACGTTAGTAACAGAACATTACATACAGACTTGAATATACCTACTGTACAGGACCATATTCACACTTCCTACAAACGATTTTATGACAAACTTCCAGGACACTACAACAAACTAATACAAAACATGGCGACTTTGGATATGCCAGAGACAACACGTCGAAGGCTGAAGAGGAGCTGGTTAAGAGATCTCCTATGATAAATCTTTTTTAAAAAATGCGACTGGAGTAGGTACCGCTGGGTGCTGAACTCCCTCATGCCTAGCATGCCAATTTTCAGATAAGTTCTTATATCACATCCGCTTATTGTCACGAATTGTGTGACAGGTGTGGATATAATAAATAAAGTGAAAAAAAAAAATTATTATCATTTAGGTTTTATTTTATTAGATTTTCAATGTAAGTTTCAAATTGTTTCCTCAAAAAAGTCTTTGAATTATTGTATATCAGCAACGGATTGGAATAGAAAGGTAAGGTCTGCGGCATTTTTCTTATTTTTGATCTAGTTTTACCCATTTTTTTATTATTTTTTTTTTTTTTTTTACACTTAGAGATACTCACCCAGTACATTAAATTTAAAATATGTAATACAAAAAATCAAAGATGTTGATACTTATCTTAAAAGGCAAAATAAAGAAGACTTCTAAAATATATTAGGACCAAGGTATTAATACGTTGTGATTTCTACATTTATTATTAAGGCAAATTTGCAGCCCTTTAGGTTTTCACTGTGACTGGTCGGCTTTTCTGTTCCAACTGGAAACAAATTTAAAATAGGACTATTGTAAATATTCAGCTGTTCATTTAAAAATAATTCTGGATTGAAGATCAAGATAACGATATTGAAGCATGACTCCCCTGCCCGAAATACCTTTTTCTTGATTTTTTCTTCCCAATTTATTCCTGTTTTCTTCCCATCTTGTGGGGGATGCTGTTCCTCTCCTTTATTCCCCACCCTTGAGAGAAAGCTACCTTTAAACTAATTCAAGGAAATAATATTATCTTTATCCAACTTCCTCTTAGAAATGACCCCTTGCGGCTTATACTATCATTATGATAGTATTAATAGATAATATTGACTTTTTGCTCCTTATAATTTCTACCATCACCACAATATGTATTACACTCTTGTCTTATTATTTTCCTAAATATTCCGCTATATTACACCTTAGTATTAGTATTTTAAAACTATTAAATATTATGTGTGGATAAGTTAATCAATTGCTCTTGAAATAAAATAATAGTAGCGAATATCTCTCAGTTAATAGATCTGTGAAAAAAATCAAATTGAAAATTGCACTAATAATCCTAATGTTTTGCGCGCATCATTTGTCCTCTTACAATATTTATTCGAAATATAAAATAATAAGTAACAATATTTTTGTATATATTTTTAGTGTCAGACTTCTCAGGAGATTCTTTAAGAGCTTGTACCGCCTTAATTACAATATTAGGTACATTTTAGTCATAGATAGGAATGCAATCTCTTCGACTTGAGCGCCTCTACTTTGTAAATTCCCGACCAAATAGTTCAAGAATCCGTTGGAGTCGATGTCTTGAGCAAGTGTAGCGGGCTATCATAATTATTAAAACAGTTTTACGGTTCCTTCTAGTATATTTTGTCGTTTATTTATTATAACTTTTTTATAAAATATATATTTATCAAAATGATTAATGAAATATAATTTTACCTCATCAAAAGATGAGCAGCCAGTTGATTATTCCTAAAATAAAAGACTCATAGTTTATTTTTCAGTTAAATTATACTCTAAACTCGTTTGAATGTTAGAAGTTTAAGACTTAAATGTGGTGTAAAATTTCTACTTTTATACTTATAAGTCTTGGCTGGGTTCCATTTTTCCCCAGACGACATAACCTCTATTCAGAATAAAATATATAGATCAAAACTTATTTTTATTAAAAGTCCAAACTTTGCAGATTTTTTTTCATTTTGACATTAGTACAACCATTATATATTTTTTCGTTTTTCTGATCTTAAGTTTTCTTAAATTCCAGTTATTAATGGATTGTATTTCGCAGAAACAGCCTGAAGCGGAAAAAAAAATGTTTACAATTAATATAACTTTATACTGTTATTATGGTAATGAGACAGTTGCGATCCGACATCCAGAGACCAGGCGCCTAATTTCCATCCATTTATAATGGCTTACAAGAATTTTGATGTTGCCTCTGCGGCCGAAGAGGGTATCAGGAATTATCTTTATTCATAAGTACATTTTGGCAAAGGATTTGAAAAAACCATGGGATTTTCAAAAAATATCTTAACGTAGTTAATTAGATCATATCTGTATTTGTATAATTGTTTTATAATTGTACGTGTAAAAGCTAAATAATGGATTATTTTTAATATTATTTTATTTACGTAATCCTTGGTTTACGTTTATATAAAAGAGGTTCATTTTTTGGGTAATAATGAAATATCGGTTTCCTATAAGTCCCAGTGATCTTTATGTTTGTATTGGCAAGTCACTTATGTAAGCAGCTTCACAGATACGCCATTTTGCAAAATATAATTCTAGAGAATGAAGTACCTGTATAGAAAGCAAATAGAGAATAGCTAAACAAATAATAATAAATAACAATCAGTAATAATACTTAAACAACTTTTGACTTTTAAAATTTTTTTACCAAAAATCGTTGGAGCTGCATAAAAGCATCAAAATATTGAAGAACCTAAATTTATAATATGTAGAAAATTAGAATATATAAACTACTTTTTATTGGATCAACATTTAAAATTTGCTTGGAATTTCTGCATTCATATCTTGAAAAATTTAATATTTCATATATTGCCATAAAAACGTTTCTCTTGTACATATGATTATGTTGAGGAGGCCTTAGATTCTTTCACATATTGTTATGCCAAATGTGTACAGATGTATATATGTAGATATCATTACTCTAATATCAAGAACTGTGTTTTCTTCTAACTTTTGTTGAATTCTTTAGTTTTTGTTGTTATTTATGTGTCCATTCTTGTCATACAATTATCGACTGTGCTAATTATTTCTTGTTTTTCAAGTTCACTATTAGTTAAGTCCCACTATTATCTAATACTAATACAAACATTTTATATTGAACTACATCACACTATGCAATGAAATCTATTCTTGTTTTCTGATCTCAAATTTTTGCAAATACACAAATATATAGAAAGGGAAAATGGCTAATACGAGTAGATTTTCTCGAAGGAACAACACTATTTACATTATTCTATCAGTTTAAATAATAGTACACTAAAATCATTCTACACTCGAATTAAATTTATTAATTTCATAAATAAATTAATGCCATTGAGATGCTTATTAAACTAATAAAAACACACGCATCAAAACTAGCTTATGAATATGAATGAATACCTTTAGAACACAATCTTTTATGTCCACAATTTAGTGCTCTTTTTTATATTTTAGAGTTTAATTTTCAACTTTTTCTAAATTTCCGTTTGTTGTGGTAAATTTGATCTTTATGGAATTTCCCAATCCGCTTGTGTTGAATTCGTGTCCGTTGAAAAGGAGTAAAAATTTCCTTACACCAGGCCGGGATATTTAAAAATTGCAAATAGGGACAGGTATGTTTTGGATAAAAGGTATCCAATAGGAAACGATTCAATGTAATGTATTCACCTTTGATTCACAAATAATGAAGTAATGTTTGCTTACACTTACTGATATGGCCACCTCGCCTCGGTAGCGCAGTAGGCAGCGCGTAAGTCTCATAATCTTAAGGTCGTGAGTTCGATCCTCACCCGGGGCACTAATTTTTTTTTTATTTTTTTTTTAAAAAAGGTATAATAAATATTTATTATTCCTTTATTATGCTTATTATTTGTTATATTAATCATTTTTGAAAACTTTTTTTTTAATCAACATTAATTCTCAACCAGAAATATCTAGCTATAACCCGGAAAATAAATGTAATTTATGTCTAGTTACAAATCCAATATTATTAAGAATAAAAAAAACATTGAAAAATACATATTTCTTCCTTAAATCAACTAATATTTATCTCGATTCTTGATATATAATTGTTTTATTTATTCCTATATTCGAGAGCATTTAAAACATGACAAGAAGATAAATATCCGAAGTTCTTGGCGTGTTTTCTGTCTTTATCTTATCTAAAATCACTTCAGTGATTTCGTCACATTAAAAAAAAAAATCCTCAGATTGGTTCTCAGATGCTGATAACCTATATTTAAAAGTAATATGTCATAGTTGTGCGATAATATTTTATTTATTTCTGTTTCAGTTTCGGTTTATTTTTTATTTATTTGTTTTTTTTAATAACTAATTTATTAACGTAGATTATTTATGAATCTTTAAAATATGTTTTAATATTCCTGAAATGTCTTATAGAAGAAATCTTCACCAAAAGGCTATTCTGGCATCAGGTTTGTTATTTATCTATTACTTAACAATTTTTCTGTCTATATTATGCGGATCGGATTTAAAATTTTGTATTTTTTAATATGTGTTTCAAATTCGACATTAAAGAGTAACCATTTTTAACAGAATTAATTTTTTTTTTTTTTTTTTTTTTTTTTTTTTTTTTTACTGCAGTTTATTTCACCTGAAAATTAAAAATATGTTTGTTTTAATTTTCATTGAAAGTAATTTCATTCAGTGGTGCTAGAAAGTTTTTTCTTCTTAAATTTATTAGGTGGAGAATTTTAAGAAACTGTGGGATATTTTCTTTAAAATTTATTAGCAAGCGATTACATTTCACAGTTCTGCTCCTTTACTTTATGTATGTTATTATTATTGTTGTTAATATCAATGAATAGATTAAAAAATGTTCTATTCAAATATGAGTAATAATAAATAGTGATAAAAATATGAGTCATCATATTTTGTGGAGAGTCATTATTTGAGGCGCAGCATAAGCAAGTAAAAATTCCTTTTAGAAATGATAATTTTAAAAAAAAATGCTAATGGCTACATTCTTAGAATTATTGTTATTGGATGATATTTACTATAATATATAAGACAATTTCCATATAATTAAATAATCTAGATTATTAATAAAACAAATATACTGTTTCTTTTAATTTTAATTTATTTTATTTTTATGGTTTAGTTACAACTATGTTTGTTTTGCGATGTAATAATAATCCCTCTTTTTAAATATTTTTATTTGTTTATTGATGGTTTACACTTATCTGTTGTTGTTATATTTTTTTCTTGTTCTTTATCTTTATTCACAACTATCAAATATATAAAATGACAACCAGTGAAAGTGATGGCTATAAAAAGAATGAAAAGGTTCTGAAATTGAGTTGAAATATTTAAATTTTATTTTAATCGTGTTTTACTTTTTGTCTTTATTTTAAATCATAAAACGTCGCCTTAATAGATTGATGCTCTTTTATTTTGTTTTTAAGGTCGCACACTGGAATTATTTTGCTCTTTATTTAATTTAGGTTAACCAAATTAAATCATTAGAAAAGTAATTACCAAATTGCGATCTTAATTTGGAAAGCATCTTAATTGAAGGATTTAGTAAATGAAGGGGTTATGCAACAATTTTTTTTTTTTTTTTTTTCCTTTTTCGATATAGCCTTTTCATCTTCCTCATATCTCTTATTGTACTTTTTCAGATTTTACAAAATATTCAGATTTTGTTACCTAACACTTCACATAAATTCTTCATCCAATAAACTAGATTGTATATTTCAAAAATTTGAAATAATCCCTTCATCCACCAAACCTTTCAATTATTCGAATTAAATTTCATCTATTCAATTAAATCAACATAATTTAGGACCTATAACCAGATTGTAAACTCCCCATCAAAAGTATTGCAACACACATAATTCTCGACATTTTCTTGGTTTTTACCTAAATCCATACTTGGTCTATATCCATATTAATATTATTTATTAAACGTGAGACATTAAGGATTAGACCCATCAATGTTTTTCCTTTCAATAACAAACAACGGAATTTTAGATTATTTTTTTCAAATTTCCTTTAGTCCATATTTATCATTCGTTTCGTTATTTGCAAGTACGCCAAGACTAGTGTAAGCAGTCAATCAAGCCAGAGGGGGCAATATGTCTTATTAAATATAAATTAATAAGTTAAAATTGTAAAAAATAAAAATTTTAAAAAGTAAGTTTTCTAACGTTTTTGTTTATTGGAAGAAATATTGTGATTTATTTTAATAAAAGTTGTTTATGCCTAGTTTAAGAACGTTTATTATAGACTTCAGAACCTTTCTTTATTATGAAAAAAAATACGTTTTATAAAATTCAAATATTTTAAAGTGTTGTGATACTTTTGACGGGGAGTTTATATAAGAGAGTTGTGGAAATAAAATTAAAATTTGTATTCAAATTATGGTATTGCCGTTAATTTAAGTGATATTTGATCAAATCCTGTTTGAATTACCTAACTCAGAAACCTTATAATTGCAAACTTATTATGTTTTTTAATCAGGTTAGGAAGTCGACACCTAAGGTTTCTTTGAATTCACATTAAAATATTACATAATCTAAAAACTGAATAGCTTGGTGTTAACAAACAAAATTGGGCTTATTATGATATGATTTTTCAATGATAGGTTCATTTAAAATTATTTTATCATACCGTTGTTGTATGAAGTATAAATCTCTTGTAGAGCTATGTTATACTTCACAATTAAAATGAAATCGTTTGATTATATTTAGGAGAGACATGCTTCATCAAACACTGCTGCTCAACTTCATTGGGTTGTAACTAACATCTTTATACTTATCTATCTATGTAATAACTAATATTAATAGTAATAACAACAAGGATAATAAGCAATAATAACACTTATAGTAATAACTATAATTTAAAAAAAAAATATAACATGATAGCACTGATTAAAAGTATTTATATCATAGTTATAAAATAATGTAATATCAGCTAATAAAACTGTATCTATAACTCAAATAATATATTTTATAATTTCAATAAATTGTTGACATTTTCTATTAATTCTAAACATTTTTTTTTTATATATATATATCAATTTATTGAAATTTACAACTATACAAATATGTACATCAAGTAAATGAGCTGATAACGATTACAATGACATGTAACAACTTGAAAAGAGCTACTCATCAGTAGCACTTCAATAAAATATTACACTAGAGGATCTCTAGGCCATCTTCTTTTCAGACGCCTCGGAGGATTATCGGGAATGGAGTGGGAAGCAAGTTGAGAAACTAATGGATTTGAGTGGTTATGGAGCTCACTATGAAAGGATAGGTATCTGGTTTGGGCTAACTCAGCAACATATGGGACATTAAGGTCTTTATGGATATAAGGTCTTTCATTATGGATAAACTTATTGGTGACAAAGTAAGGGGCATTTAGGATTTTTCGAAGCATTTTGGATTGTAAGGATTGGATACGAGATGAATTTGATGGTTTAGTAGAGCCCCAATGCTCAACTCAGTACGTCCAAATAGGTCTAATAACAGTCATGTAAATAAGTCTTTTGTAATGAATTGGGAGCTTTGATCGTTTTTCTAGTAAATATTAATAGTAAGTAGTCTGTAACGACGAACAGTTTCTTGTCGCTTTAGTCTTTTATTAAACATTAAAAGTTATTTTTATTTTTTCTTCATTTGTCTTATACAACTATTTTTCTTGTCTTTTTTTTTTAAACAATTAAAATAATGTCAAATTTCATATAAACAATAACGTATTTGGATTTTTTTTATATATATGTTCATAGATACCGCGAATAAACATATCTTTAAACATTTATTAAAAAAAAAAAATAATAATAACGAATTTCTAAATTCAATATTGTTTATCTTAGTTCAATTTAAGTATACTAATAAAACAATATAGGTATTCGGTTAGTATGTATATTTTTACCATAATTTAGTCCGATATTTGAAGTAAGTTAACCATTAAAAGAAACGAGCTAAAAAAAAATTGGTTTATGAAGTGATTAAATCAAGGTAAAAATCAGTAAAGCATTGTCATTTCTCAAACGCAATATTGCTTAAATTGAGCAAAGGTCTGAACTAAAACCTTTAAATAAGAATGCCTTAAAAGTTTTTACAAGTTGAACTTAAACCAACAAATATTGTTTGGTCAAGAAGCACTGCAAATAAAATGATCGCTTTTTTTTTTTTTTCCAGAAAAAGTGGTTCTGTGGCTACTGTTCCACTTGTGGAACGTAAAAACGTCGATTCTGGAAGGTACACAACCAGTTGTTTGTTGTTATTCTTCTCCATGACAGCGTAAACTCCCACCAATCAACTTGAACAACACAATATTTGTCCAGTAGCAACATCGAATAGATGGTTAATCCACCATAAATTTCTAGTTCGACAACGAGTTACATATTTTTTCCCTCCGAGCATCAAAATTAGCTGCGTGAGCATCGCCAGCAGATGCGGTACATTTATTCAATACCTATGTTTTAGTAGAACCAACTCTGGAGTGGCCTGAATACTTTAATAAATTTTTTGTGCGAATAAAAAAATACTTTGAAAAACAGTAAAGCCGTTTTCAATGAAATATTACTCTGTTTCCCTAATTATTCTCAACACATCGATTAATCTACCTACACGGGATCAAATACGCTTTGAGGGATTTAAAAACAAAATGTTTTTTAAATCATTTAACCCGAATGTAGTCATCTATAAAAGTATTTTTAGGCTTATCATTATTCTATTGGCTTATAAAATATTCATAAAGGTATTTTGGATTAATATGCGAAACAACAATAAGAACGCATGATGGTGAGAAATAAACTAATTATTTCAAACAATTTGTTAATTTAATTATTTATTAATTGATCGGTTATCTTGATCTGATCTACTATTCAGTACAATGCTTAAGAGAATTCATTGTTATAACTGACTTTAAAAATACTAATTTAATTACAACGTATGTTTGTTATAGTAGTTTCTAACAGCAGGATCTATAAATTAATAAATTTAGGATATAGTACATTATTTTAGGAAAACTAATTAGTAAATTTCGAACAATCGTGAAGTTTCTTTTGTTCTCTAGTTAAGAACCAAGCAGATTGTATGGACTGTCTATAATAAAAATAAAGAAAGAAAAAGATATCTCAAGCATAGAAAAGGACAAGGCACTAAGGAAACTTCCAGCCTTGATCTTTTAGTGGTTAAAATAAATCCCTCATGCACTTCCTTTTCATTCTCATTGCGTCTAAAGTTTCAAGTAGTGGACCACTGTAGCCTTAAAATCTGTGGTTAAATTTTTTTTCCCAAATCAAACAAATATTTAGTAGTAATAGTAATAAATTAAAGGCTTAGAGAACCCAAATCTTCGAAGGGGACACCACCAACCTCTGACCACACACCTGCCTGCAAATCCTTCCCAAGATCAGCCCTGCCGCAATCCTCCCATATACGTCTTGGTCTACCCCTAGGGTTGGGCGATAGTCGATAGATACTATCGATATATCGATAGATCTATATTACCCTCAAGTTTTGAAACTCTCGAAATTATGCTGATCTGTCTCTGTCCAGTGTCGAGTTTTTTAAAAAATTTAATTCGGAATTCTTACAGCTCAAGGGTTCTCTCAAAGATTAAGCCAAGGGAAAGCATAAATATTAGTTTTTCTTTCGGGAAATATGTGGCTCAAGGAGCACACTTGACTCTTGAAATTAACTATTTTGTTATTTTTCTTTTCTGAAGATTTGATTTATTCATTATTATTGTAACCTTCTAAATTGTAAATGCCTTTTTAAAATTCAAATAAATTAGTTTTTTTTTCTCTCATCTTTATTATATAATCTTATAATTTATAATCCTGCAAATTTTAAATAGTAAGTAGATAATTGGATTTAATTAAATTAGTTGGAATTCTTTATTAAATAGCTTTAAATAAAAAAAAAGAAAGCAACTATCGAAAAAACTATCGATAGTAATCGATAGTTCTCAACCGATAGTATCGGCCTAACGATAGTGCTAACTATCGACTATCGCCCAACCCTATCTACCCCTCAGACGTTTACCCGACTGCTCAAAAATGATTACCTTTTTTGGAAGTCGGTCATTATTGAATCCAACGACTTTACATGCTCCTGTTATTTGAATTTTATGTATAGAATAAAGCTACCTCAGTTCCTCATTGTGGGGCCTTCTAAATTCTGCCATATATTCATCCTTTTTTGGGCCAAATATTCTACGCAGTTCAGTGAAACTCCAATTATTCTTTTTTTTTAATAGTTTATTAACAGATATTGTAGGCCGTGGTTCGGAGATTACGTAAAATACGATAGATCTCCTCTTTTTAGTTTTCATGACATAATAAAAGACGTAAAACTAAATAGACTAAGTGGCCGGCCGCTACTAGAACTGCGTCTCAAAATCAGGGGAGGAGCCCATACACCTCATAACTGCAATCAAGTTTTGAGTAAACGTACTTAGTGAATTTTTAAAAGCACTGCACATCCATCCTACACGGATTTCGACCAGCCTAGGCCCTATTGCCGTCGCGAGTGGTCTCTTTATAAACTTAAAGAGTCAGGGCGCCTAAAAGAAAACGCTTGGTATTAACTGTGTCCGAAAAACTGTCCATAGTAGAACGTCTTAGGAAAAGAGAATCTGGGAAAAAATAGGCGGATAAGTTCTGTGACGTAACATCCACGATTTCCGACATGCTGACTAAACTTTGTTGTTACATAAATGTAATTTTATAAACAGCCACATTCGTCTGTATTGTTTGTATTGTATTCCGGCCCCAATTAATCCGGATAATCAGAGTTTCATTGTATTTTATTTAAGAAAACGTTAAGGCATTGTTCATCCCTTAACGTATACCTCGTTCCGTATCCATAAAGAACTGTTGGTATTATAATAGTTTTCTGTATCTTAATTTTTAATTTTTTTTTAAATAGGTAAGCACGAACTGAGTGGTTAAGTGACCGAGAAATAACAAGTATTTTCGGCTTTTAATCTTGCCTTCAAAAGACTACTATAAACAAATATTTAAGTTATTTAGTATCTGTATTTACTATCGACTTTTACGGACCCTATGCCAGTATTGTATTGAATAACTTAACTCTGAAACTTAATATATAACATTCCCGAATATAATTCAGCTCCAAGTTCTGATTAAGCTGTCTCAATACAAATAGTGTTCATTTGAAAGTTGCTAGTCAGTTAGTCATTCGGATTCCAACTGGCCTATGAATTTCCATTAAACAGTTTCTGAACCCTTTTATTTTCGCCAGTAACATTTATCTATATTTTTATTGTTACCATCTAATAAAAGATAATATCAGATAATAATTGTAGATATTTTACATTGACGTACTCCTATATAATTATTAATATCCCACGTGGCAATTAATGTTTTATTTATTCCTTTTACTGACATATAAAATGCATTATATCTGCATGACCTAGATTATTTTCATCTACTAGATTTTTAATATCTAAAAAGCATCTTTCGCTGATCCATATTTTTTTTTCTTTTTAGAACCTCTTATTTTAAATTAATTTATTTAAAAGAATTTATATCCTAGAATATTTGCCTGCAAATTATTCAAAATTTAAAAGAAAAAATATTGTGTTGCATGTCAAATTATTCCCAAACTCATTTGAATAATTAAATATCTCTGTTTGTTTGTCTGGGCTTAGGACGCTTATGAACTCAAACTAGGGTAAAGAGGCGCCGGAGTGACTGATTAAATTTAATTTAATCAGTCACTAGATTAAATAATTATATAATATCATTAGATCTTATGCGGTATACAATATGTTTTTTTTACTAATCTGTTTTTATGAATATATATTAGAAAATTATATAAAATATTTTAAAAAGTAATAAATTAAAGACATATAGAAAATTATTATAAAAATAAACTAGGATAAAGCTGAGTAAGAATAACAACTAATATTTCAGCAACATGTAAGCTGTAGATGTTTGTTATTATAGTTTTATGCTAATTATAAGTTTGTTATAATTAGTTTCTTCAGTTAGGGCTTTTTATAAATTGTTATAATCATAAGTTTCCGGTCACTCCTTGTTGTGACTTTTTGCAGAGTATTAAAGTTGAGCTAATATAATTCAGTTTATGTTTGGCACTGTCGCTATCAATATGTCTCCTCACAGCTTCGAGAAAGAATCCTCTCTCCGAGGAAGATTAATCCTCCCAAGACATTTCTTTTAGAACGTTAGCATTAAATGGTTTCCTGCGTGAAATTCGTGGTTAAGAGAAGGAGGGATAAAGAAAACCTCAAAACGAAATAATAGAGCCCTTTGAAGATTTTCGAAAATGAAACCGGAGAGGAGTGTCCGATAAATTGAGGCGTCTAAACATCCCTAATGTCTGGCGAATATCTGGCATTTTGCGCCTCCGTATGTTTGGAATTCACAATTGAGTCGCTGTGAATAAACCATTCATTAGCAAGAAAAACCAGAAAATGCCTAGAATTTGCGCATGAGTATTTTCATTGGAGTTCTAATAAATGGAGCCGTTTTGGAAGAAACAAATCGATGATTTTTACCGGGATATACTGCGAAACAATTTACTGCAATATAGGCGAAAAAAAATAGTCCCTGTGTTTTGAGGTGGCTAGCTTAAAGTCCGGACCAGAAAACGAAAGAAAATTTATAGCAAAAGTTAATAAGGTTTTTGAAAACCGGAAAATCCCAAAATCATAAGAACTTTATCTACAAGTTACCGAAAACTGGTAGTCTATTTGACAAGACAGAATTCTAGCCTTAATAAATTCGATGCGATTACCCGACGGTGTTCAGCAATTTTTTTTTCCAAAGACATGGCAGCTAAATATACAATGGCAGCTTAATAACAATTTTTAATAACAATTTACGGAAAAAACTGTAGGATAATCACCTAAGGATGTTAAAAGTTGAAAAATTTGTTCTCCTTCATTGGTATATATTATTTGTTTTTGTTCATTTCCTTTAAATTAGTGCGTTTATTTTTAATAAAATCCTAAATTATACCAAATTGTAAATAAAAAAAATAAAAAACACATGAAACGAAAGTTAATATGGAATTTCGAGGTGGCCAGAAACTTTTGAACACCATTGCATATATATATATATATGGATAAATTTCTTGACTGTTATTATTAAATGTTTAGTAAGGTTCTTGAGGTTCAGTCATAAAATAAAAAATCAACTATTATAAGTCTCGAAACGTCGCCAAAATAGTTGATTTTTTATTTTATGACTGAACCTCAAGAACCTTACTAAACATATATATATATATATATATATATATATATATACATACATAATCTTTGCATTAGAATGGTAAACCAACTTCAAAAGACGTTCGTTATACAAATAGATATTTTTTAACATTCTTCAAACTTTTTACTCTTCGTCGCTAACCTATTTTTCGTATCAATGTAACTCTTTGTAAAAGTAGCGTTCATTTCAATCTAAATATTTTTATGTACACCAAGTAAATGTTGGGTAAAATGATTTCAATGAAATCACAATAAGTTATAAAGAACTCCCCATTGGTAGTTCATTAATATATGTTCTACATCAGAAAGTCTCCAGGCCATCTTCTATTCAGACGCCTCGGATGGTTTCTGGAATCGAGTGAGAAGTAAGTTGGGAGACAAGTGGATTCGAGTGGGTATGAAGCTCGACATGGAGGATAGTTATCTTGTTTGGGCCAAATCTGCAACATATTGGACATTTAGATTGTTATCGATAAGTTTATTTTTGACATAATAAGGAGCATTCAGGTTTTACGAAGGATTTTGGATATAATGATTGGATAAGAGAAGAATTAGAAGGTTTAGTGGAGCCCTAAAGCTCTACTCCTGCTTATGTCCAAACAGGTATAATTTCTGATTGGTAAATAAAGTCAGCAGTTAATTACAAGTCTCTTGTTTTTTATTGGAAGTTTTGATCGCGTGTCTAGTAAGTGTTGAAATAATCGGAAATGACGAGTAATTTCTTGTAATACGTGCTTCCAGAAAGAGTCTATGGCAGCGGATCTCTTCAGCTGGTATCAGTGTAATGTTATTAAAAGAGAATGCATGACAGGACTTTAAGTTGTAGAATGTTTCAATTTTTTATATTTATTAATTGTTAAAAATTAATCGTGAGAAGTGTTTTAAATAGAATATTGCTATGGTGTATTATGCGCTGGTAGCTTCAGCAACGTTATTACTTCTATCGGGTCATTAGGGTTGTTTCAGTTGGCGATTTCACCTGAGCCTCCCATGGCAACAACCAATGAACGGAATGAACGAGATGTGCTTATCGATTGGTACTTCCATTTGAATCATTCAATTGATTGAGTCCCTTTGTTGCCGAGGGAATCAAACAGCTTGCGAAATTGGAATGACTATAATAATTTAATGAGAAGATTTATTAAAATTCGCTCCTCGCTAGAAAAAGGAATGTGTGATTCAATACCTTTGAATTATACTTTCAATATATCAAATCTAGTTTGCGGAAAGGCGAAATGAATTCTGAATAATGCTGGGAAATATGGAAGGGCTCCGATATCCCCAAGTCAAACTAGGCAAAGTAGTTTCTTGATATGAAGAGCTCAGATAAACAATCAGAAGCGCCATGGTAGTAAAAAAAAGAAAGAAAAAAAGAAGAAGGGCACTATAGAATAATTTTTAATATTCTATTTTATATATATTTATATATTTGAAATGTTTGACGTATTTAAAATTCAATAAATTCTCTGTAAATAGACGGTTTGAGTGTACTTTTCTTAAACTATTCCTAACTGCTGTATCTAAAATAACGTTAGCTATGTGGAATAAGATAAGAAGAGAGAAAATATTTTAATTAATATTAATATAAAAAACATCATAATATATAGTATATATATATATATATATATATATATATATATATATATATATATATATATTACAGTTTTATTTTGAATAGCATTGTTATTTTATTATCAAAACCCTGAGATGGGCAGCAGGAGAAAGCAGAAACAATCGATATAGTATAATAAATACAAAATATATATTTATAAATTCTTACCTAGTACATTTAACATATGTAATTATTATTAACCTCATTATTTGCATCCCTTATTAGTATTCATACATTAAACAATTGTATTGCAAGATTGCCATCCAGTCATGAAATTAAGTGCTATCTGCTTTTAAAGCTTAGAAATATTACAGATAATTAATTACGTATATATGTTTCAAAAAAATCATTGATAGACAAATACATAGATATCCGAAGGGGTCGATATCAAATAACCGCATTCCCATTAAAATTTTACAAGAAACTCAATATCTTGTATAACATCCATATTATATTTTTTTATTTGTGGTTGCGGCTTAAGGTTGTATCAGAGATGTTTAGTAAACCTATTTCAGTTCTCATTTGCATATCTGTCGAAATATATTTATTTTTTTTATTTAAAAAACAAAGAGGCAGGCGAATAATAAGAAAAAAACACGTATTGAACTGTATGTCAGCTGGACATAAATCAGTATCGAAACCAGAATTTTCTGATCCAGTAGCAGGTTATTTAATTTTTTTTTTTTTTAATTTCAAATTTTTCTTTGTTTTTATTTGTACTTTGCTGTTTTTATGTGCTACGTTACTAATAACTAGGCAGTAGTTGATACAACTTTATTAAACACACGCATATTTTGTATACAGATTTTAGGAGTACACAATCAGTTAACGAATGTTGTGTCTTCGAGGACTATACATGAGAGGCTGGATAGTGAAATGCCAGGGAGAAAGGAAAGAAAAGTGATGTAATATTCCACAAATTTAAGGGGAGAGAGAAAGAGAAATTAATGCGATATAACAATTCCATTAGAAGGAAATAAGATCGGATGTTCACGCAGAAGGAAGAGTCAGCGTCTAGACAACCAAGAACTTATGCATTCGGCGAAAAAAAAAGGATAGGATTTCCCTAAGCTATTTTTCGGTTTTTATTTTATTTTTATTTAGTTTTTATTTTTTTTTTGTGTTAAAAAACATAAAACCAATCAAAAGTCTAATGCTGATATGCCGGACATGTCGATAAATATGCAATTACAGTTCAAAATATGTATTTATGGCAAAATATGAACAAATATGCAAAATAAAAATGCCGGATACGCAGATAAATGCCGGAAAAACGCAAAAAGTTTGGAATTTTTTTCGAAATGATTTACAAAGGAATATCCATCTCTTAAATAACCGCATAACGTAGCCCATTAGAAATAAATGGAAAATATTATTTACTAAAAAATTGTGAGACAATGACTTATTGGTATCGTTGGCTCATTGTGAAATTTTCGATTAGACTCTCCGTAGAAAAGCAGTAAACAGTTTAGTTATTGCTTTTCTACGGAGCATCGAATTGAAAATTTCACAACGAATCCAACAGCACTAATAAGTCATTATCTTACAATTTTTGAAACTAATTTTCCCCTTGGCAGAGCCTTACAGGGAATGCGTAGTTTAAGGAAATTTTTGAGAAATGAAAGAACCTGATATATTCTTTTTGTTTAGTTTCAATTATTTTTAATTAGTGTTATAAAATTGTTTACCTTTGAACAAATACTTTTTTTAATTTTTTTTTTTTTTAATCCTATATCTCCCTGTTTTGTCATATTTAATCATTTACATTCTTCTCCTTTAAGTGTAATCAGTCGCATTTTAAGGATTTTATATATGCAAATTAAGATTTGTAAAATTTAACAAATATGTGAACTCTGCGATAAAATACTTTAAATGAAAAGATGGGAAATTTAGATTTTTATGTGAACAAACCATTATTTCGATATTATTTAACATAACAATGCTCTTTCCTCATGATCCACGGATTAATGTTACTCAGCATAATTAATTAATTTTATTGTTTGTATTCATCTAACTGTTCAGCTACACTGCCGGTCAAAAGTTTGAGACCACCCTGAGCCAAAGTATGTAAATTTAAAAGTTTAATATCTTTAATATCGTTCCGCCTCTCTTTTTCTATCTAATTTTATGTTGATGTTTTTATTTATAAGTAAAAACACTTTGTTTCACTTTTGAGATTTTCTCCGTAATAAATCAATTACGAGCTATTCCACCCAGGAAAAAAAGGAACTTAGTTCATAAATATCTAATTAAATTTGAAAGGGCTCAACAAAAATTCCCGCTGCCTTCATTTAATATGAATGGGAGATTTTCGTTTCTCAATTTTTAATTCAAATTTCAAATTTTTTAATCCAAGGTTATTCTGTCGGCAAACGAAATTGTTGGAATTAATATGGAAAATACAGTTTGTTTTAAATTATGTATTGAAAACTTAATTTTAATTTCTTCTCTTAAAGGTAGATGAACTTTAAAGATCTTGGTATAAACTATATAAAAGCATTTAATTTTATTTAAATCCATTTATTTTTCACCTAACATCAAGCTTTTAAATTTACTGGTATCGTTTCAGGGTGGTCTCAAACTTTTGACCGGCAGTGTATATAAGAAATATTTTTGTTCGCCAAATACAAACAGCTTGGTTTGTAAGCGTGTAGTTTATTTGAATCCCGAAAAGGTTTGGGGAGGTCTGTCGGTTTTGAATCTTTGGGTTCGTTAGACTTTTACTTATTTATTATTTATTCTAAGAAACATGGAAAATTGGCAGATGAAAGACCTTCTCAAATATTAATGAGTTCACATCCAATATATATCGGTAATATCGGTCTCCTTCATGCCTTTTAAAACACAGTCATCTATCGTGTTTATTTTTGTAACACGTGCGGATAAAAAAAAAAGTTAATGAAAAATATACAGTGGATAGCCTTCACAATGAAAGGCCATATAGTACAATAGAAAACTCATGTTTTTTTTTTCTATTGGGATGAAATGCACGAGTGACACAGAATCACATGAAGGTTGTTTATTTTTACGAGGTCATTCAGGAATGGGGACGGATCGGGAAACCCTAGTTTTCTGGTTATTACCTCATCCAATGTAGATCAGGGATCTTCTTTCTTGGCTATCCTAGAAATGGAGCAATCGGGAAAACTGCACTTGTGACTTGGCGTATTATATCGTACTTTGTGGGATTTAATAGTTTACAATAGTTTTACACTTCTCCATTCAAAAGGAGAAACCTATCCATTAGATCAGTTAAAAATGTTTTATTACATTATTCTAATTTAATGATAAATAATAAATCTTATAAAATCCTTTCAACTATATTCTAATTGTAAGTATTTATTAATTTTATTTATCTTTTTTTTTTATTATAATAATCTCAGGGATTATTTCCGCTTGTAAAGTTAAAGGCAAACTTATTTGATTTTAAATAATGGGGTGTATAAAAAAAATGAACGTTTCTTAAACAAAGATTTGTATTATTATTTCTTTGATATAAAATACTTCCAATACTCCAAGTATAGGCCATTGTTATCTACCGTCATTACCCATCTGCTAGCCAATTGCTCGATGCCACGCTGATACCATTCCGTGGGATGCCTGTCAAAGAACTCTTGGACAGCATTTTCAACTTCAGCAAAATTATCAAATTTTTTCCCTTGAAGAAAATGGGCCATGGATCGAAACAAGTAGTGATCCGAAGGTGCGAGGTCTGGACTATATGGTGTATGAGGCAGGATTTCAAACCCATGAAGTTCTGTAAACTTTTCTTTGGTTCGACGGGAAGTGTATGGTCGAGCAGGTCTTTTTCACCTTCCCCATGGAGAGAGGATGACGACTAACAGTATCTTTCGACACTCCACACTCTCTGGCAAGTTCGCGAGTACTTGTGGACGGATTTGACTCAACATCTTCCTTCAGAACCTCATCAATACCCATTAATGGACGCCCGGAGCCCTTCTTCCTTTCCAACCTCTTCCTTTCTAAATTTTTTAAACCAACGCCGTGCAGTGCGCTCTTCAAAGACACCTTCCCCTTCATATTTAATAATTTCACGAGTTGCTTCAGCGGCTGTGAATTTTTTTTTCCAGTAATGTCTTAAAATTACGAGAATTTCGTAGGACACTGTCATGTTTCTTCTTTGAAATAAATAGCTGAACTGAGGCTTTTTTTGAAGAAGTCCAGTGTTAGTAAACAAGCTTAGAGAATGCTCTAAAGGGATTATTAAGTATTGGTAAATAATAAATAGCATTGAGATATGTACAGACTTTTGAACTCTGGAATTTGATAAAACGGTCATTTTTTTTATACGTCCTATTAATTCAAAAATTTCATTGTACAAATATATATTGTGGTATATATCTATATATAATATTCAAATTTAAACAAAAACCTTTAGGTTATAAAGGTTTTCGCGGAAATTTGTATATTTATATTTGATTGGAATGATTTGATTTTACTTCCCTTTATCAGTTATAAGTAATGTTATAACATTTTAGCAGATTAACTTTTTTTCTTAATTAAGATATATTCTTTAAGGATTTAATACATTTATGATTATTTCTTATTACAGTCCAACTATTTTAATATGAACTCTTACAAAATCTTTGCTCGATCATTTTTTTTTGGTTGAGATTCGAAAATTATTTTAAAACTGAAATACTCATATCTTATCAAGTAATTTTTTTTTTTTTTTTTTTTTTTTTTTTTTTTTTTTTTTTTTCATCTAGTGATCAAAGCTTTCTATCATTCATTAAAGAAGAAAGTTTGGACTATATGTTATCAGTGGAGTTCTGCCAATTGAAACATTTATTTATGTCTTTTTCTAATCTTGAATAAAGAACATAAAGCTTATCTTAGTAAAACATGCCACCACGTGTAATACAAAAATAAACTATGATAAATCAGGATAGTTTTTAAGAAATTACAACTTTAAATAGGTTTCAAAGAGAATATTGCAAAATATTGAGTTATGAAACAGTCCCGCTTTATCTGGAAATAATAAAATAAAAACGAGAGCAAATCTGAATTAAAAAAAAAAAAATAATAAAAATAAATTATAATTTTTTTTTAAAACAATTTATTGAAATTTACAACTGTACAAAATATATACATCAAGTAAATGTGCTGTTAACTATTACAATAACGTGAGAAAACTTGAAAAGAACTACTCATCAATAGCACTTTAATAAACATTCTAAACTAGAAGGTCTCTGGGCCATCTTCTTTTCAGACGCCTTGGAGGATTATCGGGAATGGTGTGGGAAGCAAGAAGCAAGGGGATTTGAGTGGTTATGGAGCTTACTATGAAAGGATAGGTACCTGGTTTGGGCTAAATCAGTAACATATGGAACATTAATGCCTTTATGGATAAGGAATTATAAATTACAAC
Organism: Euschistus heros; assembly: GCA_003667255.2. Classification (NCBI taxonomy): domain Eukaryota; kingdom Metazoa; phylum Arthropoda; class Insecta; order Hemiptera; family Pentatomidae; genus Euschistus; species Euschistus heros. Next base: position 741,790 of record RCWM02000394.1, read on the forward strand.
TAAAATATGTAATCTAACCTTTCTAAAATTTAAAATAGCGTTAATACGAGGGAATGCGATTCTTGCTGAAATGCGCTCCATGAGCTTCCTCCTGATGGACCCCCTCAGCAGTATTCATAAATTTTCTAAATATATTTGAGCTATCCTTTTTTAAATAGGCCATTGACGCATGTTCTAGGAAGGACTGAAGTGGCTGCACTCCCCTTTGATACTATTCGTGTCGGTCCATCTCTTCAGAATGTCTGCCTCATGTGTAGGTGGTGTGTTAATTAAAACCACTTTATATCTCTTCTGCGTTGTACTAATCAACGATTAACATGTGGTGTTTTAGTTTAAAGGAGAATTTATCAATCGTGACCACGCAAAATAATTTTATTTAGCAAGAAGAATAAACACAAACATAATGGTATATACCCTTGAACCCTGATAAGCTGGGCAGTTATAAAATAAAGCAGTTTTAGTTATTGACAGGGTGTGTTAACACTTTCAAAAAGAATTGGTGAATTAAATTATTTTAATTCGTTTTATTTAGAATGTATTGTTTGAAGTGTAATTTAAAAGAGTTTAAATTAAATTTCAATCTGATGATGGGATGTATCCCGAAACTTGTAACACATTGTTGAGTGATAATAAATAATGTTTTGAAGATTTATGCTATAAAAAAAAAAGTGTATGTAAAAATAAAGGGTGACTTTTAGTGTAAAAAAAAAAAAAAAAAAAAAAAGATGAAGCTATATGAAAAATGCCGCATATCTCACCTTTCTATTCCAATTCGTTGCAGATATACGATAAATCAAAGACTTTTCTGAGAAAACCAAGGTTTTTACCATAAAAGCTGTAATATCTCCATTTTTTAAAAATATTTCTCAATTTTCGACCACATTTTCGGATTTAGTATTAAATTTTCTATAAGAACAGAGTACATGTAACCTTGAATGTAACAAACTTATGACCTAAAGAACAGCTTGATCTTCACCTTATTTAGGGAAGTTACATTGACTTATATTCAACGCTCACCGTTTTTTAAAAAAACTATCCACAAAACTGCAAATCTCACAAACACTTGAAAATTTAATTAGCTTTCGAATGATATGTAAAAAGTAATGATTCTGTTTCGATTTCACTGAGAAATTTGCTTTTAAAAGCAAAAAAACATAGAGTTCTTATTTGGCATACAAATCAGTTTCTTGTGTAAATAAAACATTATAACAGTCCCTATATTAAAATGTGCATTTTAAACATAATAAACTCTTTATTAGAATAAAAAGCAAAGAAAAAAATTATTGTTCAATAGAAAATGAAGGAAAACTGTCAAAAAAGGGACACCAGATCAAAGGATCTTATCTTCTTGCATTTATTTATTTGTTATTATTATTTAGGATTTATTTTATTAGATTTTCAATGTAAGGTTTAAAACCCAATGATAATGAACATAGAGCTAAATTTTGCCGTTAGCTTCTGAATGCAGATAATATTAAAGAATACCACTTTTTGAGGTGAATTTTATGGATAGATGAGTCTTTACAGGGGAAGGCATTTATACCTTTCAGAAATATTTAAACAAAATGGAGATATTACAGCTTTTATGGTAAAAACTCTGGTTTCCTCAGAAAAGTCTTTGATTTATCGTATATCTGCAACGGATTGAAGTAGAAAGGTGGGGTCTGCGGCATTTTTCTACATTTTTAATCTAGTTTCACCCAATTGTACCCTAAGATGTACTCACCCTGTATATTAAATACTCCTTTACTAAAGAATTAAAATAATTTTGTTTTTTTTTTTTTTTGTAATTGGATCATTTTTTGTTTAATTATGTCCATACTGCCCTGCCATCAGTAACTCGAAAAATTGCGAGTTAAAGGCTTTTGGTCGACGATCAGTAGAAAAAAGTGATTAGACTTTTTACTGTTTTTCTACGGAGCACTGAATCGAAAATTTTACAACCAACTCAACGATACCAATAAGTCATTTTCTCACTATTGTTGAGTTACTGATTTTCTCATGGAAGACCCTTATAAGGAATGCGTAGTTTGTAGGTTTTAGGAAAATTTTGAGAAATGAAAGAACCAGATCTATTGTTTTTGTTAACATTACAGAAATAAAAAGTAAGATAAATTATACATAGCAAAAAATTGAAGAAGAAAATATGAGGAAATGTTTAATGTTTCCTATCAACTTTGGGATTGAAAAAAATTCTTTCTTAAAAATTAATTTCTTTGTCTTGGTAATTTAGAATGTAAAAGAGAACTTACAAATACAACTTAGAAGAGAACGTAGGTAATTAAATAAAATTAGAATGTTTAATAATTGGAACGGAGATCGAGGAACATGGCTGACACGTTTTTCCTTGTTGTATCGATAAGGAAAAACCTTTCATAGCATCCTACTCTTATTTGTTTTCGAGCTAACCATTAATTAGTGACAGCTTTTACTGGGACAATTTAAATTGGAACATTTTATGGAACATTTTAGTAGTTTATTAAACAATTTAAAACGTTCACCATCACAAATATTATCTGACCTCTCTCTCTCTCTCTCTCTCGCTCTCTCTCTCTCTCTCTCTCTCTCTCTCTCTCTCTCTCTCTCTCTCTCTCTCTCTCTCTCTCCTCTCTCTCTCTCTCTCTCTCTCTCTCTCTCTCTCTCTCTCTCTCTCTCTCTCTCTCTCTCTCTCTCTCTCTCTCTCTCTCTCTCTCTCTCTCTCTCTCTCTCTCTCTCTCTCTCTCTCTCTCTCTCTCTCTCTCTCTCTCTCTCTCTCTCTCTCTCTCTCTCTCTCTCTCTCTCTCTCTCTCTCTCTCTCTCTCTCTCTCTCTCTCTCTCTCTCTCTCTCTCTCTCTCTCTCTCTCTCTCTCTCTCTCTCTCTCTCTCTCTCTCTCTCTCTCTCTCTCTCTCTCTCTCTCTCTCTCTCTCTCTCTCTCTCTCTCTCTCTCTCTCTCTCTCTCTCTCTCTCTCTCTCTCTCTCTCTCTCTCTCTCTCTCTCTCTCTCTCTCTCTCTCTCTCTCTCTCTCTCTCTCTCTCTCTCTCTCTCTCTCTCTCTCTCTCTCAGTTTTCAAGAAAAACTGCCGAACTTTTTTTTTTAACGGATCTTAATGTTTTTTGGGGTACTGAATCCGAATCTGAAGTTTGCTACCACGGCAGCCGTCGGCTTCACACCCAAAATCGCTAAAAAATGAGTTATTTGTTTATTTATTAGTTATTAGTAATTATTTAGTTATTAGTCTGTTTTTTACCTATAACAATACAACGGAGCGTTTTTCGAAGAACATCTTTGTATAGTAAATTGTAGCTGGAACCAGTACCTACGAAATAAAAAAAACAATTCCGAAATCGGACCATTTTTGCGAAGTTATGGTCTTGGGGACATTGTAGATTGACTAACTTGCAGTAAGTCCCACTTATCCGCGAAAACATGTTTATTGGGATCCTTTTGGCTGCTTCAAAAGCCCTTCGTTGTCTAGTTATAGGTAAAAAAACTGATAATATTGCGATTTTAGGTATGAAGCCGACGGCTACCGTGCTAGCAAACTTTACATTTGGATTTAGCAATCAACATTAAAATTTTCTCAAAATTAAGACCCGTTGAAAAAAAAAAAAGTTTGTAGAACCGGTTTTTTTTTAAATTTACAATTTATTGAAATTTACAACTGTGCAAATATACATTAAGTAAATGTGTTGAAAACGCTTACAACAACATGCCAAAACTTGAAAAGGGCTACTCATCAGTAGCACTTCCATAAAAATCTACACAAGAAGATCTCTAGGCCATCTTCTTTTCAGACGTTTCGGAGGGTTATCGGGAATTGAATTGCTAAATCAGCAACATATGGAACATTAAGATATTTATGGATAAGTTTATTGGTGACAAAGTAAGGAGCATTGAGGATTTTTCGAAGGATTTTAGTTTTTTAGCCCGTCGCGACGGGCTTTTTCTTGTCGTTTCAGTCTTGCATGTGGATTCCAAGTAAGACGTTTGTCCAAGTGGAGTCCTTGGTAGCGGATCTGTTCAACTGGAATTAGTAGAATGTCATTAAAGTATACTGTAGGACAGGAGGAGGTAGTAGGTTTACGACGAAAGGTAAAGGTTATTTGTTGAGATTTGTTCGACTTTATTTTGATTCTCCATTTTTGATTGATTTTTGAATATTTAGGAAATGGGATTGGAGCGTTTGGGAGGCAATGAAGGGATCATTGTTTACTGATAATAAGCACGTGTCGTCAGCTTAAGTGTTGTGGACAGTGGTAGGATGAGTTGGGATGTCAGCTGTATAGACCGTGTAGAGGATGGGGCCAAGGATACAACCTAGAGGGACACCGGCAGATTGGGTAAAGAGAGAAGAGTAAAAAAAATTTATGGTTTACTTTAAACGTTCTATCACTGAGATAAGAACGTATAATAAGGAAGTATGTTGAGGGTAGGAATTTATGGAGTATGTAAAGCAGTCCTGGGTGCCAGACTCGATCAAAAGCTTGTTCTGCGTCTAGAAAGGCTCCCGTGCAGTACATTCCGCGCTTTAACGCTGAGGAGACCACGTCCATCACGCGATGACATTGTTGGATATTGGAGTGTGACGTTCGAAAACCAAGCTGGTGGTCTGGGATGATATGATTGGAATCTAGGATAGGATACAGGCGTTTCAGGATGAATTTTTCAAGGATTTTGCCCATAATAGGCAAAAGTGATATTGGATGATATGAGGATGGGAGTTCATGTGGCTTTTTGGGCTTAGGATTCATCTTTACTATCGATATACGGTATGCTAGATAGCCATTAATTGTTCATTGTAATTATTCTTAAGGGGTAAGGCCTCAGAATAAAATTTATTTTCATTTATTTCCATTCATTCATTCATATTTTTCAAGGATCAGGGAAATATATGGTGCGGAGTACCGCATTGTATATGTATGTAAGAAATAGGATAGCTTTCCGAGGAAGGAATTTTAGGATAAAGGCTGTATGTAATAAGGTCATCTCCAGAGACTTTGTTGGAAGGTAATCTGAGGATTATGTTGGATACATCTGAAGGATGGAATGCATTAGGAGGAGGAGATATTTGGAGTGGGGCATTTAGTTCTGCTTCAATGCATTCAAAGTGAGCAGGATTGAAGATGTCAGGGTGTGGGTTAAAAGATTTTAAAAGGTGCAGGCCAAAAATTTGAGATTTTTCTTCGTCCGATCTTGTACAGGTTTGAGAATCAGTTAGAAGAGGGTGATTAAAATTTTTGTAATTAAGGAGCTTTTTCGTGGTCATCCATAATGACTTATCGGAAGCATTTAGGTTTTCAGTATGGTTTTGTATTCTAAATTTTCTTATTTCTGTTTTCAGTTTGTTCGTTAAATTATTGTAATTTGTTTTGTCTGATGGGTATCTAATACGGTGCCACTTCGCCCTAGCTCTGCGTTTTTCTGTCAGTAAGTTGCAAATATGTTGTGGTATGTTATATTTTTGGATTTTCTCGGTGTGAGGTGTTTTCAGTTATACTATTTTGTATTGATGAAGTAAGTTTGTCAATTGCTATGTTTATATCTTGTTTTGTTTTAAGGGGAATTTTATGGTCCAATTGATTTTCAAGATCACATAGAACAGGTTTTTTTTTGGGTTTTTTTTTTTATATACATTTATTGAAATTTACAACTGTACAGGATATAAACATCAAGTAAATGTATTGACAACGATTATAGTAAAATGTTAAAACTTGGAAAGAACTACTCATCAGTAGCACTTTATTAAAACTTCTACACTAGAAGGTCTCTAGGCCATCTTCGTTTCACACGCCTCGGAGAATTATCATGAATGGAGTGGAAAGCAAGTTGAGAAACTAACGGATTTGAGTGATTATGGAGCTTACTATGGAAGGATAGGTATCTGGTGTGGGCTAAATCAGAAACATATGGAACATTAAGATCTTAATGGATGAGTTTATTGGTGACAAAGTAAGGAGCATTGAGGATTTTTGAATGTAAGGATTGAATACGAGATGAATTAGATGGTTTAGTGGAGCCCCAAAGCTCAACTCCGTACGTCCAAATAGGTCTAATCACAGTCATTTATATGAGTCTTTTGTAATTAATTGGGAGCTTTGAACGTTTGTCTAGTAAATGTTGAAGTAGTCTGATACGATGGGCAGTTTTTTGTCGTTTTAGTCTTGAACAGGTTTTTTAAAATCGATTTTAACAAAACATATAAATATGTATTTTATAAATGTTTAAAGAATTTTCACAAATAACTCTAATTTAAACATTAAACAGTTAAAAATGAACAATACAAGTTCTAGATAAAATAAATATATAAATATACGCATTTATTAAAAAAAAAAATAAAAATATATATCACAACTCCGAAGTAGCTGTTTTAGAACCATAGACCTAATGTTGATGAGGGAAAAAAAAACAAAACTGAAAACATCACATCTGAGTTTGATAAATGACCAAAGAAAGCCAAACTGGTCTTGGTTGCACACGAAATGCCTTGATGCATTTTTAATGATAATGGACTGGCACCGCGAATGATACACCTGTGTAAGAAGAGTTTTGGTCAGGTTTTGCATTCTTTCTTATGGACTGCTGTCGACACAGAACACAAAATCACAAGCACCACCATTTGATGACCTTAAATTACCTTTTTACTCTCACTTTCTAAATTTCTTTATTTCCTTTTCAAAAATCGATTCTATCATTCAAAACATCGAGGATGATAACCTTTCTGATCAATATAACAATGTTAACGTTTTCTATCGTACTCCGAGATATTTCTGCCAGTCACTAATTCTTCAACACTCCACGATTTAACGATGCCTATTACCCAACGTTTCTTCGTTTTTTAATGACGAATCATTTTTCCTGGTCAAGTGGCATCTTGAAATGACGTAGACGTTGAAGATATGTTAGTACCCAGTGAGATCGGACCTGAGTAGCTTTCTATCAACTTTTCTTCTTAGGAAAGAACGGAACCTTAGACTTTCCCACATTAACCTATTTGGCAGCAATTTTGGAGGTATGGCTGGCCAATTCTTTATGTGTTCTCAGTAACGTCATTAAAAATAATTTTATTTGATAGAAAGTCGAATGTTTATTTATTCGGTTTGTTATAATAAATCATTAAACTTATGTTTGTAAATTAAGTTAAAATTCTTTCCAAAAAAAAAATAAATAAATAAAAAAAAAAAAAAAAAAAAAAAAATATATATACCATATATATATATATATATATATATATATATATATATATATATATATATATATTCTTATAAAATATACTTAACGTAAATTGCATTATTAGCAACATGTAATAACAACAATGTAACAACAACAATGTAACAAACCTCCCTCATCCTCACTACCTTTAGAAAGAGGTGTTCCTCAAGGATCCTCCCTGTCACCTATCCTCTTCTCTGTTTATATTAATGACCTACCCCAAGCTATACGCCACTCCCAGTATCATTTGTATGCCGACGACCTCCAAATCTACCTATCCTTCCATCCTTCAGATATGTTAGAAGCATCTCGTAAGATTCAGGATGATATTGAGAACATCTGCAAATGGGCAGTGAAAAATAAGCTACGCCTGAATCCAGAGAAAAGCAAGGCTATCCTTATCGGTTCAAAACCTACCCTTAATTCCCTCCCTTACTATCCATTACTTTACCTCAACAACCGTACAATTCAATTTCAAACTTCCATCAAAAAACCTCGGAATCTCCTTTGATCAACACTTATCTTGGAATAACCACATTTCCCAAATAACCAGAAAATCCATCATGGTCCTCAAACAGCTCCAAAGGCATCGTGACTCCTTTCCCCGAAGTACCCGCCAACTTCTGGTATCCTCTCTCATTTTTCCCCACTTTGATTACGGGTGCTTGGTGTACGGGGGACTGTCTGTTGAGCTAGAGATGCGACTGAGGAGACTAATGAATTGTTTCATAAGATTTATCTTTGGGGTCGGCAGACGGTCTCACGTATCTAACCGGTACAAAGAGCTAGGGTGGCTTTTCCCCGATTTCCGACGGCAATACTTCCTCGGCACTTTCTTATTCCAGTCATTAAAAACCAATAAACCTTCCTATGTCCTAGACCTACTTACTATGCGTTCCTCCATTCACCACCTGAATACAAGATCCCAACCTTCCAACCTATATACCCCCTCACATAGAACTGCCTCCTTTGAAAAAATCCTTTGTTATCCGTGCTACCTCTTTTTGGAATTCCTTACCTATCCATATTCGCAAAGCCTCATCCTTAACTTCCTTTAAACATCTTTTATTTATCCATCTCCTCGATTTTCAGTCTTCCACAAAAATGTAAATAAGTGTTCTAAAATGTTAACAGTTGATTGTTTTATTAATTTTATTTCTTATTTTCTATTTATTTATTTATGTATTTTTAATTTTTTTTCTTTTTTTTATCAACTTTAATTTTAATTTTAATTTATTTTTTATTTTCTCATTTCTACTTTTTTCTCCTAATTTAGTTATACTACTGATGTGCTGATTTAACTAATCTCAGCCAGACAATTGTACCTTTTATTGTGCACTTTAATTATTCTTAGGGGACAGTCTGTCCCAGAATAAAGTTTATTTTTCATTTTCATTTTCATTTCATTTAATAAAAGTTTACCGATAGTAAAGTGAGTACATCAAACACAAATCCGCATATTTACATGAATATTTACATGTTATTTAAATGTAGAAAGCGAAACAAAGAAACATAATTTTTTTCAAATGTTACAATAACACAATGATATGCAAATATCTATATTAATTAAAAAAATATAGTACGTAATCTTTGAAACAAGAATCATCTTAAAATATTTCCATAAAATCACGAACTACCAGTTGATTTCAGCTGTAAAAGGAGGTGTAATGAAAATGCTTAACGTATTAAAAATTTACTTAACCATTTGACTGATCACGGGAGAATGTAAACCAGAAATAAAACGAAAATATTTATAAAATTTTCGATCCGAGGAACACCGACAAAGCTAGAGCTTGTCAAAATATGATCGTTTTACCTCAGACAGATCCATGCCTGTTGGGGTGTTTTATGAGCAAAACCATATTATGTGTTATATTATATAATTATATAGTCATATTATATATTTGATTAGGGTGCTCAAACCTACGCCACACCATCCAGCAAGCCTGGAAGCCGCCCTCATTTGTTGGTCAGCAAGTCCATCGGACTTAGCCAGGAGGAACTTAAAAATAAGTTCCACTGACCATCCCCACATCTATTTCAAATTTGATGTAAATGGTATTTTTGGAATAATTAGGTGCAGGATTTAGGTAAACGACCAAAAATACCCTTTAACTGAACAGTGCGCAATTTTGACTTAACCACTTCTTCACATCCAGAGGTCTGCTGATACGTTTTGAATTAGTAATTGAGTTAAAAGTTGAGTTAACATCTGAGGGCTAAACCTAGATGTAGTTGGAAGGATTGTATAAGAACTAATCTTACGAATTTGGGTTTACAACATGTAAATTTGAGGAAAATTATTACAATGTTAAGTCAATAACATATAAAGAACTGCTACTATGCATGTTCTACATTAGAAGGTCTCATGGTCGTCTTTTCAGACATCTAGGAGGATTTTGAGGAATTGAGTTGGTGGCAAGCTGGTAGACTAGTGGGTTCAAGTGGATATGGAGTTTACTATGAAATGATAGGTATCTGGTTTGGTCCAAAATAAGGATTTTGTATTGTAAAGATCGGAAGGTTTAGTGAAGCCCAAATAGGTCTCATTGCTGTCATGTAAATAAGTATTATGTAACTTATATGGTTTATTTAATGCTTGTCTAATAAGTGTTGGAGTAGTCGCCATTATTCCATTTAAATTATAGATTGACATTTCTAGAGCGATTTTCTCGTTAGTATAATATGAATTGCATTATATGATTTAACATGGGGGGTTCATGTTGTCAAAGAGACATAATCTATTCATTCGGTTTTATATTGAATGGATTGTCTCTGTATTTGATAAGTGCTATCGTTGTGTAAATGTCAACCTCAAATTTTATAATGATTGGACTACCAGAATTTGATAGTCGCCCTAATAAATAACTAATGTCATTTGATTGATGCAATAATATAATGAATTGTGTATCGTGCTCTTTATCAAGTTATATCTTCTTTAATTCATCAACAATGAAGAAATTAAAATTACTTATCTTTCTTTTTCAACAATTAATGATGTTGTTATAATCAATGGTTAATCCTTAACAAGTTAATCAGCTCTTCATATAAGAATCAAACAAATAAATATAAAGTTGGCTGTTGAGGAATGTAAGAAGAATATAATGACCTCAAATTATCGATTTTCTCTTCTGTGGCTCGGTCGTCCTGAAGATCTGTAACGCTGGTCGAAACGTCGGCACTCCATAAAAGTTTTCACTTGGATTTTTTTTCCTGACTGCATGCTTGATTATCTTCTTCTTATAAATAAATAACAATTTATTTGATTTTTTAAACTTATTATAGGTCTCAATAAAACAGTGCCTTTTTTTCTGTGAACACATTCTTAACTAAGAATTATTTAGATTTTTTTTTTTTTTTTTAAATAAATGTCAGTTTCCTCCTTACTTAAAAAATAATGAAAGAAGTTCTTTGTACAGTCAAAAGTTGAAATCGATTTTCTTCTTAGTCTCGATTCTCTTGATATCCATTATATTTTTCTATAGCATCTCTGTTAATGTTTTTTTTTTTTTTTTTTTTTTTTTGGCTAAATAAGGATTCATAAAACCCCAATTCTCGTCCTTAACTGCGAAATTAGATTGCTTGAAAAATTCATGAATGTGTATTTTATCCAATGTGTAGAGATTCAGAAATTTTTCTTTTATAATACGAATGAAAAATACACAATATTTTGTTAGTTGAATCATAATTTTAAAATAAATACTATTCTTTCTTAATTGGGAGTGGTTAGTTCTGTGGGGAATACTTTCGAAATGATTCCAAGAAATTTTCCACCCTTCTGGATTAACTTTTATTTAGTCTATTTTAATGGGAACCTTGGGTTTCCTTTTTTCTTTTTTCCTACCTACTCTGAATTTTTCTCTTCCCTCGTAATATTGAACCACATCGGTAAAAAGTTTGAACCGTCTGTACAATGTACTGTAATTCCGGAGCACAACCTTTAAATATAGTTCAAGTAATAGCATCGCCCTGGTTAAAATGAGGATGTAAACTTATAGGATTTATGATGAAAATCAGTTTTGAACCTTTAGGATAACACCCGAGGAATAGACCGGAACGAAGGGAGAATTTTTTAAGACCTGATCTTATGGTTTTGAGTTTTCTTGGGATGGGATGGATGGATGTGTGTGGTCAGAAAAAGATAGCATCGTGTAATCAAGATCGCTAAACTTTTATATATTCCCTCATTATATTGATTCTAATATCTCCGACCGTTATATTACCATTAACCATTAAATAATAAAATAATAAATAATAATAATATAATGAATTAAAAAATAGTAATCCGACTCGAGCATCACATTTAGGCTTTTGCGTTCACTTATCTGTTAGGTAAACCATTTTATTATTTCTTCTAATCGACCAATCAAATTTAAATTTGTATACAACTTTCTTGAACCAAAAAGGAAGAGTTCCATTTTTTTATAAAGAGTAGTACTATTATAATTTTAGTTGATGATATTTATTCATTGGGGTAAATTAGTTTAAAACCCTAATGTCTGTTAATTGTTCCAGTATGTATGGAACTTTTAAATCTTAACTTCTGAAATCTTAAATTATATTATTGGAACCTAATAATTATTTATAATATTTACTCTTCATTACAATTATTCAGAAAGTTGTGACCGAACGAAAATGAAACTTGTGAAACAGAAAAAGTAAATCTTGGAAGGGTAGTTGATGAGGGCACTTCTTTTTCTCAAAGGTTTATGGCAATTATAAGAATAAAAATTCTTGGGTTTATGTTTGTTTGTTAAGGTTTTAAAGTGTAATACCCAAAGGCCCTTAAATTCAATTCTTTTTTTTTTTTTTTTTCAATGAATTTTTTGTTTTGGTTTTCATTTGATTATTTTTTACTTTATTTTACATTATTTTGTGTATTCTAATTAATATCTATTGTTGCAGGTAAGTTAACTCCTTCCTTTTTCTATGCTAAAATAATTCATATTGAAGTCAAAAAGGTATGTCATTATGCTTGATAAATATTTTTTTAATTTTAATTTTTTCGTAAAGCATTAAGATTTCAATAGTTCCGTGTTGTTAGGTTTTTTATATTTTTTTATTTTTTTTTATTTTTTAAATAAGAAATAATAATTTATGTAAAAGAGCCATGGATAAAGAGTATATATTGTATATTGATCTTGATATTTTTATTCCAATTGATAAACTATTGAGGACTTAGTAGTTACCGAAAATATAATTGGCAGTAATGAGGAATCATCTAAAATACAATTTCTTTTATTATCTTTTTTCTTTTAAATTATTTGTCTTTCCGATTTCTCCAGCATTGACTAGACAAGCGTTCAAAGCTTCCAACAAATTACAGAAGAGATATTTACATGACAGTAATTAGACAAATTTGGACATACGGAGTGTGCTTTGGGACTCCACTAAACCTTCCAATTTTTCTTATATCCAATCCTTACTATCCAAAATCCTTAGTTATAATCTCACAAATAAACTTATCCATAAAAATCTTAATGTTCCATATGTTGCTGATTGCGTCCGAACCAGAAACCTATCCTTTCATAACAAACTCCATGTCTACTTGAATCCACTAGTTTCCCAACTTGTTTCACACTCAATACCCGATAATTCTCCGAGGCGTCTGAAAGAAGATGGCCGAAAGGCCTTCTAATGTAGAATTTTTTATTGTTGAGCTACTACTGAGTGGTTCTTTACATATACAACTCATTGTGATAATTTCCCCAAATTTAGTTATTGTATATACATATAGAGTTATAAAGAATGCAACTACCATTTTTATTTCGCATAAACATTTGATTCGCTGTATCATATGGCCAGTTTAGTTATATTTTATTTTGCGATTTTTACGGCAGAAAGTAGCCATGATGAGATCTAAAATTAAAAAAGCCTAGGATGTTCTGGGGAGGGAGGAGTGATGGATGGGGTCCGTGACCCCCTATTTCCCACCAATCGGTTTCCCTAGGGCAGAGTCGGCGGGAGCAGAGAGTAGCTGTCAGTCACAACCGGGGTCTTCAACCTCTCGCTGCCTTTGTTCTCTGTAAGCGGCAGTCATCTTCGTCTTTTGTTGATGGCCTCTCGGAGCAGTGTTCATTAATTTAGAGGAAAGGCTCTCTCAGATAACTTGTGGGCTGTCCGCTTGTGTTTGGATCATCACCAGCCTCGCGACAGCAATTTTGTTAATGGCTTCTTCAATTACTTAATTTTCTTTACTATTCATGTTATACCACAGTCATATTATCTCTTTAGTTTTAGTTTTATTGTGCATTCCTAAGGTGATTTGAAGTTAACCCGTGACATTATTCACACCTACGGAGGTCTCTCTGAATCCCAGGATACAAGGTTAAAAAATATTATGAACTGTTGTTTGAAATTCATTCTAGGGATAACCCGTCATGACCATATTTTTCACCACTACACCAAATGGAAATCGTTATTCCCCTCCTTCGGACGACAATACTTCCTTGGTTTGTTCCTAAACAAATATCTTTCCTTTCAGCCACCTTCATGCATTGTCAAAGAATGGTGGAACACTCCTTTTTGTTCGCAAACATTGTTATTTCATAAAAAATAGCATGCAAACGTTCTTGATATTTAATTTCCAAAGAACGATTCCAGTGAACATTGTTGTATCCTTTCACAGGAGTATCCTATATGGAGTATCCTTTCACATTTGTCCACTAATCGCTGTTGAACAAATCCGCTACCTGGAGCTCCATATGGACAAACGTTAAATTTGAAATCCACATACAAGACCTAAAAGACAAGAAACTTCTTGTCGTTTTCGACTCCTTCAACATTTACTAAAGAATCGATCTAATATGCCGATGAATTACAAAAGACTCATATCCATGACTGTGATTAGACCAGACCAATTTGGACATACGGAGTTGAGCTTTGGGCTCCACTAAACCAGCCAATTCTTCTCTTATCCAATCGTTACAATTAAAAATCCTTAGAAAAATCCTCAGTGCTTCTAACATGGCACAAATAAACTTATCCATAAAGATCTTAATGTTCCATATGTTGCTGATTTAGCCCAAACTAAATACCTATCCTTTTATAGTAAACTCTATTACTACTCAAATCCACTAGTCACTTAACTTGCTTCCCATTCTATTCCCGACAACCCTCCGAAGTGTTTGATAATAAGATCGCCTCTGGACTTTCTCATATAGAACGTTTATTCACTACCAGTGGGTACTTGCTTCACAAGCATTTGTCATGTTATTTTTTACGTTATTAAAAAATAACGTAAATAAAAAATAAAAATAACTGTCTGATAAAGTCATCTTTACGTAAGCTATTCGACTGTCCCTGGTTAATTTAAGCGATTTTTAAAATAAACTCCATTAAATAAATCTAAACATAAAAATGAAAATAGTAAACATTTATGCAGAATTCATTTTTTTACTATAATATAGTCCGTGCACATTTATTTTCATTACGTATTTTATTTGTATATTTATTTTTGCTTGTACCTAGCTATTTTTAACTATTCAATTTTCACAGAAGTCGGTGAATGAGATTATTACATTTTATAGATTACATTTTATTTTCTCAAATTAGTTATAAGAAGAAATGAACTCTAACGAAATCTGACATAATTTATGTATTTTAAGTTCACTTAATTAAAAATAAATCATTCTGTTTTACTTTAAATGTGGGTATGCTGTGTCTTCTTTTATTTTTATTCCTCGAATTTTAATAGGAAAAATATTTTTATTTTTATTTTTATTTTTTTAATTCCTTTGTTCTGGGTTTTATCTCTCATCGTCCCTTTTTTCCTCGAACCGTGAGCTAAAATCGCTTCTCTGACTCGACGAGGAAAAACCCTAAAAATTGATAAGTCTAATTGTTCTCATGCTTATGGTTATATATAGAATAAGACAGCTTATATTTATTGTGGTGTATTGTATTTTTAGAAAATTACTGATTTATTTTTTATTTATTTTTTTAAATTATCCCAGCCCTTTAACCAGTCGAGCCGTCATGTTTTCATTATTCAATACCTCCTGGAATAAACATTGAATAAAAAAACATTATCTGGACTCAGCCACGTGTCCTGCGGAAAAATAAACTGTCTGGCTTAGGGGAAAATGCTAATTCACCTTTATTTTGCTTTGGAAAATAAACAGGGAAGGTGGCGAGTTTTCAGTTGAATTGGTCTGACAGCTTAATTTTCTTTCTTTTTGCTAAATTTACAACCGGTATTAAATGTACATTTTTCTATAACAAAAGGCTTTACGAACCCGAAGGTCCGATGCCGACACTACCAACCTCTGACCACACACCTTCCTGCCCACTCCTTCAAAGCCTAAATCTCAAAGATTAGCCCTGACGCAATACTCACGTCTACTTCTCGGTATACCTCTCGGACGTTTACCCGACGGCTCATAAATGATTATCTTTTTTTGAATCCGGTCCTTATTATATCCATATATGTTTGTTTTTTTTTATGCAGTAGAATCTAGCTAATTTGCCTCGCGACCCTCTCGAACCCCGTTCGATGCAGAATATTTTTGCGGAGTTCCTAATATTCCAGTAAAATTTTACTTTTGCCCCATAAAAGTGCGCGAAGTTTTTATTCATGTATTATTGGTGTTATACTTGTGTGCTTGAACTCTCGCTAATTGGTTGGGTATAAGTGGCAAAACTTTCGATCTTTTTTAAGTTTCACCAATATATCTGCTGATCAGTTGGTTCCAAAAAAAATCTTTTATACTCAAAATTAAACTACACTGAACTAAATTTTCGGCAATTTGAACAGAGAAAAAGCTTTGAGGCTTAACGGTGACTATGGATACAAGCTTTAAAATTTACGGAATCCTCTCGAAAATAGCAGAAATTGTTTTCCGGTTCGCTCCATAGGTCCTTAAAACCGGTGTTTAGGACATACTTCATTATTAGCGATTTTAAAGGTGAGATAGTTAACAACAAATCTAAGAAAATATTGTGTTACTACTATGTTAACATATAACTTTTAATATAATTATAATAAATTGTTAACTATGAAAAAGAGTTTCATTGAAATCTCTGGCTAATCCGACCTTTTGGCCGTTCCGCCCTGCCCCTTGGTTCTTTAGGGGTTCAATGAGGTTCTAATGCAATTGTAAAAGGAATAAACAAATATTCTCCTCCTTTCTTTGTCTTGATCGTTCTCCCGCTACTGGGCCTGGTAAGTAGTATTTTTTCGATTCCATCGTTGTATTCATTAAGAACCCTACTGCGTTTTTTCGGAATGGTTCATAAATTTTTCAATATGGCGATATATCACCTGAGAGGTTCGCTATATTTAACTAAGCCAAGGTCGACAGCAATTTGGAAGTTATCCCGCTATTTGATGAAAATGTTACGTAAGAGGACCGGAGCGAATTCCGCAGCAACTTCCTCCCCCCCCCCCCCCCCCCTCTACTGCGCCTCTTCTTCAATGCCAGTCACTTCTTAGTCTCGTGTCATCGGGACCGACGTCACGTCTTCTTATATACAGGAAATATCGTTCAGCTGTTCCGTCGGTGAATATTAGGCGAACTCGATCGATTGTTGGGCAGGTGTACTGAATTGCTGAAAGTTTTTTCTTTGAATAATCCAACTCATAAAGCATTAATATCCTTATTTTCGATACATTAAATTTAATTCGTACACATGTGCAATTTATCTATTATCTTGTGTATTATTTATCATGTATAATTTGTATTTTATTTTAATTTTGAAAATATAGATTATTCATAATGTTTATAATGTATAAATGTAAAGATTAAATTAGTATTTTCTTTTTTTTTTTTGAAGAAATAAATTCTAAAAAAAAATATTCATAACATTGATTCATACCAAACATTAGAGACAAGAAACTGCTCCTGTTTACTTAAAGATAAGTAAATGCCAGCCAGACAAATAAGGGGTACCACTGGGTACAATCTCTCCTAGTGCCTAAAATGCCACTTGTTTTATAGATATATTTCAGCACATTTGCTGATTGTAATTTTTGAAAGGTGCGAAATTGAAAATACAAGTGAAAAAAAAAACGGAATAAAAAAAAATTATGGCCCCCTTAAGTCTGTCGGCCCAAAAGAGAAGACAAAAATGGAAAATGTTTCAGGGGATTCCCCCTTCACCTTTGATGCTCATTTGATTTGATGATTCATTTGTCTGTAGGAGATGAATTTTATATCAAATAGCTTAATCCACCTGACTGTCTATGCCTTTATGTTTTTTATGTTTAACATACGCTTGCCTGTGTGGTTTTAAATTATTTAAATTAAATTAGCAATAATTGATTATACGAAATAAACAAAGTTGAGAAAAAATAGGAGTTTCAAACAAATATAGCTCCTAAACGATAGGTCCTAGCGACAAATGTTATTCTACAAAACATAAACTCCATATAATTTCCGATGAGTTAAACTTTCGGCAAATTTTCGACCGGAGAAACACTAACAGAGCTAAACGTATCAAAACAGCCCCTACACTTAAATATAAGGGTTTTAGACAACACATTTTTTATTCAAACCATAATAAATTATATTATAAATTTATTATACCTTAATAAAAATATTTTCCATTAAATTTCTAATCAGAGAACTACCGTAAAAATTATGATCTGAGCAACACCTACAGAGCTACAGCGTGTCAAAGTATGCGTAACGACTTCACGTCCTCCAAAAAAGTTGCCCAAATATGCCACGGGTAAAATATATTCCATGATAAAAAATTTTTTTGCTGCTTCAAAGAGGTTCAAAATTTGAATGAAAATGAATTTATATTTCGTTTTGAGGCTGTATATCATGTCTTCAGTTTATATCGGGTTTCGGCGTTTCTTTACTATAAAATTATTTGTTCTATCTTATATTATTGTAAAAGATTCGTATAAGATTGTGTATGACATCATAACGTTCCCATACAAGTTGATTTGTGCACTAACGTACATACCTGGAATAGTCGGAGAGGTGGTAAAAAAGCTATTGAAATGGAAAGTGCTAAAGAGGACCTAATACAGAAGGCTATGACACAGAGGAGATAAGACCCCAGGTGGAATGCCACCCCTCGAGGTTCCCGATAACCTGTTACAGGAGCTGGTTGAACCGGTTACGTCAATGGACTGCCCCCGCTGACTCAGTCCTTATCTCGACTCAGTCTTGCCTCGCTATCAGCTGTGGTGTTGTGATTAGTGTTCGTTCTGCCTCTGTCACTGCCGTTCCATGTTCCATGTTACCGCTCGTAACAGTCTGTGACGGGGCGCGGTCCGTGATAAGTATGTAACTAATTCTCTTCTCATTCATTCCGTCACGTTTAGATAAAAGTTATGCACTTGTTCTTTTCAACGATCTAACGGTTTTGTGTCAACGTACTATTCTATTCCTTCTTATACAGTTTGTGTCTAATAGTCTGCTGAGTTTACCATCGCCAGTCTTAAACCTTAACGGATCAACCTGATCACAAATCATTTCAGATTGTACTTCACACATATTTAAGTCCAAGGTAATTAATTATTTCTTGTTCTATGATTATAAAAAAAAATGTAAGCTTTAGTATACCATAAGTTTTAAAATAATTATAATTAATTTTAAAAACATCTTGTTAGGCTTTAATTTAGGAATTTAATATCGTTTTCAGTGCAATTTTTTTGTAATATGTTTTGTTTATTTATTTTATCACGTTTGTATTTATAGGAAGAGTCTTGTTTTTAATTTAAGAGCCGTGAATCTTGTACTTCTAAAAAAATATTTATTTTAAAAAAGTTTAATATTATTTGATTAATGTAGTTTTTGAAAAACCCAAAAATATTTGTTTAGAGATAAATCAATTGGTTTATAATGTCCCTCTTGTTTAACATTTTTATTTTTTTAACGACATACATTTTTATTGATCATATCATAGATTTTTATTGCTATTAATGGTTTTTGTGGATCGAGTTCTTTCACCTTGCCAGATTAATTAAATTTATTTTGTTTCACAGTACGCAACGTATTTAAAAAAAATATTTTCAGTAATATCTTAAAGAAATTAAGTAATTCAAGTATTTCAAAAATATAATTTTGTGTATAATTTTTAATGAATAATTTTTGCAAACCCCTAATTTTTTTTTTAAGGAGAAAAAAAATTAAATTGGTTTATAATTTTTCCTGTTGTTTAATATTTTAAATAAATTTTTTTTAAACTATTCTAAGAATTAAACACGATAAAAGTGTTTTTGAATAAAATTAATATTTACGTTGGTTATAATTATTACAAATTCCAGTTTCCTACATTTATATTAAAACCGATTTTTTTTATTATATATTTTTTTAGATTTTTACTGTAGTTTATTTTTTTGTGTTTGTCTATCGAGTTTTCCCACTTTGGTGAGGTTCTAATTATATTGTTTATTTTATTTTATTTCACAACAATAAGTAATGTATTTTTAAAAAATGTTAAGAGTAATAAATTATAGAAATTTAGTAATATAAGTATTCCAGTAATACTCCAAAGAAATTATTTTATTTAATCGATTAAATAAAAATAAATAGGTTTATTATTCTAATAAATTTATTTATTTTTTCTGAACTGAAGAATAATTTCACAAGATGAAATACATATTTATTACGTTGTAATTATTAAAATATTTATTTTTCTTACTTTTATATTTCAAATAATATATTTTCTTTGCGCATTTTTATAGATACTCTTATAATAGTTTTATAGTTATTAATTGTTTTTCTGGATAGAGTTTTCCTACTTTGCTAATTATAATAATATGTTTAATTTTATTCCACAACTATATATAGTGCATTTTAAAAGATGTTTTCAATAAAATATACCGGAAATGTCGCGGTAAGGAAGTAAAAGATATTTATCTTTCTATGGCCATAGTCGCAATGTAAGAGGAAAAAACGTGAAATAAAAATAATAATGATTGCAAAAAAATAATAAAAAATACTATGTCAAGTAGACCAGGAAGGATACTAGTACAATTTCCTACTCAAATCGTATAGAAATTAGATTTATTTTAAAATTTTACATTCCTAATACTGATTGATGTTAATATGTTATAAATATGAAGTATGTTTTAATTTTAATATATTGTAATGTGTTATCAGTAAACAATGATCCCTTCATTGCCTCCCAAACTCTCCAATCCCATATCCTAACCCTTCAAGAATGGTGTCAAAAATGGAGAATCAAAATTAATCCAAAAAAATCTCACCAAATAATCTTTACCCTTCGTCGTAAGCCCATGACTTCCTGTCCTACAGTATCCTTTAATGATATTCCACTAATCCCTGTTGAACAGATCCGCTATCTTGGACAAACGTCTTACTTGGAAAAACCTGTTCAAGACTAAAAAGACAAGAAACTGCCCGTCGTTACAGATTACTTCAACATTTATTAGACAAACGTTCAAAGCTCCCAATTAATTACAAAAGACTAATAATATACATGACTGTAATTAGACCTATCTGGACGTACGGAGTTGAGCTTTGGGGCTCCACTAAACCATCCAATTCATCTCGTATCCAATCCTTACAATCCAAAATCCTTCGAAAAATCCTCAATGCACCTTACTTTGCCACCAATAAACTTATCCATAAAGATCTTAATGTTCCATATGTTGCAGATTTAGCCCAAACCAGATATCTATCCTTTCATAGTAAGCTCCTTAACCACTCAAATCCCCTAATTTCTCAACTTGCTTCCCACACTATTCCTGATAATCCTCCGAGGCGTCTGAAAAGAAGATGGCCCAGAGACCTTCTAGTGTAGAGTTTTTATTATAGTGCTACTGATGGGTAGTTCTTTTCATGTTTTGTCTCGTTATTCTAATAATAACATCACATTTACTTGATGTATAAATTTTGTACAGTTAAAAAAATTTATATGGTAATAATAAATAATAAGAAAGTCCAGTTATTTTATATTAGAGATGTATAAATTTAAAAATTGGTTTATCCTACCTATTGACTATTTAAACCATGTCTTCAAATACATCGTAAACAAGAATTTAATTCTTTAGTTAATTTGTATAGAATATAAAATCATCATTTTCTTGACAAGATTTTTGTAGTTTTTTTTTCTTTTTTCTTTACCCATTATAACTGAGTCCTCTAATCCTGATATCGCAAATGCCGCTCATGTTTAATTTGCATTATCGTGTCAATGTCATATGACGTATATAGCTTTTGTGTGATTATTAGATCGAAGCTTGCGTAAATCTGTTTGACTAAGAATTACGAATTATTTCGTGTATAACACGTGTCTAACAGGTTTTTTTGATCAACTCGCAATATTAATTAATCCTACACAATTAGCGTTTGTAATTAGAACAATAATTATAACTTTAATTAAATTAAATTAACATAAAGTTCGCAATTGGAACGTTTTAGGCTTGCGCACACTATTGACGTATCGGAGCTGATTTTCAAACACGTTACGTTTATTAAATTGCGGCAGCCCACACAGTCCCGACTCGAATGGTAGCGCATTTTCCTGTCTTACCAAAGTCATTAAAAAATTCGCTTCGCTTATTTAGTAGTGTCTTTTCTAAAGTTAATTAATTTTAATTTGTACAAGTGAACAAGGAACTTTGAAGAAATTAGTTAGACACGATCTAGCTCTCTTGGTGTGGCTAGAATCAAAAATTTGACATCATACTTGTTCAATATTTAATGGAGAATATTTTTTTATTTTATAACATTTGTCGCTAGGACTTACTGTACCTCTTATAGTTTTTGGTTGTTATTCGGATCTTTTATTTTCATCTTTAAACAATTTTCTGAACCTTTGTTACTCGCGGTACCTGTATTTACAAGACTAGTCGCAGCTGAGGTGATTCATCAGTAAAAAATGTAAGCGATTTTTTTTTTAATTTATATATTTATATGTAAAGGAGGTAAAGGGAAAAGCCATAATTTGAGTAGTAATCAATTTAAAAAAAAATATTTTATGAAACATTATTACTTATAAAGTACTTAAGAACTTGTTTTAAAAAATATTGTAAACTGGAAAAACATGCACATACCAATTCATAAAACTATAGGTAACTATTAATAGTTGAAATTAACTTACAAACATTTTAAAATATTTTGAAATTAACAGTGCAAAACATTTTAGTTGAGAAAAAAAGTCGAAATTACATATTCTGTTAATTCTTTTTTTGATTTAAGGATATTCCCACTGTAGCAATCACTGCACTGTGGTGTACCTAATATATCCCAAACATAATTTTTTTCAACATTTATGTGGATTAAAAAAAATAATAATAATACATATGTATCAATATAAATGAATGAAATAGGAGGCAGACAGTTCATGAAAGTATAATGAATTTTAATATATGACATTAGTGGTCGCGGCGCACCTGAGAGGTGATTTTCACTTCTACGTCTATCAAATTCACTCATTGAAACTTTACCTCACAGCTGACCGCGGGTAACGGAGGGTTAAATATGCAGTGTTTTTTATCCTATTCTCTGTAATATTAAATTCATTCAAATCAAGTTAAACTTGAATATTAATATTATTATTGTTATTAAATGATTGTACATACTGATTTAGATATATACCTATTCGAAAAACATGTACCACATATAACAGTCGGCGATTATTTTAATTTTTTTTATTTTTTTATTTATTTTTTTCTTTTTTAGTTAATTTTCTCTTTATTGGTATAAATAAATTTTGTTTCAATTTATTTTTCCTATTATATGTATATATGTTCCGGGATACAAAAAACTATGGTACATTATTTATCACATATAATTGTTTGATTTTGTAAAATATTTTAAGTTTATTTGAGCTACACCGTCAACTCACTGTCAGTTTATAGGTTATATTGAATAAATAATAATTCAACTATTTATAATTAATTCATAAATTATTATACCCTATTCCATTAAAACCCACAAGATATTGTAGATCCTACATGTGTATTCAAATTAAATGCCTGATATATCTATATGGCCAGAATTTTTACCGCTCCTCTTGCTATATGTATGTTTAATATTCATTAATTGCCGGGTCATTTCTTTACTGGCTTTTATGAGTGATTTGGTATTTAACTTAAAAAGTTTCCGCATCTTCAAATCAGATTTTAATCAGTTTAGTGGAGGTCGGAGACGTTATCACCCTTCAGATATTTTACAACAAATCCAAAATGAAGTTAATTTAGACAATGTTCAAAAATAGAATTTTTTTTTTTTTTTTTATCGAGAAACCAATATTTTACATTTAGCTAAGTCTCTAACTAATCCATTCTTTAGGCATCACAGTTTTCACGAACAGTACAAGACCAACATATAAGGAATGCAATGATGTTTCACTGAAAGTTGTTTTAATTGTCAGTGTGGTCTCGAAAGTATAGAGAAAGTACAATAAACATAATCAGTTAAGAGAAAAAAAAATCTAATATTTGCCGGCCCTGAACTAAACATCGTTAGTATCGATTGTAATAATAATCGACTAGATTTATTTATTTAGTCGTTTAATAAAATTAATGGGGTATTTTATTTAAATATAAATGTCGTCTTTCTAGAAATTCTGAAGCATTATGCTTATAACGCTTACTCATTAATTTAAACATTTTAAAATTTAATAGCACAATTCAAAATGCTGATGTTTTTTGAATCTAGGTATTTATTGTTGAGTATGTCGTAATATTGCATTAGTCGTCTCATTCATGTTCTTCTAAGAAAAGCTTATCTTTTTTGTACTTAGTCATCACGTTATCTCATTGAAACGGTTTTTGAGAATACAGTAGACATAAAAGTGATTTGAAGATTGTCTGTTTTCCTGCTGATTATCGTTGTTGAGTTCGGTACTTCCTTTTTGGGGATTAGATAATTTTGCAATTCCAATAATTTTAGCTGACAATGACTTTTCTACTATATTTTAAACTTTGAAATCATGGTGAGCCAGATAGCTACTATTTATATGTCATATGGTAAGAAAAATTATTAATTAGCTTCCTATAAGAAAAAGTCTGCTTTAAAATATCCCATATTTTCGGTAAATTTCAGTCAAATCAATAATTTATATTCTTTCTATTCATAAAATGTTTGCATAATTTTTATGAATGTATTTTTATGTAATAAAAAAAGAGTATGTGGTCATAATGTCTTGAAATATGTGACTCACATACACTTCTGGGATCATATAATTGGGCTCTCAAATTGTCTGTTATTTATTCATATTTATTTATGGAACATGAATCTAAGTTTTAAAATTATTTGTTAAGGTTACAAGAATAAATATATATATATATATATATATATATATATATATATATACACACACACACACACACACACACACACACACACACACACACACATATATATATATATATATATATATATATATATATATATATATATATATATATGTATATATTTTATTTTTTTCTATAATATAATATTTTATTATTAAACTCAGTTGCTATTTATTTAAACGAAATAATTTCTCATCCGTGAGATGGATTAAAATAAAAATAAACATATACGTCATGATACTTGTATTGTTTACACTCGCCTAGTAAACCAAGGCTATGTTTACTAATTATGAACAAACACATACGTTCTCAACCTAGTTTCAATTTTTTATTTTTATTTTTACTTATATAGGTTATAATTTTATAATTTTTATGCTTGTTTACTATCATCATCTCTTAGATCTTTTTCTTCTTGAGAGTTCTGGTCCATTTATTTGAAATTATTTGTTGTTAATCTATTTTTTAATTTCTCTTTCTATCCAATAATCTAATTCTTGTTTTTGTGAAAATGTATTACATTGCATCCTTTATTACAGTTAAATCCGTTTCTTCCCATTTATTATTTTGGTTCCATTGTAACGACATCTAACTCTCTGAACAGGAGCGCCATACAGTGTCTCTATCGTACCCCCTCGAACCTCTCGCGGTTCCAGTTATTCTACTTATATCAAGAGATATACACAGTATATTTCACATACTCGATAGATATTATTCCTATTTTTACAGAACACCTTGGTACATACGTCTAATTAATAAGCTAAATTATAAATCTAATGACACGACTAAAACTTACTAAGAAACTACCGATTGATAGCACTCTAATGAGAAACCAATATAACAAGGTCCCAACGCCATCTTCCTTTGAGGCGCCTCCTAGGATTATCGCAACATAATGGGTAAGAAGTTGAAATACTTGTGGATTTGAGTTGGTGTGCACATACATATGATAAAATATGTATCTGTGTCGGGTCAAATTTATGTTGTTATGATTTTGTGACGAAATAAGGAATATAAAAGACGTTAGGAAGAACTTCGGATTGGTTGAACTCCATTATTATATTTCGTTTATCCTTGAAGTTCTGATAATGATCATGTTATATACATGTCATTAAAAACCAATAAACCTTCCTATATCCTAGACCTACTTACTCTGCGTTCCTCCATTTACCACCTGAATACAAGATCTCAACCTTCCAACCTATATATCCCCTCACATAGAACTGCCTCCTTTGAAAAATCCTTCGTTATCCGTGCTACCTCCTTTTGGAATTCCTTACCTATCCATATTCGCAGAGCTTCATCCTTAACTTCCTTTAAACATCTTTTATTTATCCATCTCCTCGATTTGCAGTCTTCCACAAAATTGTAAATAATATGTAAATGTACATAAGTGTTCTAAAATGTTTACAGTTGATTGTTTTTATTTATTTTATTTTTTATTTTCTATCTATTTATGTATTTTTAATTTTTTCTTTTGTTTATTAACTTTAATTTTAATTTTTATTCATTTTTTATTTTTTTATTTCTCATTTCTACTTTTTTCTCCTAATTTAGTTATACTACTGATGTGCTGATTTAACTAATCTCAGCCAGACAATTGTACCTTTTATTGTGCACTTTAATTATTCTTAGGGGACAGTTTGTCCCAGAATAAAGTTTATTTTTCATTTCATATATTTTTTTATACGTATATAACGTAAGATTTTATGATTTTATACGTATTCTTTTATGATTTTTTTATGGAGATTAGAATATTTCTCGAATAAGTCTTAAAGTAGTTGAAAGCAATATACTTGTTGTCTATTCAGTCTAGCATGTAATATATTGTTGAGATAAAACCCAGTACAAGTTATCTGTTTCAGAATATTTGATCATTGAAGCACAGAAGGGCTTTCTTTAGAGTTTCTTCGTAAAGGTGATTTGGGGTATATCTTAGTATTCTTGACACCACTTTTCCAGAGAAATATTAAAAAGAAATATAATATCTTTGTTGACTAAACAATACTAACAAATGAACATGGCAGAAAAAATACTGAATGCGCGCCAGATACATCAACTGCCTTGTATTTAAATTAAGAATTGAAGAGTTATGTTGTTTTTGAAACATTTAATTATCCATATGGACTATAAGATAGGATGAGTGATTTGGCCCATGAGTTCATAAAAATAACTTTTAAAACAACTTAAATAAGAAAAAAAGATTTATTTAAGTGTAAAGAAAATACTTCATAAAATAAATAAAGAAAAAAAATAAAGATGGCCGCTGAGTAAAGGGTCCAAAATAAAATCCTAATTAAATATATGTATTATTTATTTTTATTTTATCTCCTCAGAGACTAATAAACCAAAATCGAGTTTTTTGAAAATTTATTCACGTTTGATGAAAAAAAAAAAAACTATATTAACAAAAAATTAAAAATAAAAGTCCAAGTTATTTTTTGAGGTTTATTCTGTATTGAGTCAGTATCTGTTAATTTTATTTCATCAACAACTATTAATGAATTAGATATATAAGGCAGTGTTTTAAATTATTAATTAATTTTTCCAAGTAGAATGGGCAGTAGACTAATTGATGTAAAAATCGGGTCTGAAATCTGAGTCGCTAAGAGGTTTAAAGTAATTATTTTTTTTCTTAATTCTAAAAATTGATAATCTTCAAAGCTACGATTCGTTTATTCAGAACGGTCCCGTAATCCGATCTACTTCATCTGACAGATGATTTTAATTAGAACTTATTAGTTCTGAAAAAAATATAGAATATGATATAGTTTCATGTTGGTATTTTTTATTCTTCTGCCAATTGATATATCTCAAAAATGTATTCAAAATCCCATTAGTCGAGTAAAATTATACGTTTTGATATGCATAAGGCCAGGTAGTTTTTATTTTTTGTTTTTTATATTTTCAGTGTGTAAATTTTGGACATAGTAGTGCCGCGGAACTCAAATCGATATCTTCCAAAACGTAGAATATTTCGATATTTTCTGCGTTTTACCAAAATATTTGTAGACAATTGTTTTTAAAGAAAAACTTGTGTTCAAAATTAAACCATAATAAATTTTCTTGAAGTACTGCATAGAATAGTTGGGTCAAAAAAAGATGAAGGAACGGGAGAATTTAGAAGGCTTCACAATGCGGAACTGCGGGAGTTTTGTCCGGTAAATATAGTTCAGGTAATAGCCGGTTAAAAATGGGGATGTAAAGTCGTAGCGTTTAGTAATGACCGATTTCCGAAAAAAGTAATCAGTTTTGAGCTCACTGGTAAACGACCGAATGGTAGACCGAAACGTAAATTGGAGGAATGCGTGAGGGCCGATCTTCGGGATTTGCGTTTTGAGGAAGTGGGATGGGGATGGGAGTTGGTGTATGTGGTTGACGATTGGTGGTGTTCGCTAAGCTTTTTATTTATTTAAATTTTCTACAAATTAAGTAAAACACGCTTACACGGGGACTGATATACTCGCTTTTTAATGTTTGCGATTTTATCAAATTGTGGCGTGAATTGCTCCGTATATAATTACTCCTTAACATTTAGCGCTAACTTCATTATGAATTATTTTTCTATTGACCAAGCACAACATAGTGTTACTACGACCAAACCTTCTATATTTAAATAGCTGTCTATATAGTATCAATAAAAACATTAGTCTTGTAAAGTTGTACATTCAGGTGTTAAAAAGGTCGTACTTTTAATATTTTTTATCTGTCATTAGGGTTATGCTTTCGTACTAAAACACATGTTTTGGACCTTGTCGCACTACCAAGGCAACGTCAATACTAATACGTTTCATATGCCATGGTTGAACTATATGGGTACATAAACCCCAAACAGAGTGAACCTTTAAGCCAAGAAAACGAAAAAGATTAATTGGGTAGAATTTTTTACCGGTCATTGTGTATTATGATTGCATATCATATACTTATTTATATGATCATTATTACATTTAAATATAATATATAATAATACACATAAGTGGCCTATATATGGACATGTGTATGTAATTTACAAATAAAGCTCTCCCTTTGGAGATATTTCTCTTGCGCGACTTAAACCACGTAGCGGACTGTTCTAGGAACCCAATCTTGCTCTATATTGGACTTCTCGAAAGCCATTACCATAAAATTTGTTTAACCAGTTGTGAAACTTTATCGAGAACAGATTGTAGGTAATTTTCCATTTATATAATATAATCAATAGAATAATATAATTAGTTATCCATAAAGATGTAGTGTATTCATTTTATTTGAATTTCAGTTAAATGACGGTCACACTATTTTTTTAATTGAAATTTTATTCTATTTTGACTGAAATAGCTTTATGAATTATGGAAATAATAGACTACATTTTTGTTTTGTTCATATTTTCTGTACGCAGTTTTTCAACATTCCTCATATATAATAAATTATATATATACAGTGGAAACTCGTTATTTCGTCACTCGATAATTCGTCTTATTCTGTAATTCGTCAGGTTATTTTTTTATTTTATTATATATTTTTTTTAATTGGCAACTATAAATAACAAAATTAAATACGTATGTAATTCATTTTTTTCCCTTGCTACTTATTTAATCTTTAAACTGCCTCATTTGGTTTGTCACTAAAAAATACGCCTATATTTATACATTTTGTAAATCATTTCATAGAAAAAAAAACAAACAGAACAAGCCCGGAGTCGATCCCTCCATTGATTTTAGTAAGAGGTGAAAGGAAGTATGAGTGCAGTTGGCGATTATATTTCCAGGTTATAAAATGAGAAAAGACAAGCAAGAGGTAAGCAGCTGGTTAAACATGGATAGTACGGGTGTAGGATATGAAATTTTAAATGAAGGATATGAATTATACAAGTGCTGAGTGCTCAAAATGAAGCGAGTGATGAAAAAGATGATGATAACGTTTCTAATTCTTCCACTATTCCATGCAAAGAAGTAGAGGAAATGTTAAGTAATTGTAAGTGCATTGAGAGGTTTCGAGCAGCAATGTGAATCAGATATTTCACACCTGATGGGACGCGGCAGATGTTAAGCTTTTTTTGTGTTTGTTTTGTAATTTTCACTCAAGTCCAATGTGTATAATGTCCATCTGTTCGTTTTTACATTCAATAAATTGCAAAAAAAAAAATTACAATTAGGTATATAGTTTAAATTGCTTCTTTTTTTTACTTCACCAGCAAAATTCTGTAAGTCGTCATTTCTGTTATTCCGTCACCCCCTCTCCCCCACTCATGACGAATTGTCGAGTTTCTACTGTATGTGTATATGTATGTATGTGTATATATATATATATATATATATATATATATATATATATATATATATATATATATATATATATATATATATGTACAGGGTGTTCGGAAGATCGTTGGTCAAAAAATATCTCGGGTAGGGAGGTTCATTTTGAACTTATTTAAGGTCACTTACCTATATACAAAGTCTTACGGTTTTTTTTTTTAATGAATTGTTTTGTAAAAATGGCCAAATCCAAACATTTATGCTTTATAAATCCGTTGTTTACTGATATATCAACGCCTGTAATTTTTTTTCCTGTAATTACTAATACATTGTCCATGTAAAATAAAAAAAGATATGGTGCAAAAAACAAATACCAAAAAAACGGGAGATCGTTAAATCTTGTCAAAGGCAAAAATAAAAATTATGAACTTCAGGTTTAGGTTCAATAAAAAAAAAAAGTAAGCGCAACAGCCAAATCAATTCAAGGAAGAATTTATTTTTAGAACATCTACCACAGAAATAAGAAAAAGATATTAGAAATAGTGGAGATCATTTTGAGCAATACCTGTGATACTCTACAAATTAAATTTATGAATAATTTAAAATTAGTTTAATTTTGTTCCCTGATTTTTGTTTACAAAAATGTAGAGAAAGTTTACTCTGATAAAATCGAAATTCCGAAAAAGAAAGAGAAAATATGCAGTTTAACCTATGCTATAAAGAAACACAACTATTTGTTACGTTTTGCATAAAAAATATGATTCGATTCATTATTATTGTCAGTGTGCGCTGGTGGCACCCTTTTGTTACTTTATAAAAAATAATAAAAACTAGATGTGCTGCGTGCCTGCAAATGGTATTTTTTTAAAGAGTATTAAATAGAGAAGTTTTTAAAACAATTTGGATTTGGCTGTTGCGCTTACTTTTTTTTTATTGAACCTAAACTTGAAGTTCATAATTTTTATTTTTTCCTTTGACAAGATTTAACGATCTCCCGCTTTTTTGGTATTTGTTTTTGCACTATATCTTTTTTATTTTACATGGACAATGTATTAGTAATTACAGGGGGGAAAAAATGGCGTTGATATATCAGTAAACAACGGAGTTATAAAGCATAAATGTTTGGATTTGGCCATTTACAAAAAAAAATTCATAAAAAACAAACCGTAAGACTTTGTATGTAGGTAAGTGACCTTAAATAGGTTCAAAATGAACCTCCCTACCCGAGATAATTTTTTGGCCAACGATCTTCCGAACACCCTGTATATATACATACTGACAAACAAAAAATTCCAATTTTTTTTTTTACTGTTTCAAAGTGTTAAGATCCCCGTATTCTTTAAACAGACTATATGAAGCTTTTTAGAATTCTTAAAAACACAAATTAATAAAAAACAAGCAGTATTTAAAAAAAAATTAACAAGCAATTTTAAATTTACGACAAAGGTAATTAATAAGGTTTATACTCTTCACTTGCGTTCATTGCATCTCTTGCATTCGATGGCGTATAGGTCCGATGTGATTTTGAATAAATTCGGTAGAGATAAGCCTCACCTAACCCAAAACTAATAAATCATAATATGTAATTTAAAATATAAATAAATGTGAAAAATAATTTCGTCTACATAGTTATTTCTTTTTCTTTCTCTTCCTCGGTATACCTTTCAGTGTAGAGAAGACTCAACTCGTATGTCAGTCCTGTCGGTCCGAAGCCAACTGCATCATTTGTTTCATCGTCTCTCCTCTTTGCCCCTCAACTTGCGAACATATTCCCTATTCGTGGTTCGGTGTTCTTCCTCGTTGTCATGCTTAGAACACCTTCCTTGGATGTCGATCTTGATTCATCCTTAAAACGTGTCTGAACCACCTTAGTTGCCGTTTATGAAAGGAGTCTTTTAGTGCAGGGATTCCGTGTTCTTCCCTTTTTCTTACATTGTCTCTTCTGGTTTTACCAGAGACTCTGCGAAAGTATTTTATTTCAACTGCGGTAATTCGCCTTATGTTCTTGTCAATTGATCTGTCTCCCACATCCGTACATCAAGGTTGCGAGAAATAACGTTTTAAATATATATATATATATATATATATATATATATATATATATATATATATATATATATATATATATATATATATATATAAACTAATTTACAATATTCAGGTTATAGGTCCTTTATATTTAACAATATTTTGTTTAAAAAATATATTCATTTTTACATTTTTATTTATCTATTTTATATATATACATTTCCTTTTTTCCCTCTCCTCTCTCCTCTCTTTATTTACGTTTCGACCCCTTATTTAATGGGATCCCTTCAGAATAAAAATTGGTACCCCGAAACTCCAGGCCAGTAAGCCTACCGACTCCTGCAGCAAGTGCTTGCCAGCTCAGACACAAGGGTTGTTAAATATAATATTGTTAAATATAAAAGACCTATAACCCGAATATTGTAAAATGGTTATTTATATAATTTCTAACGGTCGGCGAAATATAATTTTGATATATATATATATATATATATATATATATATATATATATATATATATATATGTTTAGTAAGGTTCAGTCAATAAATAAAAACAACTATTTTGGCGACGTTTCGAGACTATATTGTTATATTGTGACTATATAGGCTATAATAAAATTATATAAGTTATACAAGTTATTTCAAAACATAAAGTTAACTACAGTACAAGTAAATAATAACAGGTGTTAGAATAATAAAAATATATATATAATTACAGAATATAGAGGAGTATGAAGCTACTAACAATGTTACTAGTGGATATGGAATAGACTAACAATTCTAGTACACAACTAACCTAGGGGAATTTTGAACAGACAGTTACAAAGGTTGTGAGGAAATCCCTAAGAAATATTAAGTTAAAAGGATTGGGTGGTATTCCCAAGATCCCAGTGGCATTCCCAGTCCTTTTAACTTAATTCTTCTTAGGGATTTCCCCACAACCTTTGTAACTGTCTATTCGAAATTCTCCTAGGTTAGCTGTGTACTAGAATTGTTAGTCTACTCCATATCCACTAGTATAGGCCTATCCTTCCAGACTTGCTAAAAATCGTTCCTAAGTGAATATAGTAGTTATTTATTTAAGCGATTTATATATTCTAAATTAAATATTCGTTTTGCGTGGCTCATCGCGCTCGGTACTGAAGGTCGTGGATTTGAATCCCACCTGGGCGGGCTAAAATTTATTTTAACTGACTGGGTGAACCCACGAAATGAATCTTCTAAGCCTTCCAACCCTAGCTATAATAGATTGGTAACCTGTAAGATAACCCGTCCTTTCTGCCCTAGTTGGAGTACATAAGGACGTTAAGCTCAAATACATAAACAAACAAATACTCGTTTTTTATAATGTTAATTATGATTTATTAGTTTTTATTTCTCTTTTAAATAGATCAGTTTTACATAAATGCTAATTATACGGTTGCGAAGCATAACAAATCAATTCTATGAATCTAATTGTGTTTTTCAATCGCTGATGTAATACTTAATCCATCAAACGTTTATTTATGAATACAATTATTTATAATTATAAAATGTATTTTTTTTTTTTTTAATGTTTGTCATTTATCGACTTAAGTTATACATTTTAAGTTTCTCTTATGATTAGCCCAAGAAAAATTTTTGGGTTTATGTATGAATTTATATGTTCACACGTATATACATTTGTTAATGCATTTTAGTTGTCTGCTTAAATCCTTTCTGAAGATACAAACATTAAGAAGAGATTATTAAATTCTCGACTTAGGGTTTATTAAAAATTTAAAAAAGTAAAATGAATATTAAAGAAAAGTATAAATAAACATAGAATAAACAAAATAAAAATTATACGAATATTGTAAAATTACTTAGTATAAAAAAAAATGTAAATATATATATATGTATGTCTAAATTGATACAATATGGACTATAAGTAAAACGAAAAATATTAACAAAAAAAGTAATTTGGATTAAAGAACAAATATTTTGTTGTGTTTGCACAATTTTTAAAATTTCAATTTAAACATTTCATTCAACTGTTATAATTTTCTTTTTTTAATTAATTAATTAAACGATCCGATCCATTTTAATTATTGAAAATATAAAAATAATTATTATATTAAATACATAAAATATATATTTTTTAAAATCAATACAAATGAGACTTTCTTATAATGACTTCCAGATTTCATATTGGTCCGATGTTCCATCATTTTTAGAAGTGGCCTATTCTCATGCGGCCTATTAAACGTATCAAACACGTCACTGTGCAAAGCTATTATTTTTAGAAAAATAAACCGTAGTAGAATTGGGCGTCATAAAAATTAATGTTGCATCAGCGTGAGACGAAACCATCTACCGGAACACGTACCTGTTGTATGTTTGCTGCGTCACTCATAAACGGCACGTGTAAGCATGTGTATACACAAGGAAACACAATTTGCATTTCATTTAATATTTTAAATAGTGTTTAGTTCCGATCACAAAATTTTCAGTTAGTAATTTTTATTATTTTCTCGCAATAGACATAATGATAGAATGTGTTTTATCATAGCTGTATTTGCATGTGGACAAGTTAGAATAGCCTGTTTTTCTCAATTTCTTAATATTCCAAATTATCTTCGGGAATGTCAGCTCTGTTATTTGATCCGATTTCAATAACGTTAATTTTACATTTTACGTAATTTATTTTATTCCCACAATATGGAATAAAAAAAATGTCACAAATAACGTTTATCTGCCTGGGCCATTATTGACATTTTGATTATTTACAATTTTTTTTTTTTTTAACCATCTAATTCAATTCTTACAATCCAAAATCCTTCGAAAAATCCTAAATGCCCCTTACTTTTTCCCCAACAAACTTATTCATAAAGACCTTAATGTTTCATATGTTGCTGAGTTAGCCCAAACCAGATACCTATCCTTTCATAGTAAGCTCCATAATCACTCAAATCCATTAGTTTCTCAACTTGCTTCCCATTCTATTCCGGGCAATCCTCCGAGGCGTCTGAAACGAAGATGGCCTAGAGACCTTCTAGTTTAGAATTTTTAATAAAGTGGTACTGATAATTAGTTCTTTTCAAGTTTTAACATGCTATTGTAATCCTTGTCAATACATTTACTTGATGTATATATTTTGTGCAGTTATAAATTTCAATAAATGTATTTTTAAAAAAGAGCCCATGTAGGAGCGCTTATGACCAGCTTCTTTGGATGCCTTCTTTTGTTCCCAATACTTCCTGAGACCAAAAGTTTTAACTTTTGGTAGTGCGGACAAAGATTTCACCATATTTCTAAATTTCAACTGATCCAACACACTGGATATTTCAGCAGAATCCAGGTATTTTGGACTTCATTAAGCCACAGACTTCGAGTTTTATAGTTGTTAATCAGCGAGAAGATCTTCTTGGTAAGCCTTTTGTTGTCCATTCTCAGGAGGTGCCCATAGTACTCCAGCGCCTACGTCGCAAACTAGTGTTGGCTGTTTCCAATTATCTTGTCAGTGCGTGATTCGCCTTTAGTCTGTAGGATCCATCTGGGAGAACTCTCGGTCCATGAAGTTTTCTGAGAATATGTCTTTCGACTTTTTCGAGATAATCCAATGGGCCCTTATTTACAAATTAATAACTATAAATAAATTATTAAACATTAATAACATCACCTAAAAGGAAAGTTTTTCTTCGAAAACAGATAACCGTATCTTGATTCATAGAAAATTAACTTATCTTTGCTAGAAATGCTTTCGTTAAATGCTGTGAAACTTAAGAATAACACGCGGTGTCTTTTGTGAATATTAAATTTACTCTAGTCACTGACGGCCAGGGTTACGCACTCTCAGAGGCTTTAACAACCCAAGTAGAATAAATTTATATAAAACTTCATATTACGCTTAAATATTAGTTAAAATTTAAACCTTTCTAGTGTTTTTAATTTATTAATTTAATTTCTCATCAATCATCGGAAAAACCTAATTTCGATTTACATTATTTGCGCATTAGAAAAGGGTCTCGCAATGGTTAAGACCGGCACTAACGTTTGTCCTGCTTTTATCAACTAATGTGAGAATAACATAAACCTATCTTTTAAAGGCTCGAGTATATTAAACAGCTGTATAATTCCACTAACATACAAAATGTGAATACAATGCGGCTTGAAATTCATGATAGTGGTACCCCCAAGTCTTGATTTCTCCTAACTGGAAACTGAGAATGGAGAAACAAAAAAAAAAAGTTATAACAACTTTTCTTTAAATAAAATTTTAAAAAGTTACTCATACAGGTCCTTTTGAATCTTCTTCGAAATTTCGGGGAATTTGTATTGTGATATGGTATTAGTGTGTTACTGTTTCCTGCCTTATTATGGAAGAATCTGTATTTATATGAATGAATGAATTCTTGAAATGTTGAAATCTTGGTGTTGGGTACTTTATTGTTTCTGACAAATGGAAGGAACTGTGAAATCGTACACAAAACCTATGGTTTATTGATCTACTTAAATGTTTTTATGGATCATTAGATTTATTTAAAATATTATGAAAAATAGGTAGATAGATAAGTTCTACTATTGTTCTAATGTTTATTTGAGCTGGTATGAATAAAAAAAAATAAAATAAAAAAATTAGATTTAGGATAACATTTTTGATGTATAAAACTTCAATAATTATCTATACAATTTAATACTTACTTTTCTTGATTTTTCATATTTATATTTTCTAACGTTAATGGATACATATGTTGGCTAATAATCTAAATTGTAAGTTTAGTTATAGATTTTACATAACTTTTACTCTACGCCGTAGTTCCTGCCCAACTGTCCTATTCAATAAGATCCCATTACCCAGATCTGATACAGTGCGATATCTAGGTTTCATCTTAGACAAAAGACTCACTTGGAACCCACATACTAGAGTTAAAAGACAAGCACCTAACAGAAGATAAAGCCAACTATACCCCATACTAAGTAAAACTTTCAATAGACAACAAGCTTTTAATTTACAAGCCTATCTGGACCTACGGACTAGAAATTTGGGGAACAGCAAAACACTCGAACATCAAACGTATTCAATCCTTCTAATATAATTTGCGGAGAACTATAACCAATGCCCCCTATTATGTCTCCAACAAAACCTTACATAACGATTTTATTATACCTTTTGTCCTAGAATCCTAACCTGTCAAATTTTCAACATTTCATCAAAAACTTTCCCATCATCCTAATTCACTATCACAATCCCTACCTAGTTCCACTCAGCCCTATAATCCTCCTCGCAAGTTAAAAAGGCAGTGGCCACGTGATCCATTATAAAATTCGACATAGAGTCCTGGCAATGGCCAGATTCTCGACTCATGCCCTGAGTGATTGTACTATAGCACTCTCACTCAGCCTCCACTGATATAATCTACACCAGTGACGCACGCAGCTGAGAGAATAGCGCTGTGACCTCTCAGGACCTAGCTTGTCCCTTCATAAGTGGAGGGACAAGTCTGTTTGGGGGAGCCCACGGATGTGTATGTATTGTAAATAAAGTATGAATGTATTTTTAAGATTTAATTTAATTTTACTATTATTATTGCTTTTTTTTATCAATTATTTATGTTATTGCTCATTTCTTTTTTTTCTTCACTTTATCTATTGTGTATAGTTTGAGATACTTTGTATATTTAATTTTTTTTCTCACATTTTTTATTGTATTACGTGAGATTCTTTACTTATTTTTATTTATTATTCACTTTTTTATTTGTAGTATTTATTTGTTATTGTACATATCGTGTGAATGAATCCATTTAGCCATCCATATTACTTATTGCCCACATTGAGGCAGATTATAATACTTTCTTTAATTGAATTTTTGTAAGATTTTCTAATATTTTAATTTTATAAAATGTCATGGCAATGCCATGGTGAAAAAAAGGGTTTAATGCCGA
Source organism: Euschistus heros (assembly GCA_003667255.2). Taxonomy (NCBI): domain Eukaryota; kingdom Metazoa; phylum Arthropoda; class Insecta; order Hemiptera; family Pentatomidae; genus Euschistus; species Euschistus heros. The sequence goes on from RCWM02000394.1 coordinate 779,371, forward strand.
TCAGGGTTTCTTGTTTAATTATGCTTTCAGATCAGTTTACTTCATTAATGCCTCGTTCCAAGAAGGAAGTTTCCAAGTGCTGGTAAAGTTTAAGGCCAAACTTAACGACATTAATAGTACTTAATGGTAATCCAATGATGTGCTAGCTCATATTGTTTAACGATACGTTTACCGTTTTTATAGCCATTTTTATTATCTAAAAGCATTTCCTTATATGATACAGTATAGTATGCTCTTAAAACGGTTCATAAAATGTTATATGGTATATAATGTTTATAAAACTATAAACCAACTAAAACTTTCAATCTGATATTTAATAATACTTCAAGGTTTATCTTTAGCTTTTTTTTTTTTTACGTAACACCCTCGGATAGAATTATCTCAAGCATATTTCTTCTGAGTAAGAACTGAATGGTTTTTTGTTTTTTTAATTTAAAACAAAAGTAATGAAACTTATTTTCGAAAGTTTAAAAATCAATCTAAAACCTTTGAAACTTTCGAAAGCTTTAAAGCTAACCATCAAAGGTAGTTTAAATGTAACTGGAGGGATTTTATCAATTGCGGACATAGCAACTGCGCAGCTGTTTCTAATGGCAGCTCTGCCTGTGACGATTGCCGTCGGAGTTTAAAGTCGTTAAGTTAGCGTTAGTAACTTTTTATATTTTTTTTAATTTTCTAGTTATTCTTTGAGTTTTAAATATATAGTTTTGAATTTATATTAGAATTAAAGCAGTAAACAAAAACCAAAAATAGTGAGTTCTTTCATCTAATTGTAAGTTCAAAGGAATGATCAAAATTATTTAAATTTTTAGGAGGCGTTCTTGAGAATGCATTAAAAATAATTTTCAAATATTGATATGTTTCTACCTAAAATCTACGGAGAACTGAATATTTTTATATTATATTTCGTCACATCTTCCAAGAAATTTCTTTATGGATTAATCCGAAGGAACCACTGCTCTCTATATAATCTTTGCCACTGCCTCCATAATCTTATTTTCACATAAGAATGTATGGCTGCATTTCATGTTTTGTTTAAAACCATTTTTGTTTTATATTTAATTTAAATACAAAACGGAATAATTAGGAGGCTATGGAAACAAATTATTTTATTTACCAATCTGGCATAAAGTTTTTCATTTTTCATTGTATTATTTCGATTAAAGAGTATCGTTGAAGAAAGAAGAAACTAAAGAATATAGAAATTGATAAAGGAATCATATTGAATTCAAATGTGAACTTGCCTCAACATGATTCAATGATTTTTTTTTTTTTCTTTTTATTCTTAGAATGTTTTATTTTATTTTGAAACAAATTATTTTATTTGCCAATCTAGCATTAAGTTTTTCATTATTCTTTGTATCATTTCATCAATATCATTTCGTTGAAAAAAAAAGAAGAGAAATTAAAGAATATAGAAATTGATAAAGGATTCATATGGGTTTCAAATGTGAAATTGCCTCAGCATAATTCAATGATTTTTTTTTTTTTATATTTAAAATGTTTTCTTTGCATGTTATTGACATGCCGTTTTAATAACTTCTTAAGTATTCACTTGATGTACATATTGTATTCATATATATATATATATATATATATATATATATATATATATATGAAATCATAACGCTATATCTTAAAGCAGGATTTTTAGAATTTCTATTATGGGAAATTCAAAGAAATATTAATTATAATATTTTTGGAATATTTTATTTTAATCATGTTGTATGAATAAAATAATTTTGTATAATAATTTCGATACGTGAATTGAAATCCGGCATTAAATTTCGTTGAATTGCCTCAACACGATTCACTGATTTTTTATTTTCTTATTCTTTTTATTCTGAGAATATTGGTCATCGGAGAAATAATTTACTCAGTCCTTTCATATACCAATAAGTTTAATATTAAAAAAATATCTACTAAACTATCTGACGGATAAATTTATCTATACTTTCTCATCAAAAATTGTGTAATATTTCGTAAACAAAATTTAGTATAATGCTGCTGCTTTTCGGATCGAGCGAATATTGCTTCTAAAATATTCCCGGTGGTGTTGAGTCTAAATATCATAAAGGGCCTTTCACTTACCGGGAGAAAGCTGGTGTTTGCAGCTTGATATGATCACATCTTCTTAGAAATAACTGTTGCCCTAGTTACAGTACAGCCTTATTTACCTATCGGAAACACCAGGCTCTGGTTTTACGTTCTCGCCTGTCTAGTTTTGAAAGGATTAGTCGAATTTATATTTTTGCAGATCCTCTGTTTCGGAATGTTATCTATCGTAGTATCTTTGAAAAACCTGTCTTTCGCTTCCCATGAAACTGCCGAACCGTTTTTTATTACTATTTAGGGATTGGTTTCTGTTATTCCACAGACTTAAAAAATACATATTTAATAAGCTTTTCTTACCTTTACCTGTATTTAACGGAATCTTTCATCGTAATTTTCACCAATTTCCAGCAATCTAATGAACTTGAAAATTTACACACGTTCCATGGACCAGTGATAATGCAATAATTGCATAACTTTGTCCTAATGTTCTCCCTAAGTCTAGTGAAATCACCCCCCAAATGGGGTCAGCCTTGCAAAATGTAAAAAAGTAGGTTTTACGTTTTTATAAGGGCCAGATGGGTCCTAAGAATAAAATGTCAAAAATGAAACTACATTTGCTAAGGGAAAAATGTTTGGGGGGCAAAAAAACCAAAACTTTTTTTCAGATTTTGTAAAAAAAAAACATAAAGTGAAATGTTTTCAATAGAAAAAAATTTTATTATTAAATTATCTAAAGACATCACTTAAGCTGAATTTTCTTTAGGCGTTTAGCTAAAATCGATTCTAAAACATCGAAGAATTTTGCCAACTTTAAAAAGTTAAATTTGATCATGTTTATGAGTCTATAACGCAGAAATGGCTAATTCAATCAAAAAATATTATATATAAAAGTTTTAGATCATTACATTTTGTGCAAGATAGGATTTTTAAAGTAAAAATTTGCCTATTCCTACTCTGAGATATGTAAAAAACAAAACAAAATTTTTGATTGATTTTGGATAAATTGTGTTAAAAATGCAAACGAATCACGAATATTATAGGGAAATTAGCTTCGAACCTTGAATTCAAAAAATTAAAATGTCTGACTGCTGCAAATTGTTCACCACACTTACGAGTTCACACACTCGTAGCTTTTTAGTTAGTTTTGCTAAAAAAGTGTGTTTTTCTAGTTTTTTTAAACTATAATTTTTTTTTTTTGAGTGAAGTTACAGGTGTTGAGATTTTAATCAATCGTGTGATAAACTTTTTACAGTGTAAAATATATCTGCTCCTTGATAGCATGCATTACAGATGATAATGAATTCAAAATTATTTCGTGCTAAAGTTTTCAACTTTTTCTCATTTAGTAATTAGGTTATTTTTAGTTTTACTTTATTTTTTAAACCTTTCCAAAGGTATTTAGAAGAAAAGTAGTTTTTTTTTAATTATTGTTATTTGCAACTGTATACAATATATAATGTTCAATCCAATATTTTTTCATATATGAGTTCCAGTGCTCTCAAGCAATGTTGCGTACGCTGATGACATGTTTTTTCACTAAATAATGATCTATTTATTGCATCCCAATCTCTTCATTCATCATTCACAAACAGTGAAAAATAGTAACTAAACTAAAGGATCCCATAAATCTTATAACCTTCTTCGTAAACAAAAAACTTCCGGTCTTCCAACAATACACAAAATTATATAACTGCAAAACGATGATACAACTTAGTTTTACAAATCTACTTCATTGATTCGGTTAAAACTTTATACTTAAAATCTTCATACAAGTGTGAAACAAGAAACCGCTTGCTTATACTTCAACACGTATTAGCAAACATTCTAGGTTTTCAAATAAGTAGAAAGAGCCCATTTATATGGTTATGGTGAGATAGATCTATTTGGACATATGGAGTTACCATAGAGTTGCTTGCAATCTGAACTGTTTCGTAAAATTCTCAATTTAATTCAAAATTGAACGGAAAATTCACGGTGTTAATTATAAGTTACATATATAGGATCGAATAGTGAATTTAATCAGCTTTAAGATGGAAAAAAGTAATGTTGTATCGGACAAATAGTTTCAGAGTTATAGCCAAAAGAGTACGACAAACGTTTTTTCGCGGAGCTGTGGGACTGACGGCAAGTTGGCCAATTTCTCCATTTTTTCCCAATAACGTAACTTCCCGACGAAAAATGATCCGATTTCGGATTTCTTTTTTTCATTATGTAGGTACTAGTTCCAGCTACAATTAATATTTGTAGACTTTCTTCGAAAAAAGCTTCGTTATCGTGTTATAGATAAAAAAAACAAAAATAACGGTTATTTTTGTCGGTTTTTTGCGATTTTGAATATTAAGCCGATGGTTGCCGTGGTAGCAAACTTCAGATTCGGATTCAGCACCCCAAAAAACATAAAGATTCGTTGAGAATAAAAGTTCCGCAGTTTTTCCTTGAAAACGGCCTTTTGGAGCTTAATTTTACTGGACTAATTAGAATGTATTAGTTTTGTTTAAAATAATGGTTTAATGTTTTTTTTATTAAACTAAAGAATACTGATCAATAGAATATTGATAAACCTTAACAAACCATCACTTAAATTTACTATCTTATTGAAGTAAGCATTTACGTCACCCGGTTCAACTTTCTTTAACGAAATAATTATATATTATCATTACGAAATAGCTATTAAGACTAAATAGCAATTTTAAAGATAAGATCTATAGACAATACAGTAGTTATTTACAAAACTTCTGTTAAGTTCTTTTATAAATGTGATCAGCTCCCCAACTTTATGTTCATTATGAAACGCCCCATTTGCGCTCTAGTTTCAATGTGTGGTTTATGATGATACATTTTTAATGGATTGACGTTCTTGTGCGTCAGAGGTGAGGTTTACGATCGCCTTTGTTTTAGGTTTAGCTATATTCGTCGAGTTCGCTCTTAGTTTAGAACTTGGAAGGATGAATTTCGTAATCGAGGAGCAGTTCTGTAGAAGTACGTTTATATTTTAATAAGTAAACTATATAATATAATTGTGCATGATCATTTATATGTTATCTAGTTATTTGTTGTAGATTAGTTAATTATTTTTTAAACTTGCAGGTATACGGTTCTCATCAGTGTATTAGCATTATTTTATTTACATCAATTCATTGATCTTTCATGAATTCTAATTGATAATAATTTATTTTGCCATTGTACTCGTTAATGAATATATTTAACATTATTCTACCTGCTTCGGGACTCCGTTTCCCATCTTCAGGATCAACTTCTAAAACAATTAAACTAATGAGCTACAAACAAATGTATAAATATAAAACAATAACTAATAATTTAATTTACTTAATTACAGTGTTGCCACATGTCATTATTTTAAAAAGAAATTTTATTTCTGTAGAATTAAAAGCACGTCATTATAAAATACCGCAGTACATTATAAAGTACTGCTCACAATGAAAGTATTATATTATCTTTAAAATTGTACTGGTATAAGTTTTTAAATTGTTACCAATATTTAAATTCAAACAGTCCAAATCAGTAGAATATGTAAACCTTCCATTTTAAGTTGATATGGATGTCTCACAATGTATGTAATCGAATGTCATCACAAAGTATGTATGTTATTCTTAAGGGACTTTGTCCTAGAATGAAGTTTTTTTTTTTTCTAATCTATTCTATTTTAAGTGGAAACACTGTAAATTAATAAATCAAATTATGTATTAATAATTGCAAAATTAATGTTTATATATTTATTGTTGCTTGTTAGCTTATTTGTTTTAGCAGTTGATCTTGAGGATGGGAAAAGATTTTTCCAAAAACATGTAGAATAATCTTTAGTACAAACCCAAAATAAATTATTATCGATTATACTTCCTTCAGCATAAAACGATTTTTTTTTTCACTACCATATATTTTTACATATATCAGACAATTTAACACTAAACATATCATGACGGGTCAAATGACCCTTTTTGGACTTTTTGGCAGAAGTTCTTGGAAACAACATTCATTATTTTGATTTTTGACTTTACTAATTTGATTAAAAAAACGTATCAAAAGTTTTTTTTTTTAGTTTAAATAATCAAGAAAATGGAAATGTAAGTGTATATATATATATATATATATATATATATATATATATATATATATATATATATATATATATATATATATACATATATATATATATATATATATATATAAATTTTTTTTTGTCTTTTAAAAATTCTATTTCATCAATGTTTCAATAAATGATAAGTGTAAAATTTTATTTTAAACGCTATATTTATTGTTTAGGATATTATTTTTGGCTCAAACTAAAATGGAAGGACCCAGCCACAGACCACCAGACATTTTATTTTTTCAGACAAAGATTCTGTTTTGGCATGTGACCTGATCGGCGTACATTGACACACTTAACAGCGGTAGCTGAATGACCAAGTTCAATTTTATAAGATAAAATTATTAGGAAATCGCGTTTTTCCATTTTCAATTTTAAAATGAAACTAAAATATCTTTATCTACTTCAGGGGAAAACATGCACTGTTAGTAAATATAGGGTTAGTTGGAATTGTTCCTAGAATTTAAATATTTTGCCGGTGATCAACAGACAACAGAAATCCTCCATCTAAACATTAACTTTTAAAAAATTGGGCATTTTATGTTGGATCACCCAATAGTTTTAGTAATTCAAGGTTACAAGTAATGAGTTTACTATATACTAGAAAAGATCTCGAAATTAGTATGGCAAAAGTCATAGCCTCAGGCTATATTATATTTTTACATTTTATAAAATACAATAATGTTAACAATAATTAATTAACAACTTAATGTAAATAAAATAAACTAATTTAAATTTAGTATCAATGATATTTCTATTCTGAAGCGTCCTAGAAATACTAAAGACCCAAGGCCTTCCTGCGTTGCGGGTCATTGTTGCCTCTCACTGCCCAACTGTGACCGCTAAATGGATCAAGTGGGAATATTATTAAAGTTCATAAAAACTTATATTTTATTATTTTATTTAGATTTTAAATAAATATTAGTTGTTTTTTTGTTAGTATTATTATTAATTGGGATAGAGCTATTATCACGGCGTGTTTATGTTTCGAACTTAAGTTTGTGCTTTTTGTGTTATCATAATCTGTCAACCTTTAGGCATATATCTCTTATTTTTTTTTTTTTTAAAATATTTATTGACATTAACAACTTCATACAGCATATACAACAAGCATATTTCAGGAAAATTATTACAATGACGTGTCAATAACTCACTAGTAGCACTTTAATAAACGTTTTACATTATAAGGTCTCTTATTTTTAAAAGCCTCGGGGATTGAATGTACAGTGTGTTGATTCAAATGGATATAGTTTGCTATAAAAGGAATGTTATCTGGTTTAGGCCAAATCAACAACTTATGAGACATTAAAATCTTTATGTTTTGGACATGATAAGGAACATTGAGGATTTTACAAAGGATTTTGGATTGTAAGGATTGAATACAAGAAGAATTGGATGGTTTAGTGGAGCCCCAAAGCTCTACTCCGTATGTCCAAATGCGTCTGATTATTTTCACGTAAATAAGTACTTTGCAATTCATTGGGAGCTTTGAACGCTTGTCTAGTTAATGTCAATGGAAACGACGAGCAGTTTCTTGTCTCTTAAGTCTGGTTAAGGATTGGATACGAGATGAACTGTATGGTTTAGTGGAGCCCCGAAGCTCAACTCCGTACGTCCAGATAGGTCTAATCACAGTCATGTATATGAGCTTTTGTATTTAATTGGGAGCTTTGAACGTTTGTCTAATAAATGTTGAAGTAATCTGTTACGACAGGCAGTTTCTTGTCGTTTAAGTCTTGTATGTGGATTCTAAGTAGGACGTTTGTTCAGTTGGAGTCCTAGGTAGCGGATCTGTTTAACAGGGATTAGTGGAATATCATTTTTCCCCCGCTTCAAAGCAAAACTTCCCCAATTTCCCCCCAACCGTTTCAAAACTTCCCCCTTCATTTCCCCCAAAAGACAAATGAGTAATGTTGCTTATTAACTTGATAATGAGGCATTAAGTTTATAAATATCTTTATGTCTTAATTAGAAATTAAGATATTCTTCGTATATTATACGTAATTTATGTAATTAGATATTGTTATCAAATAAAAAATAATACTTATTATAGCCAACTTATACGCTTCTGGGTGAAATCGATTTTTTAAAATTCAAATCGATTAAAAAAATTCAATTCGAATTTCCCCCACGGAGAAAATATTTCCCTAATCGGCAGCCCTGCTGATTAATAGCTAACTTCAATAATAGCTTGAATTTCCCCCGAATTACCCCCGAAAGTGCAAAGGCTTCTAAAATTTCCCCCCGGGGGAAAACTACCCCCCAATCGGCAGCCCTGGATAACACACGTGTCATCAGTGTAATTGGTGAGGACAGCGGTAGGATGAGATGGGGTGTCAGCTGTTTACACCATGTAGAGGATGGGGCCTAGGATACGTATGTGCTTATTTAAATTTATGTTCAAAATTAATTATTATTGTTTTGGGTAAAACTTCTTGAGGGTTTTTATTTTATTTTTTTCTTGTAAGACGACTTTTGATAATTTTTGACTGAGCTTGGTTTCTTTAAATATTTTTAATTATATTGTTATAGTAAGACGTGTATTTATTTAACTACTTTATACCTCTTCTTTATTTTATCACAATCAATTTTGGTCGAAAAAAATAAGCTCTCCTCTTGATATAATGATATATTATAAGAGAGATTAAAATTAATTTTATGCTGTAATAGGAAAATTAATTTTATGCTGTTATAGGAAAATTAATATTTACAAAAAAAAATTGAAAAACATGTAATATTTATGTTGACGCATCTAAAATTGGGGATGATGCGATTGGTGATAACGTACCGTGTTGAAACTAATAAACTATTTAACTATTGCTAATTTAAATAATTAACTCCCAAAAATTAATCGATTCGTAAGAAAAACACATGTAGACAAGTACTCCATTTAATCTATAAGTGATTCGTTAATATTCAATTTTAGGCTATTCGCAACGTGATGAATTAGTTTCACTCTCGAATCTTTGTTGAATTTAAGTTATTTTCGTTAACTTTGGAATATATTGACTTAAAATTCGTAACCAGCCTTCGAAAAAATAAAATAAAAATAGAGGCACATAATACATCAAATCCCAACTGTATCAATTTATTGTTTTTTTCACTTTACATATTCTGTAGTAAATTTTCTCAGAATATTTACTTTTGAAGTCTTTAAATTTCTGTAGGCAGCTTTGGCAATTTGCGAGTTCAGCGTAACGCCGATAGATAGCAGCATGGGTCTGTAGGCGTATCTTAAGCCCACCTCTTTCGATCCTGCTCAACTGAAATTCAAAAAGTCATTGTATGATGTTAGTTAATTAAATAGGTTCAATTTTAAATCTATTTTCATTAATTTAATATGTAGTATTATTGTATTTTTTATATTAAATAAAATTATTTTTCAATATTTTATTTCACAATGAAAAAAAATTTAAGACCATCCATTAAATGTTCATCTGATCTAGAGATTAAAAAGAATAGATTCGACACGTAAGTAGATAATCTACTGTTTATTGGTTTATGTAACAATTTATACTGAGATTTTATCCTGTAACTCGTTATCATCAACCGTGAGATTTGCCTCTTTAAGATTTTTCTTTTCCAGCTATTGAATGTCACTGAAATTCTACTCATAATACGTGTCTTGATCAATTTTAACTATCACAAAATTCCTATGACAGTTTTCGTGTTTTTGTTTAAGCATATGTTATTTATTTATAAATATATACATAATTGTAGGCTTACCTAACATAAATATATACATTTCGGTTTGGATGGTGTGGTTTGCAAATTAAACGCTGCAAATCTAACAGAAGGAAAAGGAAAGTTGTGAAAGAAGTAAATCTTTGAAGAGTATTTAATGGGGGCACTTCTTTTTTCAAAGGATTATGACAATTATAAACATAAACATTCAGGGATTTATGTTTATTAAATGTAAAAGACTCCCCACAGGACCTTAAATTCAAATATACATATATTTTATTTTTATTTTTTATTTAATTGAATTTGTTGTTATTACTTTTGTTTTTCAATTGATTATTTTGTACTTAATTTTGCGATATTTTATGTATTCTAATTAACATCTATTGTTTCAGGTAAGTTGTCACCTTCCTCTATTTATGTTTTAATTTTTCATCTTGAAGTCAAAAAGGTATGTCAGTATTCTTGATACATATTTTACAGGATTTTTATTGCGGATTTTTTTTTTTTTTTTTTTTTTTATACCCTCATGTTTTAAAACATGTTTAAGTCACCATGCCGCAGCATGATGAAGCTGAATTCGTTTCAACAACAAAAACATAAAAATAATTAGTTGAGTTGGAGGTGGTCTTAAAATAAAATGTTTTCAAGTAAACAACATTTTCAATTTCATAAAAAATTTTTTTTAAAAAAAATCAATTTTAACTTGTTATATTTTTAGAATAAACATTATAAAGGTACGAATTGAAAGTTTAAAGTGAGAAAACTTCATGAAAGTAATGTAAATGCCCACCTAGAGGAAAAGGAGAAATAAGAGGTTTTTACAGAACTTCGAATGAATTTTATCCAATTATTTTGTGAAGGTGTCTTGCTCATTTTATTTAATAGTTTTTTGTTTATTTGATTGTTGGTGGAGAATCGGGCCATGTCTAAAATTTAAAAATATAAGTATTTCAAAGTAAATGTCTGAAGTACAACTATAATTGAATAAATAAATCTAAAAATTAAGTTAAGTAAGTGGATTTTTTATGAGAGAACGTGGAATAAAGTTGCGGCACGTTTGTCCGATTTTTTTTATGTAAAAAAAATATGAGTATACGAAACTATTTTCGAAAACATCCATTTCGATATGGATACAGTGAAACAAGAAGTATAAACGTAACAATAGTCAATGGCATCTATCACAATAACTTGCTGTAGAGACTTCCTGAAGATCCCAGAAAAGTATAAGAATAAGTGTTCAATATTATAATTTTCCTTTACACAATTAAACTGAAATATTGCTGAACTTAGTACAGTGTTTTTTTTTTTAATTTATTTTTAATTTATCTATATATATAAAAGGACAAGCCATTTTTCGTTTGTGATCACTAACCGCGAAAACTACTGAACCAAGTTTTAACCACATCATTTTTATAGTTCAAAGAAGGTTTAACAGTAATAAAATTTAAAGATTTTCAATTATATTGCCATAAAAATGATAAATATGTGGAGCGCATTTAAGTTTGGTAATCGACCGATAGGTGCCGAGCACCATTCAAGAGAGGTTATGATAAGAAGGTACAGTGTTATGTAGGGCTAGAAATATTTGATAAAAAATACTTATTTTCAATTCAATTTTTTTATAAAAAAAAAACAAACTATAAATATATGCAGCGACATGTGGATTCCAGTTCAGTTTAAAAATCGACCATATTTTAACTACATCTTCATAGTTCTAGGATAAATTTTACTATAATAATAATTAATATGTATACTCTTAAGTGCCAGAAACGAGGTTTGTCAAACTATCATATACTTTTATGGTTAGAAATTAAAATCCTACCAGATGGAACGAATAAATTATTTCTGCCAAAGATGATACCTAATTACGCTTTTACATACTCTTCAGACATTTAATAAATGCAATTTTAACCAGGTTAAAATTACTGCCATGCGTAGAAATATCATTGAAGAAATAATGCTAAATACCATACTTTAATTCAAGATTTTTACCGACAAATAAATGAGATTCAATTATTAGTTAAAATAATCTAAGTTCTTTATTTATGAGAGCGGGCGAAGCTGCGGCGGGGTGTGCTAGTTTAATATATGTTTCTTGAAAATTAGTAATATTCAACTAGGAGTATAATTATGATCTTTATTTTATCTACGTATTAAAAAAAATGTATTGTTTAATACAATTTTATTAATTTATTCAGACCATACGAAAACAGTTATTAACAGCCAGATCTTACTTATATATACCATACTAAAATGCTACGAGAGGCGTACTGATATTTCTCCTGTCAGAGGGTCTGTCTTTTTCAGCCGGTTGTCGTTATATTTGTAAAGAAAATTACATAAAAGAAAATAAATGTTGAGAAATCTCGTTTCCTGTGTGAAAATACACAATAGGCTCGGCTTCATGACATAATAAAGATGTATCGATATAAATCCTCCTTCGATTTATAAAGCCTTTCCGATCTGACAGGAGGTGATCCGGGTTGATGTACGACCTCTCCTCCCAGCCTTTATTTCCTCATGTTTATGGAGTTTACTGGTTTATGGGTTGTTAACATTAGTTTTTCTATGAACTAATAGTATTTTAATAGGATGTAATCAAAGGATAAATTAATTATTTGTTTATTACATAATATGTTACTGAGTCATAATTGTTTTGTTTCTTTTAGGTGCTTTATAGATATTTACAACTGTGTACATTATAAACAACAAGTAAGCTTGAGTAAAATAATTATAATACCATGTCAATAACATATTAAGAACTACTCACTATTAGTATTGTACTTCATTACTTCTGCATTAGGTCTCTTTTTTTTAGAGACCTCGGAGGATTATCGGGAATGGAGTATGAAGCAAGTTGGGAGACTAGTATATAAGAGTGGTTATGGAGTTTACTGTAAAAGGATAGATATTTGGTTGTCAGTGCTTGGTAAAAGAAGGATTTTGGATTGTAAATATCGGATACGAGAAAAATCGGAAAGTTTAATGGGGCCCGAAAGTTCAACTCTGTATTTCCAAATCGGTCTAAATAGTCATGTAAATAAGTCTTTTCATAATTTATTGGGAGCTTTGAACGCTTGTCTAGTAAATGTTGGAAAAGTTGGAAACTACGACCAGTTTCTTGTTTTTTTAATTTGGTATGCGGGTCATAGTTAAACGGTGTTTTATAATCAGTTTATGATAAACTGAAGTAAATTTATTTTTGTTAATAATAATAAATATTTTTACAATTGTAAAAAACTAATATATAAGGCTTTGACAGAAGAAGTAATGCTCTATAGCTCGGAATACAAACAAGGAGGTCTGAGAATCTCAGAGACTCAGCTTGTCAGAAAGAAGACTATTAGAAAAAGGATGTAAATAGTTAAGTATATACTGGAGGAAATGGAGGAAAGAGACGGACAGGGATCAATGATGAAAGAATCCCCAAAGAGGAATTTGAGTGGAAAGCAGAGGGTAAGAGAACGAGACGTGGTCCTCCTGTCAGGTGGAGAGCTGATGTGGCTGTACGGCTCGCCGGGGACTCAAGGAGAAGAAACCATCAAGAGAGAGGAGTTGAGGAATCGATTGAAGGAGTTGTTTAGCTTCCGGAAACTTCGATTGGCGAAGAAAATCCCTTCAAAGGAAAAGTTTATAAGGTAATAAATGATTTCAATAATTTTTATAGCACGTTAATAAGAAGTTGCTCTTTTAAATAAACTGGGTGTCCAAAACAATGTCTCTTTACTCTTGATTCGATAGCAACATTGTAAAAAAAAAAAAAAAAAAAAAAAAAAAAAAAAAAAAAAAAAAAAAAAAACATTTTTGACACTAAGCCTCTTAAAAGTGTCTTGAAACTAAATTTATTTTTACATGTTTTTGGTCAAAAAAATATACGTGAAAGTGCAGAATATATTTATTGATTTATAATTCTTACCAAATATTGAGCCTTTGTTACTTTTATTATTTTTGGTAAAAAAAACGTACACAAAAGTATTAAAATTCTTTAACGTAGGCTTCGGAAAATAAATAATAATTGTTACCCAGAACATGACTGACATTTGATAAATAATATATGTATTAGTTATAGTGTCAGATTCCATGAACGTGTGTTTTTCAAAACACAAAATTCACAAGTCATTCAATAAGAAATTTAAAAGAATATATTCACAAAAAAATAGGTGCTATATTAGTATTTATTTAGGTCCCAAATAAATATAAATCAAGTAATTGACGCAAATATCGAAGGAGGACTGGATAAATCAGTCAATAAGATCAGTAACAACCCTGATGATCTAGAACTAGCCGATCAAGATGATAAGTTTTATGATGCCGCCTTAGCATCGGTCCCTGCGTGTTTTCTCTCGCTTATTTATTTTAAATATAACGTTTCTTACATGTCATAGCTATAAGAGCCAACATTCTACAACCAACATTCTATAAGAACAATCTCCCACGAAGGGGGAAGCTGAATAAATATAAATAAATGTACGACGAAATTTTGGTTTCACGATTCTTAATAAATAAAAAAACTGTCGGAATTTAGAATTACTGCATTTACATAGATAAGGTGTATTGAGAAGTAATTCAAACTAAACCTTTTGTGGATTGTAAAAATATAAATATTCGGCTGTTTTCGTGAAAGCTATTACACCGCGCGGTGTTGTGTAACCCCGAAATGCGACGGAATAGCGCACTCCGCTCCCAGTCTTCATCCAAAACTGGGAAGAGGAACCTACACCAGGATTTCCAGGGATCCACTGCAGTGGTTATCGGTTAACTAAAGGTACGTGATCATAGGAGAGATATGTTATGAAAGGATAGTAATGAATCCAATTTAGTTATAGGCTTGATGAACTTTATTCCTGTAAGCCTTATTGTATGTATATTGCGTAATGTAGAAGTTTATAATGTGTATAATTATATGTATGTATAATGTTGAAGTATATTACATAGTATATAGAAATATCTATTACAAGATACAAGGGCTTTTAAACTATTAAATATTAAGTATGTTGTATAAGAAGCTGCTTGAATGTCTGCAACTGGCGCAATTAACACCATTCCACAACGTCTATCAAAGATGGGAAAGTCTAGTATATAACACAATAGTTCTTGTTTCCACGTAATTTTAAACATTTTACTGCAATCTAAAAGTAATAATAAAGGTTCTTTGAAAATAGCGTTCTGTCTTATGTATCTGAACATATTTCTCTATAATCTCGGAATCGTTTTCGTTGAAACTTTATCAAAGTTGTTCAGCTTTATTAATTCGGAATGTCAAAGAACAGAGAGTATAGATAAAATGTCTTCCAAGATAATAGGTATAGGATTTAGTGTCACGGCCCATTAAATACTGATTACATCGTTAACTCTTTGAGAACATAAATATTTTTGTTTCGTAAGTTATGAAGGTTTTTGTTTGAATCTAAGGGAAAAAACTTCGAATGGTTATTATATGTTTATGGCTATATCAAGTGAGTTTACTTTATTACATTAATAATATTTATAAAAATTGAAATGAAGATTAATAGAAGAATATTTAGCCTTAACACACAAGTTAGCTAAGTTATATAACTGTAGGTTTAGTTGGTATCGCTAATTAAATTTTCACCACCTCCCAACGCCTTATAGATCTGATGTGGTACACCATATCTCTCCTGGGTGAAGTTCGACGTTCGAGATATTTCTCTGTATGACAGTACCTTTACTGATTGTTTTGATTTTTTTTTTAATTTTTTATTTCTGAATATTTTGTTTATAATATAATTCCTTATAGGGTTGATTATAATATTTTCATTATAAAATATTAAAATTACATTAATGTTATGAAGAAATGTTAATATTTTTATTTTATTTTATTTTTTATTTTTTAGTAATAATTGAATGTATATCCGAAAGATAGGGCCTATGTCACAGTTACCTAATTTTACCATTTTCCTTTCTTTCTTTTTTTTTTTTTTAATTTTAAAATAACTATAACATCGCTAAGTGATACTAATACAAAGGACCTGTAGTGATATAGGGCCGATTCTACAGACCTCTAAGGGGGCCTCCTTTACTATTGACAACCATGACATTACGCACACCACATGACGTAAGCCTTTATTCCACCAAAAATTAGGTTTCCAGAAAATCTTGACATAGGCTCTTGTTCTGGACACACATTCCATTACGTTTTAAATTTGTTTAACCATTTGCAATGCTTTTTCTGAGAAAAAAATTAAATGAAAAAAAAAATATATATACACAGATATATATATATATATATATATATATATATATATATATATATATATATATATATATATATTTTTCTCTCTTCTGTAGTAACCCTGCAGAAGAGGCGTTTATTTTATAATTGTGCATACACCATGCAAAAAGCATATTATATGCATACAATGTTTTAGGTAGCGTTTCTTCTTTAATACAATTCAATAAATTTTAAGTTTCAATAACTTTCAACAAAAACAAAAAAATAAAATAAAATAATTAAAACTGAATTGAATAAACTGAAAAAGAAAAATGAGTATAAATAAAAATAAAATGGAAAATGTGTCAATGCACAATTAGTTGTTCACAATTCTTCAAGCAGTGTTACTGCAGTTTTAAATCATTGCTGTATTCCAGTAGTTCCTTTTTATACTTGCGGTATAAAGCTTCTTGTTGAAGAGGCCATGTACCCCCTTCCATTAGAGAAGCCCTAACCAATTTGTGTCTTTCGTCTTCGTATAAGTGGCAGTCATTTAAAATGTGGAAGAATGTTTGTGGAGTTAGTCCGTCACATTCTCAAG
The DNA here is from genome assembly GCA_003667255.2 of Euschistus heros. NCBI lineage: Eukaryota > Metazoa > Arthropoda > Insecta > Hemiptera > Pentatomidae > Euschistus > Euschistus heros. The sequence continues at coordinate 795,988 of RCWM02000394.1, forward strand.
CGTCTGAGTTTTTTAAGTGAAATCGTTTGAGATAATGGTTCGTTGGTCCGTGTTCTGTAAGTAATTGAGTTAGTTTGTGATGAGTACTTTTGGCTATTTTATAGTTTTGTGGTGTTATATTTGGAATGTATTTCTGTAATGGTCGTCTTTTAGTAGATTGTTGCCAATTTCTGTTCCAGTCCTCAATCAAGTCAGTTAGTATGTATTTTTTTATATACGTGAAAGGAACTGTATTTTATTCGTAAGTTAAGTTTGTATCATTAGCAGCTGTCTTAGCCAATGTGGCCGCTTTTTCATTACCTGAGATGCCACTGTGTCCTTCTATCCATGTCAGAAACGTTCTTATGTCACGGTCCATTAATTTTATTAGATTTTTTTTAAGTTGTACAGTAAGTATGTCTTGTATTTTATTATTTTTTATAGAGTCTATCACTATTCTATTGTCAGTATATATATTGTAAGTAAATTTTGTGTAATCTGTTTGTCCTAAAATATAATCAGTTGCTTTTAGTACTGCCATTTTTTCAGCTTGATTGTTCGAGCAGTTCTGTCCTAGTTTGTACAATTCTTCGTGGGAAATTCCGTTATGTTCAGTCGTAAATGCACATCCTACTTTGTCTCCTTGCTTACTTCCGTCTGTGTATATGTCCATTATATCAGTTTCTAAAGTGGGTTCTACTAGTTCGTCCATGTATTGTAAAAGTTTTGCGTGTACTGCGGGGTGTAAACGTTGTTCTGTAGTTATATGTATGTATATATATATTTTTATATATGATTTAATTTCTTGACTGTTACTATTAAATGTTTAATATAGTTTTTGATGTTCATGCAATAAATAAAATCAACTATTTTGGCGACGTTTCGAGACTATATTGTTTTCATAATCATGCCAATGTTACTGGTGGGTATGGTATCGACTAAATGATGGATATAGTAAGGACTAACTAACAGTTAGTCAATACATTAGTTAGTTGCTATTCGTTGAAAAAATAACCATACCCACTTTAAAATCCAAATGGGACTATAATTTTTAAGTAAAATATACAAGACTAAAACGACAAGAAACTGCTCGTCGTTACAGACAACTTCAACATTTACTAGACAAAAGATCAAAGCTCCCAATTAATTATAAAAGACTCATTTAAATGGCTGTGATTAGACCTATCTGGACGTACGTAGTTAAGTTTTGGGGCTCCACTACACCATCCAATTCAACTCGTATCCAATCCTTACAATTCAAGCTCCTTTGAAAAATCCTAAATGCACCTTACTTTGTCACCAATAATTTTATACATAAAGACCTTAATGCTCCATATGTTGCTGAGTTACCTATCCTGAGCCCAGACCAGATACCTATCCTTTCTTAGTAAGCTCCATAGCCATTCATATCCATTAGTTTCTCAACTTGCTTCCCACTCCATTCCCGATAATCCTCCTAGGCCTCTGTAAAGAAGATGGCCTAGTGATCTTCTAGTGTGGAATTTTATTGAAGTGCTACTTATGAGTAGTTCTTTTCAAGTTTTGACATTTTATTGTAATAGTTATAAGCTCAGTTACTTGATGTATATATTTGTACAGTTGTAAATTGATATTTAAAAAATATATATATATATACCAGGTATGCAAGTTTAAAATGTCGTTTATTTCTTAAAATATATACACAGTAATTTAAAAAAAATTGCCTAGTGACATTCAACTGTTCTGCCATCATTTGTTGGGTTTGGGTATTGTCTTCGTCTAATAAAGATTGCAATTCGAAGTCCTCAAACTTTTTTGGTCGATTTTCTCGTTTTTGATCAGTAACATCAAAATCACCACGTTTGAAACTTTGAAACCAACGTTCACATGTCCTGACGGTTGGAGCAACATCGCCATAAGTCTCAACAAGAATTCGATGACATTCAGATGCCTTTTTCTTTTGATTAAATAAGAAAATCATGACATGCCGCAAATGCTCTTTATTTGGCTTAAAATTAGACATTTTTAACACCAAAGAAAGGTATGATACGTCCACGTAAACGACTTAAAAACAACTGACTTTTGTAAACAAATGACTAACAAACAAAATAGCGTTTAGAGATAAGCAAATCCTTCAATAGGCTAAGAGCGCATTCTATTGGAATTAAAACGACATTTTAAACTTGCATACCTGGTATAGCTATTGTGAGCTATATATATATATATATATATATATATATATATATATATAGCTTACAATAGCTAATTATTTATTTAAATTTCTATTTGTGATTTGTGATTCTTAATAAATCCTCTTAATCAATGACTTCTTAAATAAAAAAAATAAAAAAACTAGCTGAAATACATTATGATGAAGAATTATGAATAAATTAGGTAAACTAAATTATTTTAACTGCCTGTATGTCTTATGACTTTTTCTTATTATAAATTCTGTTGTATTTATATTATTACTTTAATGACAGGTTTGAATCAAAATTTGAAAGAGGGGAAAAAAAATTATATCTACAATAGATTATATATGTGTATTTAGAAAATATAAAAAGACCAAAATGCTTAGCAAACGTGAAGGCTCAATCCCGACACCACCCATCTCGGACGTTTACCTGGGGGTTCAATACTGATTACCTTTTTTTGAATTCGATTATTATTAATATGGTGGAATTTATTCATAGCTATTTGACAACTAATATCCTAGAATCGATCATATCAATTTATTCCTGATTAAATCTTTCAGTCGATTTTTTAGTGAACTGATAATGATAATGATTATTTGACTGAATGATTTATTCATTATTAAATTATGTGATTGATTCCAGGAAATTAATTGTCAAACAGCTATGATTAACTTTCTTCTTATATGTTTTATCTACCTCCAAGTTCAAAATTATATGTGGTTATAATTGGCATATTATCAAGTACGGAAACGTAGATCCTTATTTGGTTGCGAGTGGTAAAAGTTTTTTTTTTTTTTTTTTTTTTAAATGTGTAGTTGGCATATATGTTATGAAGTCAGTTCTCAACACCTGCTTCCTTCTTAAAGGTTCAATTAACTTAATTCGAGAAGATACCTACATTTTGGCTTGCTTCGTATATTTGGTATGCTATATAAGCTTATAGTGACATCTGCAAAGTTTGTCGTTTCATTGAAGTCCAAATGTCTTGTACTTCATCCATTGGTTTCCTTGTAGATTATGGCAGGGATATTTTTGTCTACTTCTGGCCAAGTATAAATATCGTTTTTAGCCTTTTGAAGTTATAATTATAATTATAAAGTTATAATTATAAATTAGTCATTTCTATTAGGAAAATGATTTTCCTGGAAAAGGAATTTCTTCAGCTTTATAGCTTTTTTTTCTCATTTATATATTTAAATGAACAACTTTATAACGATATAAATCTTACATTCTTTGAAAATAAGACGAAATTTATAAATAAATAATATACAAGTGAATGATATAAAAGATCTTGAAAATGAAATGTAGCCCAGGTTGCTATAATAAAAGAATTGTAAGGAGTTATTCTTTTTTTTTTAATCATAATAAACTTAACTCTTATCGTTTAAGAATGTATATACATATCGGTTTTAAGGCTTACCTTTGAATATCTGGCGGAATAATGAATACAGTATCATTACTTAAAAACTTTTTTCATTGTCCAAACATTCAAGGGCTGATTATATAACTGCCTACTATATTCAAGCCATAGAAATATTAATAACAAAGAGAGAAAAAAAAATCTAGCTGCTTGGAAAGAATTATCAAGTAAATATCTATTTATTTATAACTAAAAATATTATATATTATGCTTTCCTAGTATTTCATATTTCTAATTAAACATTATTATTAAAAGTATTAAAATTGATCCCTTCCTGATATATCCAGTTTTGGATTAGAGGCTGTATTCATGTGTCGCTGAGAGATGTGGATTGATATATAGCGAGTTATTCCTTGCAGATAAACTTAATCTAGAATTATTTGAATGGAATGGAATCAAATCCATATAAAGTCTCATAATTCGATAAGTATTTAAATCCCTTATTAATTGAATCGTACGATAACTGACAGTTGGAATCCTCTGAACGAAAACCTTATGGCATAGTAATCAAGAATATCTTTTCGAAGTTTGATATATATTTAATCGAACATAAATACATTCCAAACTTACATTTCAGACCTTGCTTATCGGTCCACACTTATTTCGTTGCTCGTAACAAGAGAAAATCCATATTATAGAATATATTCTAACCTCGAATCGGTAAAATCACAAGTTTTCAGGAGGACCGGAAAAAACACTTAGTTTTAACAATAAAATTGTCCATTTAAAAAAGAAGAAGAAAGAACAATTAAGCTTTATTATGGAGCTTTAGGAGACAAAAAAAATGTTGTAAAGGTGAGAAACTATTTCTAAATATTCCGGCCTTCTTGAGCAATTAATAGTATTTTTACAATTCGCTAGTTCAGCATAAACCCGTCTCTCTAATATATAATTGAATTATACATATGCTGATATTTAATAATTAGTAAATTAATTATTAGTAGTCAATTAATTACATACTTCTTCCTCTTCGATCAGTTGAAAGATTGGGTCAAGAATGTTAAAAATTAAATCAAAATTCCATGGATTTGTAAGGTTAGTTAATTTATGTTTAAAGTATTATTCGTATACTTACTTATTTATATTTGTTTACTGGGGAAAATTAGAATGAAAGAACTGAGGGAGTTTTATCCGGTAAATATACTCGTAGTTCAGGTAATTGCAGCGCGATGGTTAAAATGGGCAAGTAAAGTCGTTTGATTTAGTAATGACCTTATTTCAGAAAAGATTATAAGTTTTGTGCCGTTTGGTAAACGACCGAGGGGTAGCCGAGACGTGGATGGGAGGATCTTATTCATTTGGGTTTTGGTGGGCTGGGTTGGAGGGAGGTGTATGTTCATTGGTTGGTGGTGTCGGGATCGAATCATATGTTCACTTCTAATACGATGATGAAGGTTGTGACGAAGACGATTATATAGAGAGCAGAGGTTCCTTGCGAGCGTTAGTCTTTGAAGAAATTCCTTGGAAGGTGGGACGAATTATAATTTCGAAATATTTTTACACCTACCCGAATATATTAGACAGAAACTTATCAAAATCTAATAATAAATAAAGGCTTAGCGAACCCGAAGGTTCGATGCTGACACCACCAACCGTTGACCATACACCTCCCTCCAACCCACTCTCCTATAACCCAAATCTCTCAGGTTGGCCTTATCAATATCTAAAAATGATTTTTAATTTATTTTTAAGGAGGGCAGCTAAAAATTTAAATAATGTTTTAAATTTATTGGACCTTCTATAAGGTGTAATTATAGAATTCATCATGTTTTTATATATTTTTTTTTTCTACTTTAACTCTGATACAAAATAAAAACTGCATATTATAACTCAAAGAACTCCGAGAAAGTTTGAAATATATAAAAAGTTAGTAATGCTAACTTATGTAAATATTATTGGCTAACTCAATTGTTATAATAAATTATAAATATTATACTTTAATAAGCAATTAATAAAAAAAAAAAAAAAAAAAAAAAAAAAAAAAATACATCAACAAAAACAACTCAACTCCAATGGCTATCGTATTTGACAGAGCTGCCATTAGAAACAGCTGCGCAGTTGCTATCCTCGCAATTGATAAAATCCCTCCATTTACAATTAAACATTCTTTTGATGGTTTGCTTTCATGGTTTCAACAGTTTCAAAGCGTATACATAGATTTTGCAACTTTCAATAATAAGTTATAAGTTGGAAAATGGTGGATGCATGTTCAGAGGTTGGTGCCGTCGGCATCGAACGTTCGGGTTCGCGCTAAGTCTTTTATTTATTATTTGTTTAATGCTTAAGGAATCTGAATAGTTTCATTTATAATTTCTATAAAGTTTATGATATAAGTTTATAAAACTTAGATATCTTTTCAAGTCAAATAGAACTGTTTATAAGCGAACTGCAATTATTTCGAAATCAATTTTAACTCATTCCAAATAGGCTGCAACTCTGATATAACCCATTGCGTTTCAATTGTAAAAATTCTGAAAACAATTAAAAATTTATTTTTAGATTTATTACTTCTCTGTTTATTAATGATTCCTATTGAATATTAATTTTCTTTTCTATTTTAGCTTTCAGTTGTACAGCTATTTACTGCGCTTCCTATTCACAGCTGTCACATATTATTTATGCGATTGTTGTATTTCCCTCAAATAAATCATCTGTTATAACTCAAAGCAATATTCGAGGAATTTCTAAATATTATTCTCTTTAAGTTCCATCGAAGCCGATATTGGCGGGTCCCGCATTCCCAGGGGTGTTATTTCCAATATAGTGGTCTATTCATTCAAGAACTTTTAGTCAAATAGTTTTCGAGCTATTGAAAAAAAAAATTATAATATAAGAATCGTCCTAGCATAGTCAACTATTACTAATTACAGTACATTTTATTTTTTTTTTTAGATATTCAAAAAAAAAAAAAATAAACCAAAAAAAATTACCGTTATACTAACTATAATTCTTTATAGATACGAAAGGTGACTGCTCACTCGCGAAACGGTTCGTAAAGCCTTTAATCAATTTATTTATTCATTTGTTTGTTTATATATTGGGTTGGGATTATTTTAATTGTTTAAAGAAAAAAAAATAAAAACTCAATTGCATCTTAATTGGGAAAAACAATAGATTATGGATGTGTGTATCTATAATCTATAATCTACTGCTTATATATATATATATATATATATGGATAAATTTCTCGACTGTTGCTATTAAATGTTTAGTAAGGTTCTTGAGGTTCAGTCAATAAATAAAAAACAACTATTTTGGCGACGTTTCCAGACTATGTTGTTCTCATAATCATACCCTACAGTGAAAAACAGGTTACAATAACATTTACATGTGTAATAAGTTACACAAGTTATTTCAAAACATGAAGTTAGCTACAATATAAGTATATAACAACATATGTTAGAATAATTAAATATATATTACAGAATATGGAGGGGTATGAAACTACTTACAATGTTACTGGTGGATATGGTATCGACTAACTAAATTCTAACAATTCTAGTACACAACTAATCTGGGGAATTCTTGAAAAACAGGTTGGGTGGGATTTTCCAAAACTGGTGGTATTCCCAAAATGTAGGTACAAAAAGGATTTCGGTATTTCGGTGTGAGATACTTATAAATGGACGAATGATTTATATGATGTATATTAATGTAAATGTATATTATCGGTCTGAATGTATTAAATTGGAATAACATGTGTTGAGATTTAGAACGTCTGATTTTTTGTTTATTAAGCGATTTTTGAATTTTTCTATGGTTATCATTTCATTAATATTTCGTTTAAAATTATTTTGATCACGGTGAATAATTTTGGGGAAATCAAATTTAAAAGAATGTTTTGTTTGCCTGTAATGTGCGGTGAGAACTGTTAGGGTCAGGTTTATTCGGGTTTTTAATTATAGACCTGCAACTGTATTTATTTTGATTAACACGTCGTTTGAGATATTGTTCCGACATACCGAAATAAGACCCCACAACTATCTTCGCGCGGTATTTCGTAAACAATATTAGACTGTAGTTCCAATTTATCAGTATCTTTGGTTTTGGTGAATAGTTTATCAATGGTGGAGGTATTTTTGAATGTGACAGTATGTAACGTATTACGGTTATTTGTGAGTGTTTTTCTGAGTCTTACTGATAGTGTTTGTATGTATGAAATGGTGTAATATCTTTTATTGTTATTTTCATGTTGTTTGTGTTGATTATTTGTTTGTTTTAGTAGATTGCAAATGAGTCTATGTGGGTATTCATACTAACCACTGGAATCCATGATTATGAGAACAATAGTCTCGAAAGGTCACCAAAATAGTTGTTTTTATTTATAGACTGAACCTATATATATATATATATATATATATATATTAAAATCGGACTAATAAACCCCAAAAGTTTTCTTAACAATATTCTAATTTAAAATATAAAGCAAAAACCAATCTTGTCGAATGGTCTCGCAACCATACTCACTCTCTCCTTGGCTACAAATAAAATTACGGACACTGACAAATGCCTTTAGGTTTATCTAGATGTTAGGCAAAAATTTCTTTAGGATTTATGTGCCAAAATTCCATGTTATCTAGATGTTTCTATTTTAGGAATCCCACTTAATTTTGTTGATTCAAAGATAATTTTTTTTTTTTTAATTTGATTCTTTGGATGCCTTATTTTTTATTGTTATTTATTATATTTCCTCTGCCGTGTATTTTTTTTTTTTAAATTATCGTATATCAAGAGCGGCTCTATTATTTCTAGAGTTTCCCATGTCACGGCTCTCTATATTTAGCTAATGGGAGAAGTAAACACAAACAGATCAATAAACCTCCTGAGAATATTACTCTTGCAATCTTAACAACGTTGCCTACCGCTTCAACACCTCATTCAACAACTAGTCTTCCATTCATATTTTAATATTCATTAATAACCTGAAAGTTCTCATCTTACCAATTTGGCAATAAATCAATTTTTATAAATATACGAAATAGAAATACTTCTATGATTGATTTTTTTTTTTGAAATTTTATTATTTGACAAAACTTTTAATATACCATTTATTGTATAGCAAAGTTTCAAACTATGTTGTAAGCCTTCATGGTTATAAAAATCAAGTGTGACCAATAAAATGGGGCATCGAAAAGATTTTAAGTAGATAAGGTATTAAAAAATATAAGTATTTATCAAGAAATAAAAATGAGTTTTACTGTTATTTTCTCTTTTGATTTTTACAATTTTTTCTTTATCATTATTATTTTAAACTTAATCATTTTAATCGCAGAGAAGAAGTGGTCCTAACGCGATTAAGGATTGGCCATTCGAGAACAACACACCTTCACCTTATGACCAGAGAGGCTCCTCCCAAATGTGAAATGTGTGGCAATGATTTTTCAATAAACCATGTGTTAACCGTACTACACCAAAAGGTCAACTGAATCAGCAATACCTCATAAAAAAAATACATAAAAAAAATTATATCATCATACCATATTTGATTACCACTTTTGTTTTTACCCAATTTAATAGATTCCTACCTTGAATGTATAACCTTGTACCTTTAAAAGAAGGTCTAAAAGATACGAAACCAAAGATACCAATTTCATTTTATAAAATGTAATGTAATGTGAAAAATATTTTAATCGTAAAATTTAAAACATAATTACGATGGAATATTTAAAAATCTATTATGTCACAAATAAACTTATACATAAAGATCTTACTGTAACATATGTTACCGATTTAGCCCTTATTTAATATATGTAATTTAGATTAAATCCCGTGAAACAACCACTCTAGCTCACTGAAACGTCATATTTGTCATATTTTCACGAAGCATACACATGAAGAGTGCTGGCGTGGGTATCCTACAAGATTTAATCACAGTTTTATACATGAATTCTAATATAAAATTTAACCAGCTTTAAAATGGAAAAATTAAATTTGGGATCGAACAAACAAATGCAAAGCTTTAGCGAAAAATGTTTCAAAATTTCACAACAGTACGGGGTTGAAGCGTGCTAGCATATGTAGTTTAAGAGACTTGATTAAAACTTCAACTTAAAATTTACTTTTGACTTCATATATAAGTCAAAAGTAAATTTAAGCAGCTTTGAGATGATATAAAGTTATTTTGGATCGAAAGGTGTTTTCAAAGAAGTGGGATTATAGCTTTAAAAAACTGACAATAACCGCTATTTTGGGCGTTATTGTTTGCGATTTTGAGTATGAAGCTGAAGCTGACAGTGGTAGCAAACTTCAGATTCGGATTCAGCACCCCAAGAAACTTTAAGATCCGTTGAAAAATAATGTTCAGTAGGTTTGTCCTGAAAATGGGCCTTATTGAACCTTATTCAGCTTGCTGCCGCCATCTTGACCGTGTTTGGCAACGGCAGCAGTGGTTTTTCTTGCACAAAATGTTTTTTCAGATAAACATTGATTTTTTTTGGATACCTATAATGAAATGAAATGAAAATAAATTTTATTCTGGGGCCATTGCCCCTTAGGAATAATTATAATGAACAATTTATGGCTATATATAATTAAAAAACATAATAAAAGCAAGAAAAATACAATTAAAATTAAATTAAGGAATTGAAAAGAAATTTAAATTACAATAAAAAAGTAATTTTACATGTTTTAAAATATCACACGGAAAACAAATTATATCTTAGGGTTAGAATTTAAAATGAGCTATGAAAACAAAAATAGGAAAAAAAAAATTCAATGCAAAAAAAAAATACAGTAAATAGAGCTAAGAAATATAAATAATCCGGAAAAAGTAAAAAGTGTTCCTTGTCTAATAAAATAATATAAATTATGCCAAAACCAATTATAAAAATTTAGTGCAATAGTACCAAAATAATGCTGTACAAAATCAATATTATATTCTGAATATTCATATTTCAATTAAAGAAATACTTTTTTCATCGGTATGACTATTAGATTGAATATCTAACAAGTAAACGGAAAGTCGGGATTTGAAGCTATTATGAGAGGATGAATTCCGAATGATGGAAGGGAGAGAGTTCGAGAAGTTATAAGCTCTGGAAATAAAGGAACGTTTGAAGGATGTGTTGAAGGGAGTTAGGTAGAGGTCTGAGGAACGGGATCTGGTTTTGCGGGAACTCACTGATAATTTTAATGTTAATGCTTTGAGAATATAAGGAAGTAACTGAGAGGAAAGTGATTTGTAAAGGAACGTACCAAGGAAGTATTGTCTTCGGAAGGAGGGAAATAACCATTTTAATCTTGTTTAGTAGTGAGATACATGGTCATGGCGTGGTATCCCTAAACGAATCTCAGGAAACAGTTCATGAGCTTCTTCAATTTTGCATCCTGAGATGCAGAGAGACCTCCGTACACCACACTCCACAATGTAGAAATATGTGATGTCTATATTCACATGTCTGATGTCTGACACTAATGTCAGGTTTAGTGCCGTCGGCTCCTAGATCAGAAGGTGTAAAGAAGTGCATAGTAATATTCGCGTGGCCCTTGCTGGCCGATTCAGGTTTTAAAAAATAAATATATATTTTAAAAATTCCGATCTTTATTTGTCTATTCAATGGAATTAAAAAAATAATCAAATTACATCTGTAAATAATTCATATTTCGATTTATAAGTAATCGTAATTCGTAATTCAATTACATAATATATAACATAATTATATCATAGTATGATGTAATCCTAATTCGGGATTACAATAACAGGGTAATCGTAATTGTTATTTTTTAATTCAATTACAAATAGTCCAACTCTGCTGGAATGTGATAACTGCCTTTAAACATTTTATGCAAATAGTAAATTCTAACTAAACCGCCCAATAAATTGAATATTTATCCGGTTTAATCCAGTTAAGATAGGGGACAGATTGGCCCCCTGCCACCCCCTCACCACCCCTACCCCCCTCAGATAGATATTTTCCTCCTTATTGATAATGGTGAGGAAAATACTAGCTCCCATATCTCAGCCGCTCTTTTAATGACATTAACGCCCATTCCATCGGCTTCGGAGGGCATTTATTGCTTCTTGGAGATTATATTGCTCACTGGAAGTCTCATCTGTCCAGCTCAGCTCTGGAAGCAGCTGGATTTCTTTTCAATTGTCTCAAACTCTTTTATTGCGAAGAAACCCCTTTTAGATTCAAGCTATCGATAAAATCATTTGTTGATATACTTGAAGATGCATGTCCTAATTACGTAAATGTAGTATTTCAGTAATGCAAGGTAATGAGTACTAAAAACTGGATTGTTAATAATGGAAATTAGGATTGATGAATTAATTGCCATTTCTATTGGAATTATTTTATTAGAAAACTAGTTTCGAATGCAAAACATTCATCTTCAGTTCTAAAACATACACAATTTTCAATACACCAGTACTATGTTACACTAAAGTTTTCAAAAATGTAAGACAAGAAATCAAACATCAGTACTCACCTCAGGAGGTCTAAGAGATAACTGAAATATACCCATCGTTAGAAGTGGAAGGGGGCAGATAGGTTAAATTTTTGGGATATACTATGGGATTTCCCTTATAACTCATTGGATTTTTCCGTTCCTAGGGGAAACAAATTTAAAATGGAACTATTGGAAGTGTTTATATGGTCGTTTAAACAAAAATCTGAATCGGTTTTATACGATTTTATAATTTCTAATGATTCAAAAATATATAATTCTAGGCTATTTTCTACTTGATGTAGTATTTTTACTCCCGAGTCTTTATTAAATTTATGGTTATTTTCATTTAGATGGATAGCGAAATTGGAGTTTTGGGTCTTATTAGTGTATTCTCTTGTATGTTCTTCTAATCTTTGATTTACCGATCGTCCTGTTTTTCTCGTGTATTTTGCTTCACAGTCATTATTATTATTTTTCGGAAAGGGTCTATTTTGTCTTTAGATGAAGAGAAGTATGATGACAATGGTTTATCGATTTTAAATGCTGGGTATAAAAAAAAAAAAAAAATCTATTTGAAATGTTTCACCATTGTAGTTAACAAGTAGTTTGAACTAATTATTCGTTATTGTTTGTTCTTTAATAAATCTGAAGTTATGTAATGGTGCATTGACCTTTCACCTCATTCTAAATATATCATAATTAACAAAGGTATTGTTTACAACAATACTTTAAATATTCAAGCTCATTCCATATGTATATACCTACTACAAGAATATAATTCATTCATTGCTACCAGCTACAAATTCATCTTAATACTACACAACATGGACAACCAAATATTGTTTGAAATATTAAGAATAAAATATACTTTCTTAGGAGTTTTAAGCAATAAACATGGCTTAGCCGTAAAAAGAACACAGGTGAATAAAGAAAAGCCTTTATAGCCTAGATTGTGTAAACAGAGGAAGGATGTAAGGGTAAACGAAAGGTCGATAGGCAGACCAGATCTAGGTCACCTTTGGCCACAGCTACTTTAAAAATCTAAATCGAAACTCGCTGATCTAAATGGCATTGTAAATTTTCTTATAAACATCATTTTATTATTAGACTTTATACAGCTGTCACAGCAAGGACAACTTCCGGAAGAACAAAAAAAAAACCAGGATGGCTGCTCGCTAAAACCTTTTTTGAATATTCGGTTTAGAATCCTGATTTATTTAAAGTATGAGGTTTATTAAAAGTAACTTAATACTATAAACACTTTTTAACAGATGTTATCTTGTATCTCATCTAGAAAAGAAGTTCAAAATTATGGAGATTAAAATTACAAGCAGCTTTCGAAGCTAGATTTCGGCTTCAACACTTACTTGACTAATGTTCTAGTATCCCATGACCATTATCTACAAGACCATTACTAGGCCTATATCGGCTTATATCATAGAATGATTGGATTCTACCTTATCATTCCGGTAGTTTGGTTCTTCCAATCCGAAATCGTAAAATTCTTAATGCTTCATATATCTCTCAAATGAATTAGTCTACAATGACCCTAATCTCAATATGTTTCAGATTTGGTCCAAACCAGATACCTTTCCTTCCATAATTTGTTGAATTTCCGCTCCGATTCTCGAAATGTTTCACAGTTTCCACAAAGAAGCCTGAAGTGATATAGATAGTTTCACAAGTATCTTCCATGCCATTAGATTCTTAAATCACCTTATTTACTTATTAGACCTCTTTTATTAAGCTGTTGTAAATCTGAAGCGTATAATTCCAAAACTAGCCAAGTCCATTTTTTAAAATTCTTCACAGTTGGTCGATGTAGGTAAAAGACTGGATAAGGAAAAGGCCTTATATTTTGCAGGGCCGTTTTCAATCTGATTTAACTACTTTTGGGAGAAAACCTTTTCCCTAAAGATAATCTATTAGAAAAACTATTCAAAAAAATAATTTGGAAACCGTAATTGGCTAGTTTTGGAGTTGTACGCCTCATTTGATGTAAACTCCCCGTCAAAAGTATCGCAACACTTTGAAATGTTTGAATTTTATTAAAAAGTATTTTTTTTTTCATAGCAAAAAAAAAGTTCTGAAGTCTATAATAAGCATTCCTAAACTAGATATAAACGATTTTTATTAAAATAAATTACAATATTTCTTCCAATAAACAAAAAACTTAGAAAACTTACTTTTTAAAATTTTTAATTTTTTTTTACAATTTTAACTTTTAAACTTTTAATTTATATTTCAAGACTAAAACGACAAGAAACCCGTTGTTACAGATTTCTTCAACATTTACTAGACAAACGTTCAAAGCTCCCAATTAATTACAAAAGATTCATATACATGATTGTGATTAGACCTACTTGGGCGTACAGAGTTGAGCTTTGGGGCTCCACTAAACCATCCAATTCCTCTCTTATCCAATCCTTACATTCCAAAATCCTTCGAAAAGTCCTCTATGCTCCTTACTTTGTCACCAATAAACTTATAGATAAAGATCTTAATGTTCCATATGTTGCTGAGTTAGCCCAAACCAGATACCTATCCTTTCATAGTAAGCTCCATAACCACTCTAATCCGTTAGTTTCTCAACTTGCTTCCCACTATATTCCCGATAATCCTCCGAGGCGTCTGAAACGATGTTTTGACATGTTAACCGTTATCAATGCATTTACTTGATTTATATATTTTGTACAGTTGTAAATTTCAATAAATAGATATTAAGAACAATTATATTTATTAAGACATATTGCCTAATGGGACTGCTTCCACTAGTCTTGGCATACTTCTAAATAAAGAAACGAATGATAAACGGACTGAAAGAAATTTGAAAAAAAATATTCTAAAATTCCATCGTTTGTTATTAACAGGGAAAAACATTGATGTGTCTAATCCTGAATGTCTCACGTTTAATAAATGATATTAATATGAATACAAACCAAGTATGGATTAAGGTAAAAACCAGGAAAATCTCGAGAATTATGGGTGTTGAAATACTTTTGACGGAGAATTTATTTCAAATATACCTTTAATATGATGAAAATAATGTTGTGGTTGATTTTCCAATGCATTTTAAAAATGATGTGTGGTTGAGAAGCTGCATAGAAAAACTAAATTTATTTGAACAACCTTGGCAAAGATTAGAAAAATAAACAATCTTCGTTCTCCCGACGAAAAAAAAGAGAGCTGAGAGAATTGTCGCCTTGAAGAAGTTGCAGACACAGCTGGCCCAATCATCTCAGGTGACTTGACAGATCCCTCGGCACGAAGTCGCCCTTATAAGGCCCGGATGCAATTTTAACAACTGGTCCATCCATCTGCTACGAAACCTTTCTTTAGTAGCAGAACAAAGAAGGTGCATCTATCAAATGGAATAATAGCTGATCTTCTAATGTGATAAACAAATGTATTGATTTAGAATAGAATAGACAATAACCTAGGGTACAATGTCTAATGCCTAAGAATCAAATGAATGGTACTCGAGAAAGCTTATATATGTCCAAGTTTTTTTAAATAGAAAAAGATAAAATATAATACAATTGGAAATGTAATTGTTATAACTTCAATACTAATAAAAAATATGACAAAAATATTATAAAAAGAAAAAAAAAATTTTCGACGGTATTCTCATATAATAATCCAGATCGAGAACAAACATTTAGTCAATTTAAAAAAAAATTATTGATTGATATTTACGACTGTTAACAATATATAGATCAAGTAAATGTGTGGAACAATGATTGAATCTTGGGTGGAACTAATAGTTTCGGAGCTATAGCCAAAAGAGTACGACAAAAGTGTTTTTGCGGTGAAGTGGGACTGAACGCAAGTTGGTCGATTTCTACAATTTTTCCCAAGACCTAAAATAACTTCGCGAAAAATAGTCCGTTTCCGGAGTTTTTTTTGTTTTGTTTTCGTAGGTACTGGTTCCAGGTACAGCTAATATATGAAGAAAAACGATTCGTTGCCGTGTTATAGCAAAAAAACGTCTTTATTTCAATAGATAAAAATATTCGTTATTTCAGGCTGCTTTTCCGATTTCGGGTATGAAACTGACGGTGGGAGGAAACTTCAGATTCAGATTCCGCACCCCAATAAACATAAAGATCCGTTGAGAATAAAAGTTCGGCAGTTTTTTCTTCGACAAACCCTTATTATACTGGACTACTAGCCATCACTAGCACTCCAATAAAATGTACTTACAACATAATAATTATAAATGTAGAACATTGGATAATAACAATACTAGGCATGTATTCAACATATTTTGGGGATGAAAAGAACATTTAACTTTCAGGTATATAAAAAAAATGATATACATTCTATTTCATTACAACTGTATTCAATATATACAATAAGTTAATGTGTGGTTAAATGAACACAATAACTTGTTAAGCATTACCGATATAACACTTTAATAAATGTTCAATATTAGAAGGTCACTAGGCCATCTTCTTTTCAGACGCTTCGGAGGGTTATCGCGACTCGAGTAACAAGCAAGTTGGGAGACTAGCGGATTATGTATGCAGCTCTTCATGGAAGCATAGAGGATTTTACAAAGTATTTTGGACTATAAGGAATGATTCGAGAAAAATTGGAAGGTTTATTGGAGCCGCAAAGCTAATGTCCAATAGGTCTAATTTCTGTCATGTTAATTAAAATTTTATACCGCATTTAAGTTTAATAAAAGAATAATTACTCGTATACAGAATTCAGGCCGACCATTAACAATCGTATAAGATTTTTCTAGCAATGAACAAAAATAATTAATTGAATAGGTAAAGAGTAATCAAACGGATTTTGAGGTATGATATTCAACTTAAATTTCCAATTGATAGCAACCAGTAAATTTCCCACGGAATAAATACCGACCTTCCCTCGCTGGGTAAAGTAAGTTGGTAACATGTAGGGTGGAAGGGTCGGTAACCATGGTAACCTGAAGGGTGACCCTTCCTGCCCCAGTTGGGGTCCATAAACAAAATAAATTAAATCCACCATTACATTCGTCTATTTCAATACACATTTACGTAACAAAGTGGTCTAATTATAGCGTACAGTCTAGATGAAGTACATCTATTTTAGATTGTTATAATACATTTCTCTTAGTTGTAAAATTGTGCATAATGGTTTATCGTACTTATGTCAATTATTTTTTTTTAAATAATTTTATTCGCAATCCTTTATACAAAATCACTAAATTTGATGTAACATTAAAAATAAATGAGGCGATGAGGCATGAGGGAGGCCAGCACCCAGTGGTCCAATCTTCATTCGTGTAATAAAATATTGAAATATGAATTATAATACACCGTCGTAATGGAGGCACAAATTTCTCATTTGTCCCGTATAAATTGAAGGAATAAATACGCAATTTTTTTTTTGGATAATAATAATATGAATTAATCAGTTTTATGTGTCTCTTATAAAGTTGGTAAATGGCTTGTAGTTCCTTATGCGATGATGTATGTAAATTAATGAGACTATCATTGTCGAAACTGGTACTTAATATACAGAGTGTCTCAGACAAAGTGTAAACAAAAAATTGCACAATACTGCATGCTAAACGGGATAGATTGGCGCAGAAACGAGTTTCCGATCTCAATCTGTTGAGGATATAGAATTTTTGTTTTTTAAATCTTCCTTTTTTTCTGAAAAATGGCAGTTTTCTCTACTTTGGTTTAGCGTATTAACAAAAACGATGATATTTTCTTAATCAGCATTAAATTTTCTAAAATATGAGGTAGGTCCAGTTAAATCCGGTCCAGTTTAGCGGGCCTTTTAACGCCAAAAACACAAAACATTTATTAAAACTTAAATTTTTAATATTTTTTGAAAATTCCTCACTCCCCACTAGAAGCACCCTAGAAGCCGTCAAATTTCCGCCAAAACAGCGGAATTTAGTTAGCTTTTCAGTGGTGTAACCCATGATACAATTGCACTTTACCTTTTGAGTCCAAAAGAAGTTTTTCTGATGAAAAACACGCTAGAGAATAAATACTTGATTGCTTCACGTACCTACTAGAAAAAACTACTTGGTTGAATAAAAGTAATTGTTATTTTATCTCTTGTTCATTTTTTTACACCATGTCTGGGGCACCCTGTATATTACTCTATTCGTTTCATATCGATATGTTTCAGGTCTAGTTCTGCAAAAAAATCGTATCTTTTTTGACAAAAAACTGTTAAATTGAGCATTTTTGGCGTTAAAATTCATCAAATAAACTGTTATTTATAAATAATATGCTATATTATAATTTTTATTTATACATTTTTATAAACAGTTCTTTATACTCTGACTATTTTCTGTTAAATATAACATATATTTAAAAATATTCCGCAAATATATAAATGTGTGTCTATGCTGCAACTGGTTCTATCTTTTTGGTTCGATTTTTTTTTTTTTTTTGAAACTGCTGATAATGTGTAATTTGTATATAAATGATTTCAATCGCTAAAGTCCTATATAATAGATTGGCACCCGATCAGAACCACTAGTCGTTTTATCCACGTTGTGTAATGCATCCTTGGATATGAGGGATCGGTGGGGTTATGTAACAACCGAGTTCATTGGCAGCGCTATCCTCACTGACCTACCTCGCCGGTATCTCCTTTTGATTTTTGGCAACTAATAGTAATCTCTTTTATCATTGCCGTCATGTACAGCCGCTTGATATGCTCGCCGGTGACCCTGGCTACTGGCAGATTCTCAAAAGTCCTCTCTTTTCTTAAGCACATACTTGGTAATAATATGAAATAAAATTTCATGTTTTAACATATATATATATGTTTACTAGCATACCCCGTCGCGGCTTCGCCCGCTCTCATAAATAAAGAACCTAGATTATTTTAACTAATAATTGAATTTGATTTGTTTATCGATAAAAATCTTGTATTGAAGTATGGAATTTAGCATTATTTCTTCAATGATAATTTCAGGCAGTAATTTTAACCTGGTTTAAATTGCATTAATTAGGTGTTTAGAGTACGTAAAATCATAATTAAACATCATATTTGGCAGAAATAATTTTATCGATCCATCTGGTTGGATTTTAATTTCTAACCACAAAATTATATGACAGTTTGGCAAACCTCATTTCTGGCACACAAGACTATAAATTTTAATTATTATTACAGTAAAATTTACTATTCCTAAAACTTTCTAGAACTATAAAGATGTAGTTAAAATTTGGTGCAGTTAGGTTTTATAGTTATACCATAGCAAACTCTGTTGCAGAATGGCCACATATTGGTCAATTTTTAAACTGCCCTGGGATCCACATGTCGCTACATATATTTAAAGCTTTTTTAATAACAAGTGAATTGAAAATACGTGGATTTTATCATAAATTTCTAGCTCTATATAATACCGTACCTTTGTAACATCACTCGAATGGTACTCGCCACCTATCGGTCGATTACCAAACTTCACTGCGCTCCACATATTTATCGCTCTTTTCATGGCAATATAATTGAAAATCTTTAAATTCTATTTGTGCTAAACCTTCCTTGAACTATGGTGATGGTGTGGATAAAAATGGTTCAAATTGGTACAGTAGTTTTCGCGGTTAGTGATCACCAACGAAAAATAGCTTGTCCTTTTATATAATAGTATAGCTTATAAATTCATAATTGCAGTACACTATTATTTATTAATGTGCGTTTCTGCACCACGTGCTTTAATATAAAATTAAATTATTGGTAGTTTTACAACAAGCAGTTTAATTTTTTTTTTTTTTTTCATTATCTAATCATACCGATTAACAATCTATTCTAGCAAGGGTGGTATGGTCACGAAACATTTCGAAATTTTAAATTTTAACATCATAGTTGGAATTTGAACCCACAAAAAATGTCTAAGCGCAAAGCCATTAGCGCCAAAGACAATAGTATCACAGAGAGAATGTTGGTTATCCCTCGAAATACTGCCTAACTTTGCTTCGTTTGGGATCTGTTGGGAAAAAAATTATTTTTTGTGTGTGTCTGTGTGTTTGGTAATACTTCAAAATCTTTTTTCATTTTGAGCTTATTACTGATGATTGGCAGTGGACTCAAACCTTTACCGTGAACGGCTAGACACAGTTTATGGAACTTTTTGTGCAAAGTACTCCGCCTTGGTCAACAGGAACCAAGGCATTTCACAACACTGCTAAGCACTTCTCCTTTGCCTAAGGAAAAATTATTGGAACTGCAGGAAATATACGTTTTGCCGCATCATTTGTATTAGCCAGGTATTGGAAGATCAGATTATTGTTTGCTTAGATCATCATCATCTTATGGCGCTTGCAGAACCCTGGCCTCCTCAACAATAATCTGCCATTCAAACCTTTCTTCGGCAACCCTTCGCCATCCTCTCACATCTAGAGTCCGAAGATTGTCTTCTACATCTTCAAGCCAACGAAGTTGCCTAGATCACTGGCTCATTTTTCAAATGTCGGATATTTGAGAATTGCTAAGACCTACAAAATTTATATGAAAAGTTCTTTTAGGGGTGACACCGATTTTATTTTATCAATTGAGTTAAATACCTACAACTGCCAGGTTTTTAACTTATTTGATAAAATAATTCCAATACCAAAGTAGAAGTAAACAAATCTTTTATCCGCGTTTACTTCAAACCATGTTTTTTGACAGTATGTAATCCCGCTATGTGTAATCGGAAATAAATGTTTACTTATGCATAAGGACTCTTGTAACAACCTAGCAGCTTTTCGATTCACACTTTAAATATTAATGTTATAATAATGAGTTTGGTCTCATAAATTCATCAAATCAAGGTACACGATCTCCCACTGTTTAATCACTAGAGCTCAGAAACTGAAAATGCTATAACTGAAAGTTCTGGTTTTTGGAGCGTTTTTTAAATTTATTTATTTTATTTTTTGTAATAAATGATTGGATATATATATCAAACACTTCTAGTGGTTTGGTGATGAACGTAAAATTGTTATGGATTCAGGGAAGTTTGTAGGATTCACTGGAGCATATTATATTTAACTAATAAGTTGCTACTGTATGTGTCCTTAGTTTATCCATATCACTAATGATACTTGAAGAAAGTATTCCTTATAAAGGAAAACAAACTTTCAAGTTTCTTCCAACCTTACTTGATGAAGCTATATCGTGAAATTTACACAATGAGATTATTAATTAATTAAGCATCCTAAATATAAGCTGAAAATTAAATATAATGAGGCGTTTAAGACAAGAAGAATCGCTAATAAGAAGCCCTTGAGATGGAGCAGTAACAAGCCGGAGTATTTCCCGAACCGAACCAATTAATTCAATCTCAGTTATTACTAGAATTATCTTCTGGGAACGGCTTATAGCAATTAGGGCCAACAGGTATCTTCACACCAGGGGGCAGTCAGCCGAATCTTACTCAATTCTCAATTTCTTAATATGTTCTATCTTTGATAAATCATTGTTTTTCACTAGTTATCCTTAATTTTATTTATATAAACATACTTATAAGGTAAACAATCAAACTACTACGATTTTATAAATAACTAGCATATCCTGTTGCGGCTTCGCCCGGTCTCATTAATAAAGAACAGTTTTTTTAAACTAATAATTGAATTGTATTTATTTATCGATAAAAATCATATATTTATAAGTATGGAATTTAGTATTATTTCTTCAACGATATTTTCACGCATGTCAGTAATTTTTAACCTGGTTAAAATTGCATTGATGAGGTGTTTGATGTTGTAATTAAAATTTGTTACAGTTGGGTTTTACAGTTTTACTGTTCCAAACTTCTTGCAGAAGTTTACATATCGGTAGATTTTTAAACTGCATTTAGATCAATATTTCGCTTAATATAATCGTATAAAAAAAAAAAAAAATTACCATTTTATCAAATTCCAGAGTTCAAAAGTCTGTGAATATCTTAATGCTATTTATTATTTACCAATACTTAATAATCCCTGTAGAGCATTGTCTAAGCTTATTTACTGGCACTGGACTTCTTTAAAAAAAGCCTCAGTTCAGTTTTTTATTTCAAAGAAGAAACATGAGTGTCCTACGAAATTCTCGTAATTTTAAGACATTACTGGAAAAAAAAAATTCACAGCCGCTGAAGCAACTCGTGAAATTATTAAATATGAAGGGGGAGGTGTCCTTGAAGAGTGCACTGCGCGGCGTTGGTTTGAAAAATTTAGAAGGGAAGAAGGGCTCCGGGCGGCCATTAATGGATATTGATGAGGTTCTGAAGGAAGCTGTTGAGTCAAATCCGTCCATAAGTACTCGCGAACTTGCCAGGGAGTGTGGTGTGTCGAACGATACTGTTAGTCGCCATCTTCTCTCCATGGTGAATGTGAAAATGACCTGCTCTGCTCGTACACACACACACACACACAAGATAAGTTTACATAACTTCATGGGTTTGAACTCCTGCCTCATCCACCATATAGTCCAGACCTCGCACCTTCGGATTACAACTTGTTTCGATCCATGGCCCATTTTCTTCAAGGAAAATTTTTTTAAAATTTTGCGGAAGTTGAAAATGCTGTCCAAGAGTTCTTTGTCAGCCATCCCAAGGAATGGTATCAGCGTGGCATCGAGCAATTGGCTAGCAAATGGGTAATGACGGTAGATAACAATGGACTATACTTTGAGTATTAATTGTATTTTTCACCAAAGAAATAATAATACAAATATTTGTTTAAGAAAATGTCATTTTTTTTTTTTATATACACCCTATTATTTGTAGCTTTAATAACAATTGAATTAAAAATAAGTAAATTTTATCATAATTTTCTAACTCTGTATAATACCGTACCTTTGTAAACTCTCTCGAATGGTGTTCTCCACCTATCGGTCGATTACCAAATTCACTGTGCACCACATATTTATCACTTTTTTATGGCAATATAATTGAAAATCTTTAAATTTTATTATTGCTAAACCTTCCTTGAACTATGAAGATGATGTGGTTAGAATTTGGTACAGATTGGTTCAGTAGTTTTAGCGGTTAGTGATCACAAACGAAAAATGGCTTGTCCGTTTATATAATAGCATAGATAATTTTTTTTTTATTAGAAATTTTGTGTGCATTAATTTATTATTAAAATTTAATTTTATTTAGTTTGGTTCGACACAGCTGATAGTTCCCGAGATATTTGAAGAAAGCCATGAACAGATGCGTTCAATCCGATCTTGAACTTCGATCACCCCCCTGATGATCAAGTCATCAAGTATGTTGCAACCCTCCAACGAAAAACTGTGCCAATATCAAGACCTGTATGTCTTTTTATTTGATTTCCTTGGTTGCCAGGATATCATACTCGTAATATGATGAGTTAACATGTTTCTCTACTGCTAATAAATTTAATGTCTTACGTTTACATACATTGAGATAACTATTACGAAACTTTATATTTCTTAATAGTTTTTATTTCATGTAATCTTTTTTTTTTTTTTCGACGCATCCTTACATCTCACTTTTTTTTTCGTTTCTTAAGAAGATTCATACACGTACCACTTATTGAATGTAGTCTCGTAAGTAAAATATCTTCGAAAAGATATTATCTTTGGTCGTGTCCATACGTGCCAAGTCCAGCAGATATAATAAAAGTTAAACTTTTCAGAGTCGTAGTAAAGAAGGATCATAATCCATTACTGACAAATTAATATTACTGCTTATTACTGATACATATGACACCATTCGAGCAAAAAATAATAGAGTTCCGAAGTTACTAAGGGAGAAATATAAAGGATATCAGCAGAGGATTACAGAATGATTGGTGTATTTGAAATTCTTAAAGTTTTTGAGGATTTAAACTTTATTTTTGTATTTTGTTATGTTGATCTTTGAATTCAATATTGACAAAATCAGACCGTTTAACTCATAATCGATGAAAATAGTTATAGTAATTTTAAATATGACTAATATTCTTCTTATTTTTTTTTTTTTTTGGGGGGGGGGGGGGGGGGGGGGGGTCTTAACGTCGTTATGTACTCCAACTAGGACAGGAAAGATGGGTTATCCTACAGGTTACCAACCTATTGTAGTGTATGATGGGAAGGTCAAGATTCATTTCTTGTGTCCATATTTTTAAAATTAATAACTAAGTTTAATAATTGTCTTATCTATGCAAATTTGTATGTCTTCATTGTTTTAGCCAATTTTTTTTTTTTTTCTAAGGATAAATTTTTGAGTAAATTTTACATTTTAGTCCTAAAAACTAAACACGAGACATTTCTTTTCTTTCTTCGTAAAATTTAAAAGGAGAACTACGCCATGAAATTTGGATTCCACGTAAAATAGCCATATAAAGAAAATATGTTGCTTAGTGATGATATGCCATTAATTAATTTCGTTTGTCAATATATATCTGTTTAAAAATTAATAGATATTAATCATAAATTCTTATAAATTTAATTGTGAATTCCTTTATATTGATATGGAATTTATTGAGAAATTATTTTTCAAACGCCATTCAATCTCCTATTGATATCTTTTACATCCTATTAGGCTGTGACGTAGTGTGCGCCGCAGTCCACAAATCTGACTTTCAGGAGGTGTTTCTTGCGTCATCCGATACCCATGCGTTATTTTCGTGTGACTGAATTTCATGCGGTCCATCACCTTTCATCTTACCACCATTGCGCTTCCCAGCTTCTGAGGTACCATTTAATAATTCTTAATTAAAAATCTATGTAATAACAAGGTCCACTAAGCCTTATTTATTATCAATATAAAATTTACTATTTTAAAATTTCAACTCTACATTATTTTGTTTTACAATTTGTTTAACTATATTGTATATTTTTATAAATATGCTGTGATTATTTAGCATTTCTTGCGCTAAGGGAAGAACAACTTCTATAAGTCTTCGAAAATAAACAACCGCTTAGAATTAAATAATGAACTAAGAGGGTTATTTAAAAAAAAAAAAAGGTCCCCAGATTTTTTCAAGTTTAAGCGATTTTTTTAATGTGAACCGTTGGAGCTTAAAGCTTGACCTTTAAGGTATTTTTCGACATAGTTGCCATTTTTAGTTAACGAATAATCTACTTTTGCAAACTCTCCCCATAGAACAGAGTTGAGAAGAACCGTCAGTATGTTGAGAGACTTGGTAACTTCTTGCAACTTCGCGTCTTTCTTAAATCGTTGTCTTTAATTTTTGGAGTAAGTGGAAATTATTGAGGGGGAGGGGGTTAATCATGGATTCAAGGGGAATTAACAATGTGGATTATTCGTCTCCAAAAAAAATGGCAACTATGCTGAAAAATAGCATAGAGTTAAGCTTTAGAATGGTGTATTCCTTTTTTCCCGATCAAAACCCAAATCCACAAGATCGGCCCTGATGCAATCCTCCCATCTTTGTCTCGGTCTACCTGTCAGACTTTTACCCGATGATTCAACACCGATTGATTACCTTTGTTTGATTTCGGTCAGTATTGAATTAGATTTAACCGTCGCGCTGCTATTACTTCAACTACATGTACCAGATAAAGTTCCCGCTATTCCGCATCGTGGAGCTTTCTAAATTTTTTCCCATGTTCATCCTTTTCTGGGCAAAATATGTTGCTCTTCTCTTGACGTGAGCGGCCACATGCACGAGCATTGATCTTGTATTTATTTCCTCTTGAATATCAATTTTCCTGGATATTGTAGATCCTAGATAAAAAACTCAACGTTTTTGAACTTTAATCCGCAAATAACTACACCACTAAAATGTTTATGTTTTTACTGATCCGGTCCAGTTTTGTTAGCGGTCTTTATGAGCGTAGTTGCAGTTTATTTAATAGTTCACTAAGCTTCAGTAACAAACCATCAGCGTAACCAAGAACCGGAATTTCATCACCCATTACTAGTCCTTTTCCCATACGCATTACCTTCCTAATGACGCATTCTTTTGCGTTAAATAATACCGGAGGAGAATCTCCTAGTTTCAAACCTGAACGTATCTCCAACTTTTCGGAGTAAAAAGTACCGATTCGGAATGTTTCGGACTTTTTAATATCATGAGTATTTGTAGAATATTTGAGAGTTGTTTTGATAAGCTTTCACACAGAAATAATGTTCTACAGCTTGTTTTTCTTCGCCTTCAGTAGTTACACGACCTCATCGTTTATCGTTTATGGTACCTAATATCAAATCCGTATGTTTGTCGATTCTGATCATACGATAGCCCTTTCGTTCGACGGACTCGTAGATTATTGACCTTAGTAGACTTGCGACAGGACTTGCTGTATCCAGAGCTAGACAGAGCTATAAGGCTGGGATCTGACCCGCTTGACCCAGTTGACTCTTGTTTGGGTTGCTATCGAGCGGTGACGTCAGGCTGCCCCCACTCCTCCGCCGCCCTGTAGTACTACGCTTATTGATAAAGCCAACGCACACCTTATCACAAGTTGCTCTCTTTAATGTAAGTATGTCTGTTTGTTCTTCATCTTCTGTCTCATTCTTATTCATCCGTGTTTTCCTCTAGTCGTAGGTGCCTTTCCGCCTTCCATTCTTGCCTCAATATGCTTTAAATCTACATTACAGCCATTCAATTGTTATACGTTTACTAACGTAACCATGCCGATTTATTTTTGTTCCAGTGACACCTTATTAGTAACCTATTTTTGGATTATAAACGTTTCGAGAGAATTTTTGAAAATATAAAAGATTTTCAATTTTAACAACAATCACTCTTCACTTGAAATCTTTTATTTATTATATTTTTTCTGATTTTATCCCTATTAATATAATTAAAAAATAATCCATCCATCGCTCATTATAAATTCTATATTTTAAAATATTATATTCCTTCAAACATAAGTCCCTCACAATTTAGAAATAATTGCACTAATAACTTAATATGTAAAAGTAATATTAAATATCCATAATCCATATTTTTACAAATACATTTGTAGATAAACAAATCAATATATAAATACGAAAATTATTTAGCTGGGATTGATTTATTACAATGTTATGATTAAAAATTATTGCATATTTCACTTATGATTACATAAGTGAATTACATATTTCACTATGATTGAGTCTTAAATTATTGTTGTATGAATTATAATCCTATCCATAAGTAATCCTAACTTGAAAATATAGCTAAAATTAATGTTTTCTAATGTATATGAAATGAAATAGTTGCTTTTTATGTTTTTCAATGGTCAACTATCACTTTTTTTAAAATTAATTATTAGCTTATTTTTATTTATTATTGTTTTTACCAGTATTAATGTTTTTATATTTTTGTTTCTTATTTATGCAATTTATTTTATTGTATTATTTTCACTTTATTTATTATATATTTTGAGCTTTTTTATACTTTTTTTTATTGTATTATATATTATGAGGTTATTTCTTTCTTCTTCTTTTTTTTTTTATCTGTTTTCGTATATTTCTTATTGTACATATTGTGTGAATGGACCCATAAAGCCATCCATATCACTTATTGCCCTCTTTGAGGCAGACTCTAATACTTTCTCAACAAAAGATTTTATTTATAACAAAAAAAAAATAAATCTTTGTTTAATAACACATTTGTAGAATAATACATATATACATACCCACACAAACTTTAACTATTAAATTCCTAAAGCGAAACAAAAAAATATTTTTTTATAGTTAATTTATTACCTACTTACTCTGAATCAACGCTAAGATTAATCTTCCTTTCGTCTTTTTTATCTCTATTTAAAATTTAAATGAATTAGTCTATCACCGATTTTTTTTTATTGTTTAATGCTTTTACTTTCATTCAATAAAAATACCCATGTAATTCGTAAATAGAGCATTAGCCTAAATTTTAACATATATATGTTTCACTACGTAAAAATTATTCCATTTGTTATTTAGCTTTATCTAAAAATGTAATTATATACAGCTTATATTTTTATTTACTTCATTAATTAGTAATAATCAGATCCGATAGGTTTTTTAATGTTTTAAATGAAACTGATAAATTATTCAAACAGGGAAAACCATTCAAAAATAACTAGACGTAGAAGATGGATTGGATTAATCTAAGGATGAATTTTTATTTTGGGTTTTCCTGACCATTTTCCCTTAGAGGTAGAACGGAAATGAGTTATGACGTATCGTGGGGAGAACTGTCAAAAGTCTATATACATATATTCAATAATTAAAAAGAGAAATTCTCACAAAAGCTTGAATAATTTTAAAAGTTTCGTATTGTGGAATGGCCGGTGTTTCGTTCCTTGAATATTTAAATATAAACTCAAAAATGACCATTAGTTAAATATATACACGATATACAAACTATAATTACATATTATATCAAACATTAAATTATTGCTGTTTATGATTTTTTGCGAAACAATTCTGAGAAATTGATGTGAATTAAATTCTGTAAAAATTAATATATTTTAATTCACTTGTGAATACTTCCTTATTTATCAATCATTATTTTAAATTAGCCAACAACTAGAGCATTTTATTTATTTATTTATTAACAATGGTCATAGAATATAAGTAAATTAATTCAATATGTATTTAGTCCATTAATTTATACTATTTATATGTTCGTATTTGTTTGATTTAATGTTTGTTTGTTTACTGGATGGAGGATCAGAGATTCTCCACAGCTAAGGCGAAGATTTAAAATTTTAATTCCGTCGAATTATAAGTCGATAAATACATCGATCATCTGTTGAAATATTTGCAATGCTAAAAGAGGATTGTTTGCTCAAATGGCTTTAATGAGATTTTTTTTTTTTTTTTACGCCTTCCATTCTTTATCAGCTATACGCACATTATGGACACGTAGTATTTTTTTTTTTATTGTATATTATATATTCTTTTATTATATATATAAATTTTATTTATATATATTTTTTTATTTATAACATCCTCATCTACTCTAAATAGGGCAAGATCTATTTTTGGGTTATTTTTATTATGTAGATAAGAATCTAATTCCCCAGATGTCAGGTTGTCATATTTTTTCAATTAATTATTAAATAAGGAAAAATTTTTTTTTCATAATAACTTTTTATAATTGTTTTGGATATAACAATTCCCGTTGTTCAAAAAGTAACTTTTAAAAAATGCTTCTGTATTTATATTTTATTATTTTAATAATACGAATCATATTTACCATTTTTCCACGGAATTCTAAACCTCTTACCATTACTTTTGAAGTGTGGAAGGAATGCCAATATTATCGATAAAAATAAAAACCAGAGAGAATAGCAAGTGTGATGCCTAAATGAACAATTTCATTATTGCAAAATTATTCGCTTAAATTGTATAGAACAAAGTTTTCAAAATTTTCTTAATGAAATTTTTTTTTTTTACTAACAGCTACAACAATTATTGGAAATTAGGTCATTCCAAAGATAAGCTAAACCTCGATTTATTTAAAATGAGTTTCGGGAAACGAATTGATAATTCGACCCATTTTGATATTTTATGACTATCACTGTGGCCTTCGGTAGCTCCTTCCGAAACTTTTATAATGCCGAATAATTTCATCAAAATTTGCTCTAGCTTTATGTGGATTAATTGTTAAATATTAAGAAGGTGTTATGAAAGCTTCACACCCAAAAATATTATTATGCATACATTCATTTCTTTTTCACCTTCCAAATCCTGAAGTCATCCTCCTTTCTTGATTTCTTGTTTTATTATTTTAACTACGGCCCCAAAGGAGTAATAATCTCAAAGAAAAAACATCTCCCTAACTAACCTCCTGGTAGACTTTTTATGAATTTCAAATTTACTAATATTTAATTTTTTTTGTTTTTATTATATATAGTCTGTACCAGGGCTCCAAAACCTTTCTTCTATTGTTTGATTTATTTATTTCGACTTCGCGTTTCGAAGTTTATCTTCAGGCCAGTTTATCAATAGTCACACTTCATCAAATATTTGTTAACTATTATACAATTTTAAATTCAGGTTATATTATGATAAATGGTATCGATCTACCTCAATTTCTTGAAGAAGCCTTCTTCCCAATGTCCAATTTGATATAATCTATTTTGAAAACAAATTTCCTTTTGACTTAAGTAAACTAAACTTCCTTTTGACTAATATATATATATATATATATATATATATATATATATATATATATATATATATATATATATATATATATAAAATAAATCAATGTTACTCTTGATTTATTATAGTTGTGATACTAAATGTTGAAACTCTGGTCGAGGTTTTAGCTTATTTTGGCATTGCTTAATTTACTAGTCATAAAAACTTAAAGTTATAATGATAAACTTCAGATAATATGGCAACGCATAAAACCATTTATATTTATATATTTATATATATATATATATATATATATATATATATATATATATATATATATATATATATATATATTGTATTATTTGCTTTATATGAATGTATTAAAAGTGACCATATCACGAAGATCAAAATGTCAAGCCTCGATACCAAATTTTGAAAACAACTAAAAAAAATAAATAAAAAACCTCCATTTTTCCCTGACTGGGAAAAACAATAGATCATAGATATGCCCATCTATATATGATCTACTGCTTTTCCGAACTTAAATATTAGAATTAAAAGCATCAAAGTACTTCAGTCAATAATTAGATAAACTAACAATTGAAAATTATTCAAAATAAACAAAGTTGAGCGAAAGTAGGGGTTTCAAACGTTAATTTTTTTCAATAAAACCAATAGAGCTCCTAAACGGTACGTTCTAGCGACGAATGTTTTATAACAAAAAGTATTCTCCATTAAGTTTCTGATTGGGAAACTGTCGACAAATTTTCGATCAGAGCAACACTAGATCTGAAGAGTGTCAAAATCTTACATTTTCGAATGTGAAAAAAACGTTTCGGTATCAATGTATAGACCCCCCCAGCCAAAAGACATATCCATGAAAAAAATGTAAGTATAATATTGGTTTAAAACACCGAATGCATTTAAGCCACTCTTTTATAAAACGGCGAGCTAACATTGCTTCACTCTCAGATACGCAGCCAAGTCAATATAATGATAGATTACATATTGCATAAATCATGTCACATCCGTTTGTAGATCGTGAATAAGTAATTTTTATGCAATCATATTTGAAACCGCATTTAACTGTCTTGTTTCGAATTGAAAAAAAAAAAAACTAGTAATTTTTCGTTGTAAAAATAAACACCCATACAAATTAATTGGTTTCATATTCACTTCTCAACTAAATATTTGTAAAAAATAAAATTATTTCTGGATCTCTTCCAATTAATCTATATAATAATAAGCCTACGCCAGAATTTTTTTTTTTAAATCTTTTAAACATTTATCTAAAGAAAGTATTACAATCTGCCTCAATATGGACAATAAGTAATATGGATGGCTTAATGGATCCATTCACACAATATGTACAATATGAAACAAAAACAAAGAAAGTGAACAATAAATAAAAGTGAATAATAAATAAAAATGAGTAAAGAATCTCTTAATACGTAATACAATAAAATTAAATAAAAAAAGTACCTCAAACTATACAATACATAAAGTGAAAAAAAAAAAATAATCATAATAATAAAATAAATAAAAAAATAAAAAAATAATTAAAATATATATAAATAAATAATAATAATAAAAAATAAAAAAAAAAAAAAAATTAAAAATTAAAATTAAATTAAAACTTAAAAATACATTCATTCTTTATTTACAATATGTACACATTCGAGGGATCCCCCAATCAGACTTGTCCCTCCATTTATGGAGAGACAATCCAGTTCCTCAGAGATCCCAGCGCTTCTCTCTCAGCTGCGTCACTGGTGCAGATAACACCGGTGAAGGCTGAGTGTGAGCGCTATATTACGGTCACTCAGAGCATGAGTAGAGAAGCTGGCCATTACCAAGACTCCATGTTGAATTATATAATAGATCTCGAGGCCACTGCCTTTTTAACCTGCGAGGAGGATTATAGGGGTGAGTGGAGCTGGACAGGGATTGTGCTTGTGGATAAGGATGATGCCAAAGTTTTTGATGAAATTTTGAAAATTTGACAGATGATTCTAGGACAAAAGGTATATTAAGATCGTTGTGTAAGGTTTTGTTGGAGACATAATAGGGGCACTGGTTATGGTTCTCAGGAATTTGGATTGAAAGGATTGGATACATTTGACGTTCGAGTATTTTGCTGTCGCCAGAAATTAAAAAAAAAAAAGGTTTTCTATTTCTATTCATTCCTGTTTAGTATTTATGGTATTCTACTAATTAGTCTTCAATAAAAGTTAATGTTTTAAGGTTAGTTTTTGGTAACTTCAATTTTACGAATCGCCGATATAATAATAAAAGTAGCTACATAAGCAATATAATATAAATTATTATATATAATATAAACAAGCAATAGAGCTTGTTTTCTGCTCAAATTTTATTAAATTTATTCTAGTCTAATTTTGAATATAACAAACTTTTATTTGAACCAATGCAGCAGATATTTTGGAGAAACAGAAAATTTCATTATTACGTAATTAAAACGAAAATTATAAAATTATCATATGAAAAAGGATAATATTTTAAATCCGTGATTTTTTTAACCATTTATTGGTTCATATTTTTTTTTTCCAATGGTTCCATTACTCAATTATTTACATAAATATTAATAAAAATTTCGTTGCTTTTCTAAAAGTTTTGTTAATGTTCTGAAAAAAAGAACTTTTCTTCCAAGTTACATTTATTTAGTTCCTTAATTAATTTTGTCTCGAAAAAAAATATTGATGTAAAGTATTGAAAATTCTAAAGCTATAACCGGAAAACAGAACTAATTACTTCTGAAAATATTTATTGTTCGATATCAGTTGATTGAAAAATAGTTTGTTTTACTTCAAAACAACAAACGAATGGTTTCAGATTTTTTTCCCCCTTCCATTTTATCATTCACACCTGTTAAAAATACTACCATAAGTGAAATCTTTGTCAAATTTTGTGGTAAATGACCTAAAAGAAATTAGGCCTCAACAATATCTCACCTGGCTTAAAACAAAATCGTTTAAATATATAAATGACAGCGAGTCAAAAAGTATTGGTACGCCTCCACTTTTTCTTAAATCTCAAAAATAGAAATATTAATTATTTTATACTTATTTTATTTTAAAAACTAGAATCTATTCATCTACTTATTGAATTTTGTTACATTAGATACAGCGAATTAGCATTGAGAAATAAATTAAACTTGGTGTGCCCATATTTTTTTTGACCCACTGTATATGTATACACATGTAGATACATAAATAAAAACAAACAAAGATACAAAAATCAAAATTATTTTTTACGTTGATCAGCATTATTCTGTTAGTTGTACGTATTTTAAGGTAATGCCTTATGCTAAAGGGAAAAGTAAATAGGTAGGTAATCATTCTTAGTGTAATACAAACCAAATAAGATCCACTTTTATTTAACAAAATCACATGTATTCTGAAGTGAGTTGAATTAGTTTACTGAGGCTAAGTTTTCACAGATTAGCATATGCTTCTTTTATCTTGAAAAATATAAAATTATACTTCGAAAAAGGAAATATCACTCAAAATTTTCTTTAAATTGCAACTCTATAGTTTAGAAAATTGTGGAAAAATTTGGAGATTTGATATAAACGAAGCATGTAATAATAATTCTGTCATATAGATTTATTTATAGAGAAATAGAAAAAGATTTTCTATTTCTCAATGTGGACGAATATAATAAAAAAAATAAAATAAAGTACATCAGCCGATATGCCCAGTATACAAGTATATGCCCATACCAGCTGCAACCTACATAACTCCCACCTAAGTGTCAATATAACCCTTGGTTCAGTGCTGATTACCTTTTCAGTAACCCAGATCCTTATCAAGCCAAACAACTTTACACGCCTATATCTTCGATGACAGGACAATTATCATCGGAATTTGATCCCTCATTGTAAGGCAATAATGTTCGTTTGTTATAATACCGTTCGGGCGTTATTACCTCAACATAAGAGGCTAAATATCACTCCAACGATGAACAATAGGAATAAATTTAAAATAACAGAGTAGTTTTTCGAAAGAGAAATAACCTTGCTTTTAATGCCTCTTGATTTTCATTTATTTAAAATATTTTTGAACCCATACACTTAGCCTGGTGTAAGTATTCAAACTTTGCTTCCCTCGAGTACTTGTATCTCTGAAATCATCTTCGTTTTTATTACTAAATAAGTTCTCTTTCTTATTTTCAATTTTTCTTTGTATTCCCGAAAAAGTTTTCAACTTTACATTTTGTATATCAGTGGCACTTGTGAATGGTCAATTAAGTGCAAAAATCGTATTTTAGGAGCAACGCAATTTTTTCCGCAATTATTCACAAATTAGTATTCCTCTCTGCAATAGCCTCATAAATAAGTCCATTGTACACAAATAAAGAGAAAAAAGTTAGCTTTCTGGTGATACCCATAATCCAAAATTCACAAACACACTTAAATACAAAACGCTCTTAACTGACTATTCACAAGTGGCTCGGATATATAATGGTGATCCAAGATCTAGACTTACTGTTAATATGTATTCATAAATGTATTGTTGTTTCTTTTGTTCCTGGGACGGTAGCTAATATCCGTGCTTTGTTAAGACAGGATGGTATCAGTCAAGGATACGGTTGAATCTTCAGCGATCTAAATTGATAAATCCAATTGTTTGGGTGGCATTATATTCTACCAGAGTCGACTGTTTGTTTACAACTCTCATATATTCGACTAAATCACATATGGTTCCTTCCTTTTATTTATTGATTAAAATAACCAAAATGCTTCGACTTCATTTGGTTTGGGTATGAATATGTTACCAAACGATTAGTAGCTATAGTTTAAAATTATGTTAAACGAAGAAAAACCAATAAGAGACTGACTTGTGA
Organism: Euschistus heros; assembly: GCA_003667255.2. Classification (NCBI taxonomy): domain Eukaryota; kingdom Metazoa; phylum Arthropoda; class Insecta; order Hemiptera; family Pentatomidae; genus Euschistus; species Euschistus heros. The sequence continues at coordinate 830,777 of RCWM02000394.1, forward strand.
TGACATTTTGGAATTTGATTTGATAAGTATATTGATCAGGTGGGCAAATTCTAATTTTGTTACCAGACTTAGGTTGGTAACAAACGTGAAGTTGTCCTGGTGATCTCTGTATACGATTGTTAAAGCAGTACGACTATTTCTTTAGGTTTAGCTCCTATCTTTCAGGTTCTCATTGTTTTGAATTGTTTTTACGTCTAGTTGTTAACCTGTTTCTGTTTATTTTTTTCTGTATTTTTTAAATATTAACTAAAATATCATATTTTGTTTTAGGGTGTGCCTGTTTCAAAGGAATGCGGCTGCGTTGTTTGGACGCCGGTGGTGGCGATAGTTACATCCGGCTAGACGCTGATAAAGACGATAAGCAAGATAAACAGGTAATTTTAATATGATAAACAAGACATAAGAATATTTTAACAGGTATTCTATTTTGTTTTTATTTTTTTCAATGATTTTGGTTCTCCTTTTAATTTTTACTGTGAAAGTTGCGTCGCTTTTGTCAGCCTTTAGGAATTTTTTTTTTAAGGCTTAGTTTGCAAATTTTTTTTTTTTTGTTATTTTTGATTTATTATCTTAAAACCGAAGTTTCATATTTATTATCAGATTGAAATGGTAAACCCGAATCTAATCCCACGTCAAAATACACTGCTTTAATTATTTTTTTTTAACAAATAAAAAATATAATTTTTATTTAGTATCATCTGCCAAGATACTAATTTTATTAGGAATAACCTAAAACCAAGGAATGATAAAATTATCGCCTTTTAATGATTGATGCTTTCTATATTTTTTAAGGCTTCAGGAATGGCTAAAGCCTCGGCTGCAAAGATTGTGGCTATGGGTGGCAATTTTATTTTCAATTGATAATTACCTCTATTATTGCTGCTCCAACATTGTTTTCAGATTTTGAGGTGCTGGGCAGTATTTTTCAGTATATCCTTCAACATCAAATCGAAATAAAGATAAATAATAAAAAAGGAATGTATTTTATGTGGCAGATGTGGATATACACAAAGCCAAAATAAATTAATTAAAAAAATAAATAAAAAACCTATAACCAATAAATATTGCTCAATTTTTGCAGAGATATGGGAAAGACAAGACTTAATTTCCTGCCTTAGATTCTAAGCCGGCTGAGGTCAATAATTATTTATTCTTTCAGCTGAGGATTGACCTAGAGTCGGGTAAACCCCTTGGAGCGTACACAGTCTCTATAAATTAATCAGGGGAAAACATGGCAGTGTAGCCTGATTCTGTCCATATTAGCCTCTTTCACAAATGTTAACCTAGAAATAGTATCCTTACCAAAATTCTCAATCCAAGACAAGACCCTTAATAGGATGTAGTGGAACACTGTTTTCTTTAAATTTTTTTTTCAAGTATTTGTTACCATTATATTTATATATATATATATATATATATATATATATATATATATATATATAATGTCAAATGGATTTAGAAACTGAGTGGTGTGTATTCAGTAAATATAGTTGAATTATTGGGTTTTATGAAGAACAAATCATTTCTAAGGTAGTCAGCTTAGAATTCTGGGAACACTACAATAGGTTGGTAAACTGTAAGATAACACAGCCTTCTTATTTTAGTTTTTTTCTTTCGAAATTATAACTATATTTAGTTCCTATATTGTCTGTATAAGATCTGTATTTATTGCATTCTTAAACAAAATTGAATAAAATTGTTTTAAAAAACATTAATTACTTATTAAAAAATAATTTGTTAAGGTATTGCTGGTCTTTGTAAATATTTTACTCAACAGCACCTTTATATTGAAACCCAACTGATTTTAATTGAAACTAAGATCAACATTTAATTGTTAATTCATTTATGTATATTGAAACATTAAAGAAGATAAGTTGACAAAATATATTAGATCATATGTATTTATTTATATTTAAGGATACTAAAGAATATAAGGATATTCAGCAATAATATCTCCCAACATTTTTATATATCCAAAAATGATTGTTATATAATTATTGGGCGATGGCATTGCTATATTCTCAAGACCTAGAATATACTAAACGTAGCATAATTATTTTATAACAATAATTCTTGTATTAATAAAAATGTTGGGAGGTCTTATTGCTAAATATCCTTATATACATTAGATAAATTTTTAAAAATGCACTTGGCATAAATTTAATCTCATATTTTGTTTGTTTTCATTTTGACCACCCCCTGATAATTTTCTAGATCAATAGAATTTATCATATATAATAGAACAATTATTTCATACATACATCAAAAAATTTTTTTTTCTTTTTTGTTTCAGGAGGAACTACAGTTTTTCAATGATGATGGTAGTTATCAATCTGTTGTCGTAGAAAAGAACTTGAGAGCGGTTGATTTGTGCCAAATTTTGGCTGTTAAGAATAGGGCTGGACGTGACTTCACATGGTCCATAGTTGAACATTGGATTGACACTAGTACAGGTAAGCAACCAATTTACTAACTTTATCAACTCTAACAGATCTCTTGAAAAATATTATAGATAAATGGATTTTATTTAAGATACTGTTTGTTTTTAATTGCTGTTTGATATGGATATGCCCTTTTTGGCTGGGGGTCTGGTCTGTAGTTTTTTGCGTTTTTTTTTTTAAACTTTTTTTCACCCCTAAAAATGTAACATTTTGATACACTCTAGCTCTATTGGTGTTGCTTGGACCAAAAATTTTCTCATCAGAGAATATTTAATTTAATGGAGAATCTTTTTTGTTATATAACATTTTTCATTAGGAGCTACTGTTTAGGAGGTGTATTGGTTTGAATGAAAAAAAGTCATCCTTGAAATGTCTATTTTCTCTCAACTATGTTTATTTAGAATAATCATTAATAGATAATTTAATTAAATTATTATTTTTAAGTTCCTTGTAGTTCAAAAATGTAAATTGAAAAAAACAGTAGATTTTCATATCATCATAGTTTCATTCTTCTTTCATTCATGATCTATTGTGTTTTTCCCAGTCAGGGAGAAATTGAGTTTTGTTTTAATGAGCATAAGTAACAATTTCTTATATAATTTTGAAATTCATGCTTGGTTTATTAAATTTATTTTTAAATAAAATTAGTGTATCTTATCAGAGTGACAACCATTGTTTCCAAACACCAGAAACGCTATGAAGAAAGTATCTTAATTAATCAGTTTATTTAATCAGATAATTAAAATAATAAACGGTTCCTAAAGAATGCTTTATGATTGAGAAATAATTACTTTTACCATTGCAATAAAAACCATCAGTAGCTCTATTCTTTAAAACATTGTTTTATTTTCAAACCACAAAATATCATTTTATTTATTTATATTTCGTTTCTTTCTCTTTCAGAAGGCCCTCATCCTTTCACTTAGCAATCCTTTTCATTCTTCTGTCCAATGGGCGTGCTCTGTTTTCTTTTTTATGTTCACAAGAACCTCTATTTTACATTTTTTTTCTATCTTTGATTTCTTTGAAACTTTTTTTACTTGTTTAATATATAGTTTTACAGCTCAATATTCCTAAAATTTTAAAAATAATTTTTTTTTTTTTATTCCATTTTTATTTGAATCCATTCGTACCAATTGCCAAAAAAAAATTTGTTGATTCCTGTCTTTAAATCTTCATTAGTTTCATATATATTTTTTACTTTAATTTTGTTAATTTCTTGATTTGATTTTATTCTCTTTTATCTGTTGTTTTTATTGAAACACTAGAAAAATATTTATCTAAAAAAGTACTTCTTACATAATAATGTTTTTATTCATGTATCTTTATATTTTTGCTTTTATTGTTCTTATTTTATATTTACTTTCATCCCATACCTACACCTGGGCCAGACTCTACTGACTGGATCGCAACAACGCACATCAGTCGAATAGGAGAAAAATGTTCCCATTATCTCTAGTTATAGTTATATGCAAATATTTCTGGCCTCAAAAAACAAAATTAATCTTTTTTACTACTTAAATACAATCTTTATTTCACAGCACTTTATGTTATCTTTGTATTACTCACAGTATCAAGTATTCTGATTGTCATAGTCATATTTTAATTATTCTTGTATCCACTAAATCCTATCAATACTTAACTGTTTACTATAACTAACTGTTGAAAAACCCCGTACATTTTTATTTCTGAATATTATTGTACCCAGGCAAGTATCATTTGGCTGAAGTCAGTTTTGTTTTATTATATTTATAATATTTTATTTTATTACAGAGAGAGTTTTGGAAGATCATGAAGATGTCTTAGCTGTTCACAGGCAGACTCATTCCTTTAGCAGAAAATTTATTTTCAGGCGTATACCTCAAAAATATGAGTTCTTCAATGATCCAACAGTAAGTCTATAGTTTTAGTGTAATTATGAAATTCCAAAACTGTTTAATATTAATATAGGCTATAGAAAAGTAAAAAAAAGTTCTCTTTCACAATCTAGTATAATAATAATGAAGACACAAACCATAAGTTTGTGTTTATATTGAGCTGCTTTTTATCAAATTGAAGTTGTATTGTCTTAACTATCATTCTGGAGATAGATATTCTATAAACAATAAATTTATCATTAGGATTAATGAATTAATTGCCATGTCTGTTGGAGTTATTTTATTTTTAAATTTGTTTTGAATGTTAAACATGCACCCTCAGAAATTTTTGTTTTCAAATAAAATAATTTCAATAGAAGTAGCAATTAATTCATCAATCCTAATTGTAGTGATCCTTCTATACCATCAGGCGTGATTCAAGTGATTAATTTATCTTTGTGCAGTGTTTGCTGAAAACATTTTTTATTCAATTATATAAAATAAACACAGTGTATTATAACTGTTAAAGCTTATGTCTTATATATTTTAAACGGTTTACAATCTAGAACCTCTAGAAACCCAAATTAAATTTAAGTAATTATATATAGTATTTTAACTTTATAAAATTTTGATATAATGATTTGTAGTAAAAATATAATTTTATTCATATAAATTTTATATATGTCTCAAATGAATGTACATTAGTAATCAAAATTAAAACTTGAAATCAGGATAGAACACATTAATATAGGAACCAAGTATCACCTGTTAAAATAAATAAATAAAACAGAATACTTAATTTAAAATTCATGATTAAATAAAGTTGAGAAGTTGCAACAAACAGTCATAGAATTATTTGAATATCTCCATAGAAACATTATGCTTACCAATAGTAGCAAGAAGAAGATCCATGGGGGAGAAAGGGGGGGGGTCAATCCATTTAAAATCACCCAGTAATGTTGCTCAACATTTTTTATTTTCTTGATTCTTTTATCAAGGATTCCCTATGCATTAAACATTCACAAAACTCCAATTTAAAAAAATTTACAAGCCATATTTTTTATTTGACAGCCATTTTAAAATGATGATTCAGTGAATTTTATGAAAAAACGGAGTTTGCAGAAAATTTAATTGCGAAGTCATTTTTAAAGATATCAGAATAATTTAAAAACTAGTGTGTTCAGCATGAAATGACCTTCAAAAGGACATTTTTTTAATTTTCCTATCATGCAAGAAAGTTATTCAAACTCTTTCTCAAAAACTCGGAAAAAAAAATTAAAAATCGTTATTTTTAAGGCCATAAATTTTAAGGAAGGAGAAGAGACTCACAAATAATATTTTATATCTGTGTTGAGTACTTGTAGTACTACCAGCAGCATAAGTTTTAGTCATGAGAATGTACTTCTTTTTTCTCTAGGGCTTTTCAAAAATGGCGGAAAGCAGGTTTTTGCCAATTTTCATAGGTCTATTTCCGAAAAGGGACTGAATGAAATCCAGTGAAAATTTTATAAAATGTTCCTTATACTAATGAGAATATGCCACAAAAAATTATGACAGACTCAACTATGTTTTGATTTATAGTGCTGTGAATTTCAATAAAAAAGCTACCTTATTAATACATTTGTGCAATGCTATATTAACAACTATAGACTTGAAATTATCTTAATTAACAAGTTTAAATTATGGTTAATATACAAATTATTATTTAGAGTTTTAAAATAATGAACTTAGCTTATATTTAAATGAAATACTTCACTCAAAAATGTCCATTAATTAAAAAAAATATGTAAGTATATGATACAAGTATGTTTGTAAGTTAAAACCCATTGTAAAATGTCAACTGACACATCGGTTCTCACAATGCAACAAGCATGCAATGCACAAAAAAATTATGACTGAGACTCAACTATGTCTTGAGTTAAAAGCTGTGAATTTCAATAGATATGCTACCTTTTAATCAAGCAGAGTATCTGGTCCAGGACATTCTGAACAGGTGTCAAGCAAACATTTTCATTTTCAATATCACATACAATGAAAGCTATGAGGTCTTTATAATTTGCATTAAGCTTTACCCCTTGTATCATAAGCTTTATGTTTTGGTGATGCTTGCAAACACATACTATGAGTTCCTGATGAACCCTGAAGAACGCACCACTTTGGCCTTAGATCGCAAACATAGAACTACCTGTAATCTGGATATTTCAGTTTATATATGCTATAGAGTTCATTTAGTCAAAGGAGCCTTAACCTTTTCTGTTTCTGCAGTTTGTTGACACTGTCAACTACAGTTAGCTTCACTTGTTTTGTTGCCCTGTATTTTTGTAAGATGTGGTTAGATACCTTGAGCCTTTACTAGCTGCCTAGTTAACTTTACCATGTATTCAGATGCACCAAAGTCCTCAACTAGTTTTTTGTTTGACTATGAACTTGGCAATAGACTAAATATTTTAATTTGATCATCTTTACAAGACACTTTGAATTTTTCTTTCAGTTTAGTAATGAGTATGTCGTACTTACTAATTGAACTTTCTTTAACATTTAAATTTTGAGTTTCTAAGTCATTATAGAACGATTCATCTAATTTTCTCTTAAAAATTTTATCAATTTTTTTTTTTTAAACTGGCTTTTTTCTGTGTTAAGCTTTGTTATATTTACATAAAGCAGACAATTCCAAAGTTTTATAAATGGATTTCACTTGATGCAATGGATTCTTCTCTACTAATTCAAAAGGGCCAGGAAAAAATTCAAGATTATTCTCAACATTATTTGTTATCTGTCTCCGGGCAGTTTTTCTACAAATATTTTTGATGCGCAAGTTAGACATAGAGCCTGTCTACGAAATAGTTTAATATTCACATTTTTACTCTTGAAGATAGCAATGAAGATTAGGGGGAGGGGTTATTCATGTCACCACTTGCGTCTCTGCAAGTGTTTCTATGTCTATGTCTCTATGTAGGTTCAGGAAAGATGTAGGCAGTGTAAGCAAGCAGTTGCACATGGAAGAGTTCAAAACTAAACATGTAAAACTCACATTAACTTGTTGCATCGTGAGAACTGATGTGTCAGTTGACATTTTACAATGGGTTTTAACATAAAAACATACTTGTATCATATACTTACATATTTTTTTTTTTATAATGGACATTTTTAAGTCAAGTATTTCATTTAAATATAAGCTAAGTTCATTATTTTAAAACTCTAAATAATAATTTATATATTAACCCTAATTTAAACTTGTCAATTAAGATAATTTTAAGTCTATAGTTGTTAATCTAGCATTGCATGAATGTATTAATAAGGTAGCTTATTTATTGAAATTCACAGCACTATAACTCAAAACATAGTTGAGTCTCAGTCATAATTTTTTTATGGTGTATTCTTATTAGTATAAGGAACATTTTATATAATTTTCACTGGAATTCATTCAGTCCCTTTTCAGAAATTGACCTATGAAAATTGGCAAAAATCTGCTTTCAGACATTTTTGAAAAGCCCTAGTGAAAAAAGGAGTACATTCTCAAGACTAAAACTTATGCTGCTGGTAGTACTACAAGTACTCAACACAGAAATAAAATATTATTTGTGAGTCTCTTCTCCTTCCTTAAAATTTATGGCCTTAAAAATAACGATTTTTAATTTTTTTTTTCTGAGTTTTTGAGAAAGAGTTTGAATAACTTCTTGCATGATAGGAAAATTAAAATAATGTCCTTTTGAAGTTCATTTCATGCTGAACACACTAGTTTTTAAATTATTCTGATATCTTTAAAAATGACTGCACAATTAAAATTTCCGCAAACCCCGTTTTTTAATAAAATTCACTAAATCTCATTTTAAAATGGCTGTCAAATAAAAAATATGGCTTGTAAATTTTTTTCAATTAGTGTTTTGTGAATTTCTACCCATTGGGAATTCATGATAAAAGAATCAGGAAAATAAAATATGTTGAGCAACAAATTATATTTATCTGATACCTGGCTTGACTTGTTCATTATTGACTCAGAAAAAAACCTCCTCTCTTCTTCTCAGTTACCTGTTCCTTTCCTATCCTCCCATGATCTAATCCAAATATCTTACAATATCCAAGCACCTTCTTTCCGCCCGAAAACTATTGCCTTCCGCAATATAGAATCCCTAACCCGTGAAAAGATCCTTCCAGAGATTGAAGCTCAGAACTGGACTGAAATTTATACCTCCTCCTCGATTGACTCCATGGTAAACATCCTCACCACAAACCTCTTAAATATCCTTAACATCCATGCACCTCTCAAATCCTCCTCATTTTGTTGTCCTCCTGCTCCTTGGATAAGTCCAGAAATCAAACAGCTCCAACGAAATCGAGATGCAGCACGTAGACGATTCAGACGCACGAGGATGACTGACGACTACCAAACTTTCAGGATGCTTCGTAACTTGACACAAGCCTTGATTCGTCGAGCGAAATCTACTTTTTTCCATGAAGCCCTCTCTTCCGCTCCTGATTCCAGATCGAAATGGCATCTCCTCCGTAAACTTTCCCTTCTTGATTCACGCACATATCCATCTACCTATCCTGTATCTCCTGAAGAACTAAATTCATATTTTGTTTCTTCCTGCTCTTCCGATTCTCTTCACCCTTCCTCCCATTCTACCTCAGCTCCTGCATACAACGATGAAAATTTTTATTTTTCCTACATCTCCCCCTCTGAACTTATTTCCTCAATAATGAAGTCCAATTCCAATTCTACCGGCATAGATGAAATCCCTAAAAAAATTGATAAAACTGTGTCTTCCTGAAATCACCCCAGTCCTCTTATTCATATACAATTTCTCCCTTCAAAATTCAGTATTCCCTACCCCCTGGAAAAAAGCCCTAATTCATCCTATAATTAAAACATCGAACCCCACATCTCCTAAAGACTATCGCCCGATCTCCATCTTATCTAACCTCTCTAAACCCTTAGAAAAATTAGTACAATCTCAGTTATCTAACTTCCTTAAAGAATCCAATCTCCTCGATCCCCTACAATCAGGTTTTCGACCCGGCTACTCCACACAATCTGCTCTCCTCAAAATCACAAATGACATGTTTACTGCAATAGACGATAAAAAACAGACTGTACTGATTCTTCTGGATTTTTCTAAAGCGTTTGATTCCCTGGACCACTCTATCCTTTTTTCCAAATTAGAATCTTTAAATTTCTCCTTCAGTTCCATTCGCTGGTTTCAGTCTTTCCTTTCTCACCGTTCCAAAGCAGTTAAAATACCTGAACAATCCTTATCTACTTTTCTCACTATGACTTCTGGTATTGCTCAAGGGTCCAGCATTTCTCCTCTCCTTTTCAATATCTTCATCAACGATCTACCTAATTCAATTAAGCACTGTTCCTATCACCTCTACGCAGATGATTCCCAAATCTATCTTTCCTTTCCTCCTTCCGAGCTTCCTTCAGCTTTCGCCAAAATTCAGGAAGACCTGAATAGAATTAGTGCCTGGGCAACCTTAAACAAATTACAATTAAATGAACAGAAAACTCAGGCCATTATAATAGGATCTAGCTCCCTCCTTAGTGCATACACCCATTATCCTCCCTTAATCCTTAATGATCATCCTATCCCTTTCTACTCGTCTGTTAAAAATCTTGGAATTATTTTTGATCAGACCCTTTCTTGGAGATCTCAGATTCCCCAAATCTCCCGCCGTTCTATAGGTCTACTTAAATTATTCCACCGATCCCGTCACCTTCTTCCCCAATCAACTCGTAAGCTTCTAGTGTCCTCCCTAATATTCCCTTACCTTGATTATGGCTGTTTAGTTTATGGTGGTCTCTCGACGGTTCTCGAAGACAGATTGAAACTAATTATGAACTACTTTGCCAGATTTGTCTTCGATAAACCGAGGCGCTCCCACGTTTCCTTCCTCTTTACCGAATTAAACTGGCTTTATCCCATATTCCGTAGAAAATATTTCCACGGATCATTCCTTTACCAAATCATCAGCACCCTTCATCCTTCCTATATTTACAATACGCTTCAATTCAGATCTGAAATCAAGTCACTGAACACAAGATCCCATCTTTCTGATCTATATACCCCATCCCATAGAACTACTACATTCCAGCGCTCTTTCCTATTCCGCTCAACCATCCTATGGAATTCCATTCCTTCCCATATTAGAAAAGCAAAATCTCTAAAAACCTTTAAATTCCTCTATTTCCAGTACCTCCTCCTAATCCAAGGTGACGTTTACTAACAATATATTTTTTCAATTAAACGATATCGTAAGTCTTTCTGAAACACACTCAGTGTTACCAATTAAAATAATCTTTTCGCATTCCGAATACAACATTTGGGTTCTTATATTGTATATAAGTAGCATTGTATCAAAATAACCTATTTATTATTTCATTAATAGAATATTTTCTTATTTTCCTTTTCATATATTACATTACTATGTATACATTATCATTGTTATATTAATATTTCTTCTTTATTTTATTGTTTTTAATTTTTTTTTTTGTTTGTTTTTTCATCTTATTTATTCATCATGTCTCTGACCAGATGTATCTAATATCATTTATTTCTGTACAATTTGTTATTCTTAAGGGACTTGGTCCCAGAATAAAATTATTTTTCTATTCTATTCTATATTGGGTGATTTGAAATGGATTGACCCGTACAAGAGTTTCACCAGTCTTGGCACACTTTGGAGCAGGACTAGGAAAGTGGATTCAGAAATCCCACACAGGATAAGCAAGACAAATCCTGCCTTCTACCCGATACGCTGTGATAAGGAAGGGAGAAGTGAGCAAAGAATATATCACTCAACATTTTAATATTCATAGTCAGCTGCCTTCTCTCATAAATTTTGCTGAAAGCTGACTATCATCAGACAAGAATGAGAGCAGAATAAAGGCTGCAGGAATGATTGCAGTTTGAACAAGAAGGGACTCTATCCACAATGAGACGATCTGAATCAGGGAATACTTAAGGTCCACTAAACAAATAAAATCTAGTGGTTTGTTCATATTCTCAGGAGGGTGAGCACCGATCAATTTAAGACTTTGGATTAAGTCCCTGACAGGAGAACAGTCTGAGGTTGCTGAAGCAAGTTTTAGCCAAATCATGTTGACCCTTCATGCAGAAAGAGGAAAAAAATTCTTCATCAAGTTCAGAACCTTATAAGAAACATCCATAATGAGTTTGATGGAAGAGAGGAGACAGCTGATAGGGTTTAACTCTTCATCAGATCCAAGCAGGTTTCATTACTTGGGGCTTCTAGAGTGCAATGCCTTGAGAGGACGCAGAAGTCACAAATAGTATTTATGATTGATGTAGACTCATTTCTCTAGAGCCTGAATACTAAATGGGAAGCAAGACTGACATTGCTTGCCTTGGAGTTGAAATACCTCTCAACTATATATGAAGAAGCAACCCAGCAGTGGACCCTTGGTCACTATGGAATAAAATTGCTTATATTATTGCAAAAGTAGGTTCTATGTCACCTTAAATCACCTTCATACTCATCAACAATAGGAGGTTAAAACTATGTATAAATCAACTATTTAACAGAGTCGTAGATGGTACAGCCATCATCCAGATTTCAAATCCAGGGATCTGTACTACTGCTTTCCAGAAAGAAGCAAGTTATTATTTTACATTAAAGAACTAGTTATAACCAGCTCTAAGTACGTCTCCACAAAAAATTTACCTTACCATTATGTGTGGATGTGGAGGAGGCAAACAAATATCAGAACATATTTTCCAAATTTGCATCTTTACGGAGGAACAACGGAAGCAGAGATGGCCTAAACCTACTGACTTGAAGTCTAAGCAGTGAGGATCTCAGGAGTATCGCCAATTTTATTTTATTATTTCCAGACAATCCTTAAAATGGGAAGAATGTAGAAGAACTAGATCTACTTTATAATCTAAATGGATCTTTGTGCTTCATAAAAAGCCAAAAATTTCTATGGAGTCTCTAAATTGCTATTGAGAATATTTCTAACACGACTATGAGTCAAAGTAAGAAGAGTAATTCAGTATCAACTATGTCTGTAAAGTCTACCAGAAAGCGGATAAGAATTTGTTGAAATTGCTGATTACATCAAGTTAATTTTTACTTCACTGTACTCTTTTTTTTTAGGTGATGAGCTCACAAATTTAATTAACCTTTTAATTATCAAAAATAAGAGATTATACTCATGCTAGACCGTACAGACATCAAGGTCATAATAATGTTAATTCTGAATATCGACTAGTAGATTTATCCTCTTCAAGTTAACTTTTTTTTTGCTTTTTGAAGTAACAGCTAATTGGTACAAATGAGCCTTACTCCAATCAAAGGCTAAACTTTTGTTTTTTGGAGATAATCAATAAACATTATTATTTAGGGGTGGTTAGGATTTAACTGGTTTTTTAATGTTACTATGAAATTTTCATATATTTCATGCAACTACTTATTTACATAACAAAATGCAAACTTATTATTTGGTTTCCAAGCATGGTTAAATTGTTTTTATGCGTACCTAATGATATGTTTTGAGAATTTCAGAATAGTTCTTATTTTCTACAGTGCTAAAAAATATTTGAGGCTTAGAATTCCAAAACCAGCCAAGTCCAATTTCCAGATTTTTTATTTTTTTAATAGTTTTTCTTCTAGATCATCTTTAGGTAAAAAATTTTCTCCCTGAAGTAGTTAAATTACACTGGAAACGGCCATGCAAACAAAAAATAAGGCATCTTCCTAATTCAGTGTGACCTTTACCTTTATTGACAAGCTGTGAAAAATTTTCAAAAATGGACTTGGTTGGTTTTAGAATTCTATCCTCCTTTGCCTTTAATAAAAATTCTAAAAAAATAAAAAGAATTAAAACTATTATTGACTACAGTAGTAACCTTTCTTTGCCTTTAATAAGAATTTAAAACTACTATATATATTTCTTTTTCTTTTTTTTTAGCAATTTTTTCCACGTGAGATGACAAAATTGAGAAGAATTAATGCACCACCGATTGATGAAAATGCTTTACTTCAGGTAGTTCTCAATGAATACATTAATTAATTGATAGTCGGTGTTATAAATAATATTGTAATATGATAAGTATAAGTAATATAAAATTCATAATGCTTTTTATTTTTACAGACAATTCTTTGGCATGGCATAGAGGCCCCAATGATATTTAGCCAAGCCAATTATCAATCATTGGAAGATATACATACGTGGATTAAAAAATTCTTTGTTATTAAGGGAACCAAAATCCTAATGTCTGCCGATGTAAGTATCCTAATAATCTTATGAAACCTAATGATTTAAATGTCAGTTCAAATTCAGATTCCAAATCGAAAAGAACTTACATTGTGTTCTTTAAAAATATGTGTAAAAACATGTTTATTCTTTATTTTATTATCTTCTATTATCTATTATCTTTATTCTATCTTCGTATGTTATTAAATTATGCATCGGTTTTATGTTTACTAAATTAAGCTCATTAATGGATGTCATTGTTTAGTCCAATTTATCCAGTTACTATGTGGGAGAAAATTTCCTAAACCACCCTCCATTAGAGTTTTCTCAGTCAGTGATCTTAAAAACCACCCAAAATATTTATCATCTTTAGGGCTCCCGACAGTCACTATCGTAATTGTCATGTACATTTCCAAACATTTTTATTCAGTTGAAGTGTTCGAAGCTTGGGACAAAAAATGGTGAATATATTTTTCGTCCCAAGCTTCGAACACTTGCTGCATTGAACATTAATAAATTGTTTTATTTACATCTATACATTTGTTCTCAACTCATATTTACTTCCGGTTACCCTCAATCAAAATATCTTCCTCACGTCTATGAGGAAGACTCTTATCTCCAATCCTTTCCTGCTTTCTTAATATATCTTATTTTTCAATCCCATCACCCATTTATTATTAATAATTTTTATATTTTGTTTTCTGTGGTAGTCAATTCTGAAGAGATCCGAAGTGTAGAAAATATTGATATAATGTTTTGCAAATTAAACACTACGTATTGTAAAAAGAAACAATAATAACATATTAGTACAAACCAATTAGTGCAGAAAATAAAAATATTTTTTATTCTTTGAGTCACTGTTTGAATTTCAATTTTCTTCTATATTGATATTTGTAGTAGTGCACATCCTGAAAACCACATAAGACATTGATCTACATATTGTGGTACAATATAATAACTTTATTATTTATTTGAATATTATAAATAAATAAAAAACATGTTTCAAAATTATCTGCCTTTCTTTTAACCCATTTTTAACTTACACCCTAAACTTATTGTAAAATTCTTGTTTAAGTGATTTATCTTCTGGGTATTTTGTATTTATTTCCTTCAAAATTATGGCAATTTATATTAACATCATAAATATAAGTGTTGAAGCAATTAATTGTTTGTGTTTAAAATGTAATCAAGTTTTATTTATTAGTAACAACAAATATTTTATTTAATTAAATTAAACTTATTTCATTAAAATCTAACATTTAAAGTGTTAAACTATTCTGTTGAGACGAAATAGTGTCTAAATGTGTTTGGTTAACAACCTGGAATCTCTTGAGTTACCAGTTGATTTTGTCTTGAGAGGATTGATTTCCATTTCATTATAAACAATATCTTTTATCCTTCAGTTTCAAATGTCGCTATTTTTCTATGATCTTTTGTGTTTTTTAAGATTTATTCATAATTAAATTGATATTCTGCTGTAAGTTTATTTTGGCTTTGAAAAGTAGGTTTGATGGTAGTGTTGTGGGAGAAGGTCTGTAGATATTCTTGAGTCTTATTTAATACTCTTGTTCCCGCATTAACCAAATTATTAGTTCAGTTAACCTGGAAGATAGAGGGCTAGTTCTTAGATTAATGCCATTAAGCGATTGATGATAATATACCTTTCTCGAAAAGATAATGAAATGTAAATATGGCGAGAAAATATTTATTCATTAAAAAATCATTTGAAGAAACTTCAAATTAGATGAAAAAATCTTACCTTCAATTATGGTTTGTGATTAAATGATGCAGAGTTTATAATAAGTAATTAAGAGTGAAATTAGAATCTAATATTTTCCCAAAGTAAAAACTATATAAAAAGTTTATAATATCATAAATTCAACTCTTCACATAAACAAATCTCTAGTTTGAGCTGTTTTTATAATAAACTAAATAAATGAATTGAGATGACAAAAGAAAAGTTATTAATGAAACATTTACAAGAAATTGCTGTGAATAGCCTACTGTGAAAAGCATCTGACCCATTTAATTTAACTGTTTGTGGTGAAAAAGGGCAAGAATGATTCGGATATTAAAGATGAATTAGTAGGGGCATAACAATGCCTTTTTAATAAAGTTCTGTCATTGAGGTGATATGGTTTATTTAGGCTATATAGAAAAGAGAGAAGGAAAGGGGGCTAATTTGAACTTGGCAAACCTGGGGGCAAAGAACGATTCCTTAAACTATTGTTAAGAAATAAAAATAAACCTAAATGTGTAAACAACTCTACATTTATGTACAGAGATAAATCATAAGCAAGAGATACTGGGATACATGTAAATTTAAATAGGAATTATGGTATTCTTGTGAATAGCAAGTTTATTTCTTAGTTATAATTTTGATCCAAATGTGATTTGATTTGTGCTATTATTAATTTAATTTAAGAGGTGCCTTTGATGATTGAATGAATATATAATGTAGGTTATTGATAGGAATCAGTCAGTCAGATTCAAAAAATAAGCATTGCTGAAATGAAAAAATTTGAAAAAATAAAAAACTGTTAGCTTCCACTCCTCTCTTTAACCAATAGTTTTATATCTTCCCTCAGTTCTCTTCATGACAGGGTGTTGTTTACATGGTGCATCTTTTGTAGTTTATTTTAAATTTTCCATCTGCTCTGTTGATGACCACCAAAGATATGGTCGAAATGTTCACAAATTAAAAATATTTCTTGTTAATTTCAGCAATGCTTACCATTTAATCTCATTGACTGATCTCTCACAATAACCTACATTATATTTTTTATTTAACAGAATTGTTTGCCCAGATATATACAGAAGTCATATAATGAATCATTCATTATCATTGGCCACATTTGCTTAGAGAGGGATTATAATTAAATGTAATTATAAACTAAAAAGAATTGTTGTCTATATTCATCTTAAGTCATAAATATCTTAGGTTTTCTACAAAGTTTTAATAATTATGGTTATAATAATTAACTATGACAATTTACTCTAATGGTTAAAAATAATTTACTATAATTTGATTCCATGAATTTTTTTTTTTAACATAATAACTTTATTCACCACTGTACACAATGGACAAAGTGAATGTGAAGTTACATTGAAACAACAGACATGATCAGGCATGAGGGAGACAGCACCCAGTGGTACGATCTCCAGGTGTGAAACTAAATTATTAAGGATTAGACTAGGAGATCTCTCATCCACCTCCTTTTTAGCCTTCGTTGAGTTATGTCAGGAATTTGTACTGTTGCCATATTATGTATCTGTTTGTTAGTGTGTCCACGTAGTTTTTCATGAAATTGTCGATAAAGTTTATGGATATGGGTCTTAACTGTCGGGATACTTAAGTCTGTATGTAGCGTATGGTTTGACACATAAGGAGGGGAGTCTGTTATCAGTCTTAGGAATTTCGAGTGAAATGTTTGAATTTTCTGAATATGTGTTCTTTTGGCCGGTTGAGATGCCTACGTCCAGATGGGTTTTAGTAGGTTGTTGTTAAGTTGTTAAGTTTCTGTTTTAAAGGTAGTTTTGAGCGTCTGTGAAGTACTGAGTATAGAAGTCGCAGTCTTAACTGTAACGTCTGTTTTTTTGTCTTGACGTGTGGCCCCCATGTCAGTCTTCTATCAAGCTTAAGTCCTAAGTATGTCACTTTTTCAGTTTGATGTAAAGGTTGGTTGTCAATGTAAACAGGCAGGTAGGTCTTGTGTCGTAGTGTAAATGTAATATGAAGGGATTTGTCATAATTAAGATTCCATGAGTTTCAGTTAAAGTAATTAAATATTAAATGATAAAGCTAATCTCTCTGCCCCTCTGATTG
Source organism: Euschistus heros (assembly GCA_003667255.2). Lineage (NCBI taxonomy): Eukaryota > Metazoa > Arthropoda > Insecta > Hemiptera > Pentatomidae > Euschistus > Euschistus heros. The sequence continues at coordinate 848,120 of RCWM02000394.1, forward strand.
TTACTACTTTTTTGAGATAAAATTCTAATTATTCTCTTTGCTGGTAGGAATTTGTTAATGTAAAATAGTTAAGTAGTGGAAAAAGCTTGCGTCAATTTGAGTGCATTTTAAGAGTAGTATATTACATTATTTTGTCTCAACTTTTAACTTAATTGTGAAATTTTATGCATTGTACTGTGAAGTTAAGTGCTAAAATTATTTATAACTCTGATGTAACAGCTTATATAACGGTTCAAGTAAAATTTGAGTGTTTTATACATGTTATATCATTAGAGAAAAAAAAATTGATTATTAGCAAATCCTAATTTATTATCTCAGTTTTTTCTAACTACCAGTGACTTTAATAGCAATTTAGATTCAGTAGTGTCATATTCCTTTTAAGATACATAGTTATTTTGACATACAATCAAACGTATTTCGTTATTTTATATATGATTTTTATAAATGGCAAGTGGAAAACTTAAAAATTAAATAAAGAGACCATTTTTGAAAGTAACCATAAAAAAAAGAGAATTTACAACAAAAAAGCAATCACAATCTAAAAGATAATAAGTATATATTATAAATTAATTTGTAGTTTATAGTTTATATAATTATTTCATCTCAAATATTTAAAACTGTTCAGTTTACCTGATTGATCTTTCAGATAATCAAAATGTTAAAGACAGTAAGAGGTAAACTGAATTATTTTTTTAAAAAATTAACCAAATTTTGCCATTAATAAAAAATAAATTTAACTACAATGTATATATTTTGAAATGCTTCTTTGTATTTATTTATATATTAGAGTAATATTTATTGTGTCATGGTATGGTAAAACAATATTTAGATCATCTATGATAAAAGATTTCATGGATTTCCTACTGCATAGCTGTATTCAACTCATGTATAAAATGACTATGTTTATATTATGAGAATTAAAGATAAACAATAAAAGAAGTACAAAAAGAAGCAAAGTAATCAAGTTATTTTATCCTAATTAACAATAAAATGGTTTACCTTTAATTATTTAATTATTATATTGTTTGAAATAATGTGATGAAACTGTGGCTTAATATTTCCTTCTTTTTTTTTTTTGTAGGCCCAAGTTGTTAAAAGGTTTCTCCGGTATTGGAGGAACCAAGCAACCTTTGGGTATGATGTATTGAAACAAGAAACAGAAACTGTTGACCTTGAGGTAATGTCTCTCTTTACATCTTTTGTGTGCTACATTTATTATTTATACACTGAATATTTATAAAAAATTTCTTTTGTAGTTTAATGGTGGGTTGGTGAAAGTTGGCAAAAATTTATTTTTATGTTCTTTTATTTGCATGATAAATTATTGTTTCCCATATTTTGAAAATGTCTTATTTTTCAAATATATCATGAGGAGAAATTTAGGATGTGATCTAAAAAACAAAAGAACTTGTCTTTTTGGCTTCCAGTTTGAGCCCTGTAGTAATTGAATTTTTGTTTTCATTATACCGTCTATGGATCAACTAAAGGGTCAGAATACCTTCCAAAGCTCATTCAGCCTCTATAAGAGGACAGTTTACTCTTCCTTGGGTTTGGAAGAAATCTGGTCGTTAATCTTGAATAATGACCACATGAACTCTTAATAAAAAGTCTAATAAACAGTAACGTATGATTACCTAAGTTTAACTGTCCATGCAGTGATCCATAAAGCTTTGGAAATATTTATTTTTCAGAGGAGCATTATTTGCATTATTGTGTAAATGTGAAGTGGACCTGGCACAATGTAATTTTGTATACAATTTAACAATATTCAATCTACTGTATCAGTAGGATATGTGAATATGAAGATGTGACAAGCCAATGTTTTGATTGGGTTATTATTTTAAAAAATATCCATATGAATAACCATGATTAGATGATCAATTGTATTAACTTTTAAAAGGGTTCAATTTTGAAAGAATGCACAAAATACTAATTATTTTAATTAAATTTATGTGATGTTTTAATTTTAAAATATTTAGTAATAGAGATCTTTGTCTTATATTTAAAGATGTGATAAGGTAATTTTAAGTGAGTTATCATTTTAAAAATATCTATATAGATAACCATCATTAGATTGATGTATTAACTTTTAAAAGTGTTAAATTTCCAAAGAATGGACAAAATACTAATTATTTAATTAAATGTATGTGTTGTTTTAATTTTAAAATATTTAACAGATATTTTTAATAATATTTATTTTTAATAGTAACAGAGATCTTTGTCTTATTTTGAAATTTCAAAAATAAATGCATTTGAGGAAGTCATGATATAGGAAGTTCGAGTATGTTTATTTTAGTTCAGCAAGGGTAAATCTTAAAAGAAATGTAGTTAAAAGCTGGGGTGGAAACCCTAAGCAACAAATACCCCTCCAAATATTTATGTTTCTGAAACATAAATCCTAGCTTCGTTTTGATATTCATTAGCTTGCAGGTTTTTCACTTTTCTATTTAAATGTCTAATTCTGCAATCTCACAAAAGCTACATCTGTAAACTTCACAATCTAATTTACTTTCTAAAAATAAAAATGTTAATTTCTCCCATCTTAATGAATATTTTAAGTTTTTGTTCGTAACATTTCTTCAATTTTACTGGCTAAAGATTTTATATCTTTCTTTTGATATAAGAATTATGGATTAATTTTTCTTTTATATCTTCCAATTCTAATTATTTTTAATGATTTGTCAACCCATAATCTTAAGATTAATGGCTTAATGAACCTAACTTTATAATAGCTTTATAGTAGGAAAGAATTTTTTGATTTATTTTAAATTTGTCTAATCATAACTGGTATGTAATAAATATTTGGGTTAGCATTTTTCTTTTTTAAATGCATGGTTCCTAAAACTGAATGTTTTCGGCTGCATTTGGTGATATTAAATATTACATCCAAGCGGAGCTATATTCAGTATTGAATCGATAGAATGCAGATATCGAACCTTCTTTTTTAGGTTTATTCTTGATTCCAATAAAAAGGAATTATTTTTACTAACCTGCAATGTGCATTTTTTAAATAATTGTTCCATAGTATATCGGCAACAAACGTTTAATATTTTCCATTTTTGTTAGGCTGGCTATATTAGTAAACCCGATTATAATTTCAATTCATTTGAAAGAAACAAAACCTGCCTAATCGAATCGGTCATCGCTATGATGGTACAGTGTTGTAAATGTTGAGCCGCCATTCATTATAAAATTATTACATTTGGTAAATTTATACCTAATTAACTTTAATTAGTCTATAATTTTAATTAACTACTTAGTCTCTTCAAATCATAACCCCTCTCACTTTTTTTCGTACATATTATTTCTATTTGATGTATTCATAATTGATCAATATTTAAGAATAACTACCAACTACTGATACCAACAACTTAAGTGTAATTTTAGTTACGAATATTACTAATTGTAGTTGCGAGAACTAATATTTGTAATTATAAGTTTAAAATGTAGAATTATTTTTTTAAACTGGAAGTAAGCAGTTACTTGCCTACCACCAACAACTGGATAAAACAAAGCAGTTAAACATTTTTAACTTCTTATATAAATGCAGTTGATAGTTGGAACTACAACTACTGTAAAGTAGTTGTAATCAGTAGTTGGTAATTATAACTACATATCATCCAACTTTGGACGTATACAATAGATAGTAGGCACATTAAATGGCTGAGGAATCGATGCTTCTACTATCGATGTATCAACTTAGTCACATACTTTATAGAATCCCCAATTTACACCTTTTTTTTTTTTTTTTTTTTTTTTTTCTACCAAGCATATCTTCCGTTTCAGCTAAGATTAATTTTTTAGCGATTCGTTATTCATTTAATTCAACTCCAAGTACAAATCTGAAACGAAGAAGTTATTGATAAAATTATATTTGCTAGATACAAGGCTTGTAATATTTAGACCTTTTAAATCACCAGTTCATTAACCCTTATTACTTAAGATTTCAATTTTCAAATTTCCAAAGTAGTTTTTTTATATAGGGCATACGGTATTTGTCATAAATCGTCAGTTTGTGGATTATGTGTTTGTAGATCTAATAATTATAAGCTTAAATAAGAAATGGACGATCGAAGACTCATGTTATCTTTTAACTGCTGATGGTATATTTGACTTCTATTATCGCTGATCTGAAACATTTTTTCTTAAAACTTCTCCCCCCGTTCATCAAGCCTCTGACCTACCAACGTCCTCCATAAGTTTTATGGAAAATGATCTAGAAGTTAAAGGGAATAGTTGGACTATTAAATTAATTAAGGAAACGAAATTTTATGAAAGTTTTTGTACCTTGCTGAGTCAATATAAGGTTAATAATAAAAATTACTGCTTACGTTAACTGTTGCCAGTCCCAATTAATTAAACAGATGCGAGTTCGAAGTGGTTCAATTAGATACAGGTAACAGAAAGGGAAACAATTAATTATATGTGGATAAATTTCTTGACTGTTACTATTATATGTTAAGCAAGGTTCTTGAAGTTCAGTCAATAAATAAAAACAACTATTTTGGCGACGTTTCGAGACTATATTGTTCTCATAATCTTTCCCTGCATCTTAGTAGGAATTTCCTTGTATTCTTTGCAATCACCAGTTATCTGTTGGATTTCTGAAGTTCCTTCATCACTGTGATTGTTTGCTGTGATCAGGACCGTGGGTTGTCTTGATTTCTTCGTAAAATCCCATTCGTCAAAATAGCTGTTTTTATACATTGCCTGAACCTCAAGAACCTTACTTGACATATAATAGTAACAGTCAAGAAATTTATCCATATCATTGTCTCCATTGTCGAATTTCAATGATCTCAAGGCCACTGCTAGTTTAAGCTGCGAGGAGCATTATAGAGATGTGGGGAGGGGGGGGGGGGGGGGGGGCGAATAAGGATTGATACAAACGATCTGGATGATTAGAAAAGTTTCGTTAAAAATTTTGTAAATTTGGCTTGTTTGGATTGAACACCATTGGGCGTTCGAATATTTTGTTGTCTCCTAAAATTCTAATCCGTAGGTCCTGAAATAAAAAATTGTGGAATATAAGTTCATTACCTATAAAAACTGAGAGGTCCTATATACTGGGCTGTTACAAAAGTCATCGTGCTTGAACACTATGTTCCGTCTGTTTATGTGATTGTCAATTTTAATAATCCTTTAATTCTTTGTGACTTAAGTCGGCTCTATGGGGTCATTTACATTTTTTAATACATACTTGTAATGTCAGAAGAAAAAATCGCGATTTACGGTCTTTTGAGACATTACTGGATATATGTCTAAGCCCAAAGGCAGTCGAATAAATTTGTGCCTCATTAGGAATCAGTTATCTATCGAAATACTCTTCCACTTTGGTTCGTTTGGATCTTCTTCTTTGATGGTGCTACATCTTGAGAAGTCAGGCTCTCCTTTAGTCAGAGCCACGAGTCTTCTGTGTTTTGTGCTGCTGCTCTCCAATTTCTGATCCCATAATTTTCTGTGCATTTGCAGCCACACAATCTACCTATCGCAGGTTAGGTCTACCTACATTCTATCTCTTAAAAAATCTTTTCATCGACGAACCTTTTGGGGGATTTCATTATCACTCATTCTTGCAACATGACTTGCACATCTCAGACGCCCGGATTTTATTAAACTGCATATTATTCTGGTCTTTATAGAATGTGTTTTTTCTAAATCTCCATACATCGTTGTCACACACATTTGGAATTGGAACTTGTACCTGATGGTTGGGCAGTGAACTCATTTATTGTGAACAGTTAGGTGGAGGTTTGTACAGTTTTGGGTGCAAATTACCCCACTTTGACCAACAGGAACCAAGAGGAAAACACTTCAACAATTGAACACTACAATTCTCCTGCACATTATTCTCATTTTACCTTATCCTATAATTAGGCCAGATATTAAGGTTTGTTTTAATTGAGGGCGCATTTTTTAAAATTACGAACTTTGATAATTACCTAAAAAATGGATATGAAGAGTGTTTTGCCACAAAATCAAAGTAGTGGTACTGGTTCAAAGATCCTTGAAAGTAGTTGAAAACAATGGACTTTACTTTGAAGAGTAGTGTTCAATAATGTTTCAAATATTTTATATAAAATAAAGCTATTCTTATTTTTAATAATTTCTTTTATGTCCAGTATGTGAGATGATGCACTTCGTCAGGTCTTGGTCCTTAAATTCTAGTTTAGAATTGTCAGCTTTGAATTCTTCAATTTATGCCGTATTAAGTTGTCATAATAAGATTTGCCTCTCTTAATTTCTCACCTAAACTTGAAAGCTAGGTTTCTAACCGTCCTGTATTTTCCGCAATCTTCCCGTTTTTTGACCCTTTCTTCTTTGCCTCGCCTAACTCCGATAGAAGAGGCGATTTATCCCATATTTCGATGATTGTTGTCTGAAAGATTTTTTTTACAAAATGGCAGAAAATGGTTCATATATGTATATAAACACCCTTCTCTCTCCCCCCCCCCCCGTCCCCCTGCTAGGTATTTCTGGTTAGAAAAGGTGGCAACCGTGAATGTGAGGTTTTTTTATTTTATTTCTTTAAAAAGATTGATTATAAAATGTCAATACTTTGAAATAATAATATAAATATAAAAATTATTGGAAAAAGTTGTTAGCTAAGTTAGATTTGCAAAATTAAATTGTGAATAGCATTGGTAGTGGAATGCTATGGACCGCCCTCCCAAAAAAATAAATAAATTATGGAAAACAAATTGCGTTAATTTTTTAATAATATTTTTTAGCTAAATATATATTATATTTTAGTTAGAATATTATATAATATTTTATTTCACAAAATCTAAAAATGCGTATAAAGTATTCAAACTCTCAGTATAGTTTGAAAATAAGTATTATAAATTAAATAGTATTGTTAACAATGCACTGAAGTAAAATGGAATAAATAAATAGAGTTAAGTGTTTTTTTTTAATATAATGAATTTCGAAAATAAAAATTTTTGGAGCATAATGAGAAAACATGTTCTTTTTACAACGATGTTTTATAGTCTAGAATCTATAAACTTTAATATATTTGGTATGTTAACTAATATTACTACTAAGTCTTAAATTTGTAGGAAGACCATTAATTCATTGCGTTGCACATTTTTTTTTTTTTGTAATATAGTTAAGGTGTAATATACCCCCCCCCCCCCCAGTATTTAAATCCTAAAAACAAAAGTGTATTTTTTTTTTTTTTTTCTAAATATGTTAAATAAATTCATAATAAATTTTTTCTAAACATGTTAAATAAATTCATGTACGATCGATAATTGGGGCATGTATTGGCATCAATCAATGAGGACGACCATTACTCTAATGTATTCCAAATATCAGTATATATTCAAAATACCAAAAATCGTTCTTTTCTAATGGACTCCGTTACAGAACGATTCAATTAACCATTACCAACACCGCTTAAACTATAACATATTTTAAAATAAATATATTTGGTTCGTACGTAATTCAACGAACCAAAACTTATTTATTGAAATTAAATATAGAGCATAAAAATTACTCTTAATTTGATATCATGATTAGTTACCGATAATTGTGTTTTATATTCATAAGTTAATTTTAAAAATTTATGAGGTAATGAAAGAAGGCAGAATAAACGTTCTGTTTTTTCAATTTTAACTGTATCTGGAAAGTTATTAGTTAGTGGTGGCTTATTTAATAGTTTTTCTGTTTTGTTTTTTTTTGTTTTTTTTTATTTTAGTTTACTCCTAATGATAGTAATAAAGTTTGTGTACAAATATATATTTAAAGGGGGAATAAAGCTGGGGGATTTATAAAGGGGGCCGTGGAGGGAGGCAGCTGTTGCGGTAGGTCATAGACCCACCGATCTATACAGCTGGGTTCTACTCCCAGTCCTGAAAACATCGCCTCCTCCCTCCCGATACTATCTCTACTTTCTCTTCCTTCGTGCGCTTTATCTTTGTTTATCAACAGTTGGCTATAAAATATATTTTGCTCATGATGACTCACAATCAGTCCGTTCTATGAGTCCTCTTGTATCTGTTTATTCGATAAATTATGAGTCACGTAGAGATCGTAATCTGATGCGAGTTCTGACCTGGCAGGCTCCTGGGGTTCTAGCTTTCACAAAAATTACAAACATTTGTGGTTTTAATTTCGCATAAAATATAATTGATCTAACAGTAGTTGTAAAGTTGAAATATATATGTAGTTAAGGTTGTTATTTTCCGTTACAACAGTAAATATAAAGCAAAGCTCATAATATTAATTTTAACCTACATTCAAACTTTCATTATAGTTTGAAAATAAGTATTATAAAGTAAATAGTATTGTTAACAATGCTCTGAAATAAATAGAGTTGTGTTGTTTTTTTGTATAATGAATTTCGAAAATAAATTTTTTTTTTTTGGAGCATAATGAGAAAACATGTTATTTTTAAAAGAACGTTTTGTAGTCAAGAATCCATTAAAAAAAAATCAATCAGAAATCGACAATATGGGATCAGCTTTATAAACAAAAGAAGTATACTTATCTAATGCAATCGTATCATTCAAATTAATGTAAAGAGGTTTTATTCATTTCGGAACATTTTTTTTATTGATTTGTGCTTTCTGTATAACTTTTAATTCCTTTATAAAATATTTAAAATTAATGATAAAATGAATGGAAGCATTCATAAAATATTTCTGTAGTTTTGTACAAAGAAACAAGGTTTTATCCTCTTTAACCGGTAAATATTTGGGTTCAATGTTTGGTTTAGTTCTTGAAACGAAAAATGCGACCCTAGGCGGCTTTCCTTGCCTTTGATGTTTTTTGCAAAGACTTCATCCTCAGTGACGTCAATAGTTGCTATTCATTGCATGCAAAGAGTTTGTACACAGTCGTTAGGGCATTTCATAATGATCCTTTTTGAACGCGCTAATTTATTTTTTTATATTATTTTCCTATCTTGTTTCTAAAAGTTTACATTTATTTCTTAATATAAATATTCTTTATTACAGTAAAGTAGAAGTGAATTTCTTATCAAGCTAGCAGTGAGGTTAATTAATTGTAATTCCATCCGTATCGCCTTGGTATTACATGTCTTTGAGCTAACCTAAAAAGAGGTCATCCCCTCAGGCAGAAATCCTGCTGTCATTATCTCCTGGAACTTTTTATAAAGAAGAATTACCTACGCGATTTCCTTTAATCAGTAGTTGAAAACGTTATTCAGTCTTTAAATTGAAGGTTCTGCCCTTAATTTATTCTCTATTAATTCTATATCGAATGATGTCAGTTGCAGTTAGTCCAGTCGACCTATAGTAATCGAATTCGTTTCTAATTTAATACAAGCCGCTCACAGCTATTTGCAAAATCTATACAAAAGAATTTTTTTTTTATACACTTTAATACTAGTAGCATTTTGTTTACTCGTTAAGTATTACAAGGGAACAGAACCCTGAAGTATATCAACGTCTTCGGATTCATTATTTCGAATTAAAATATGGATTTACATGAATAAGAAACGATTGAATTATTTAATGACTCGAAAAGAAACTTAAATTTGTGACGAAAACATATTTGTTAACCTAAATTTTCGTTGATGTTATCACAAGGGACTTTTTTGCTTGTCATTTCAACTGCTTTGCTCTTTTGACGAATTTATTACTATCAACCCCTTTCATGTTGCCCTCTAATATAAGCTTGCTTTCCGTCCCCCTTCTTTCTCTACCCCGAACTTTTGAAGTTCGCCTTACGACTCTATTTTTCTCCAAATGCTAACTGAATATGTATGTATGTATGTATTAAAAAAAACAGGAAATAAGAAGTGGAAAATTACTGGTGGTTAGCAAGAAATTTTGCAACATGACTAAAAATAAGATCAGTCCCTGTTGCCGAGTGTAATATAAAAAGCTTTGAACCAACAATTATTGCCACCTTTTATACCTAGAATGCATTAATCAGTACCAGCCTTTAAAAAATAATTGATTTTCTTGAACCTTAGGTCCGAATCTATGTTCATAGTCCAAGAGCCGAGGCCAAATTTCGTGACTTATTTGAAGAAAAATTTTAGACATACAGCCATAAAATGTCCACCCTCAGCAATCAATTTGCACTTGTCTGCCAACTCAAAGCGGGGGCGTTTCAAAATGGCGACCACCGAAAGGGGGTAGCAAATATCAAAATATAATATTATTTGAAGATGATTTATTTAAAGCAAACAAGAAACTGCAAACCCCCTAGGTGCCAAAAAACGCTGTCTGCCAAAATTTGGAGGGGGCGTCGCACCGGCAGACAGAATTCAAAATCCTCGTTTTTTGAGTCCAAAAGTGGACCATTTGAAGACGATTTATTTCAAGCATACAAGAAACTGCATGGTCACTAGATGACAAAAAACGTTGTCTGCCTAAAATTTGCAGGGGGCCTCGCACCGGCAGACAAAATTCAAAATCCGCGTTTTTTCAGTCCAAAAGTTGACAATTTGAAAACGATTTATTTGAAGCACACAAGAAACTGCATGCTCACTAGATGACAAAAAACGTTGTCTGCCAAAATTTGGAGGGGGCGTCGCACCGGCAGACGAAATTCAAAATCCGCGTTTTTTCAGTCCAAAAGTGGACCATTTGAAGACGATTTATTTGAAGCACACAAGAAACTGCATACTTCCTAGATGTCAAAAAATGTTGTCTGCCAAAATTTGGAGGGGGCTAAGCACCGGCAGACAAAATTCAAAATCCGCGTTTTTTTTCAATCCAAAAGTTGACAATTTGAAGACGATTTATTTGAAGCACACAAGAAACTGCATACTCCATAGGTGACAAAAAACGTTGTCTGCCAAAATTTGGAGGGGGCTAAGCACCGGCAGACAAAATTCAAAACCCTTGTGAAGGCGTAACACCGGCTGACATTGTTCATAACTCACATCCTTTTCGTCCAACAGTGAACTTTTTGAACATGATTTCCTTTTTTTTATTTGATTTATAAGTAGTTTTTCTCTAGAATAATTTAAGGAAATTATATTATGTTGCTTCCTACGTATGGTACAATATAATTATTTTAATATAAAATAATCTTGTTTAAAAATTTTAATGTTAAAAATACCAATCAATACATATGAACAGTAATAATAGAAATACCGGCGATATAATTAATAAATGAATAATATTTCAACTTATAAAGTTATGAAATATGTACTATCCTGGAACAAAATACGTGGAAAACATGTAGTTCTTCGTAAACCTATGTTCTTAGTCGTTTGATCGAATAACTCGGAAACCGTTCCTATTACTATATTTTGAGCTATGTACATTATGAAGCATATCAGATTTGCAAGAAATTTGGCGCTATTTATTTTTTTTTTCTCTCATCTATAGTTTTCAAACGGTTTGGTCACCAATGATTGGCTAACTTGTGGTAAGTAACTGGCTAAATTTCCTACCATACTACATATATGGAATTTATATAAAGTAATGTAAAATACCCACGCCAGCATTTTTTGGTACACTTTTTATTATAACCCCAAAACTACTCGTCCAATACAAAATTTATTTTTTTCAACTGATAGCTGACTAAATTTCCAATCAGACCCATATATTAAATTGATATAAAGTCACGTAAAATACCAATGCCAGCGCACCAAAACCTCGTACTGTTATAAAATCCAAGTTTTTTGGCACATTTTTCGTTATTACCCCAAAACTATTCTTCCGATCCAAAATTTATTTTTCTCAACTGATAGCTGACTAAATTTCCAATCTGACCCGTATATTAAATTGATATAAAGTCACGTAAAATACCAATGCTAGCATATCAAATCCTTGTAACTGGTGTGAAATCCAAGTTTTTTGGCACATTTTTCGTTATTACCCCAAACATTTTCTTCCGATCCAAAATTTATTTTTTCCAACTAATAGCTGACTAAATTTTCAATCAGACCCATATATTAAATTGATATAAAGTCATGTAAAATACCAGTGCCAGCACAATAAAACCTCGTATTGTTGTGAAATCCAAGTTTTTTGGCACATTTTTCGTTATTACCCCAAAACTATTCTTCCGATCCAAAATTTATTTTTCTCAACTGATAGCTGACTAAATTTCTAAACAGACTCATATATTAAATTGATATAAAGTCACGTAAAATACCAATGCTAGCACATCAAATCCTTGTAACTGGTGTGAAATCCAAGTTTTTTGACACATTATTCGTTATTACCCGAAAACTATTTGTTTTATCCAAAATTTATTTTTTTCAATGAAAGCTTACTAAATTTACAATCAAATCAAATTATATAATGATGAATGAATCCCGCAAAATACCCACGCCAGCCCACTGTAACATATAAAATTGTTATGTTTTTACCAAAACATACACACTTAGCCTGCTGGCATGGATTTCAATTAAATATTCATGTATAAAATGTGATATCAAATTTAGTCAACTTTCAGTTGAAAAAAGTAAATTTTGGTTTAGACAAATTCTTTTGGACTAATATCGAAAAATAATCTAAATAATTTGTATTTAACAACAGAACATGTTTTTAGCGTGCTGGCACGGGTATTTTACAGAGCTTGATCAAAGTTTTATGTATGGGATCTGATTGCAAATTTAGTCAGCTATCAGTTGAGAAAAAAAAATTTTGGATTGGACAAGTAGTTTTGGGGTTATAATGAAAAATGTACCAAAAAACTTGGATTTTACAATAGTTCGGGGTTTTAGCGTGCTGCCATGGGTACTTTACATGACTTTATATAAATTGCATATATGAGGTCTGATTGCAAATTTAGTCAGCTATCGGTTGAGAAAAATAAATTTTGGATCGGAAGAATAGTTTTGGGGTAATAAAGAAAAAATGTGCCAAAAAACATGGATTTCACACCAGTTACAAGGTTTTGATGTGCTAGCATTGGTATTTTACGTGACTTTATATCAATTTAATATATGGGTCTGATTGGAAATTTAGTCAGCTATCAGTTGAAAAAAATAAATTTTGTATTGGACGAGTAGTTTTGGGGTTATAATGAAAAGTGTACCAAAAAACTTGGATTTCACAACTGTACGAGGTTTTGGTGCGCTGGCATTGGTATTTTACGTGGCTTTATATCAATTTAATATATGGGTCTGATTGGAAATTTAGTCAGCTATCAGTTGAAAAAAATAAATTTTGGATTGGACGAGTAGTTTTAGGGTTATAATGAAAAGTGTACCAAAAAACTTGGATTTCACAACAGTACGAGGTTTTGGTGCGCTGGCATTGGTATTTTACGTGACTTTATATCAATTTAATATATGGGTCTGATTGGAAATTTAGTCAGCTATTAGTTGAGAAAAATAAATTTAGGATCGGAAGAAAATTTTTGGGGTAATAACGAAATATGTGCCAAAAACTTTAACTTTACAATAGTACGGATTTTTAGCGTGCTGGCATGAGTATTTTAAATAACTTTATATACATTATATAGATAAATTATATTATATTATACAAATAAATTTTATGTATAATGTCGGAAAGGAAATTTTCATCAGTTGAAAAAAATAAATTTTGGATTAGAGTTATAACCGACAATGGAAAAGTACCAACTGCTTCTTTTCACGAAGAAGTGCGACTTATATGAAGTTAGTCAATCTTTGGTGGCCAAACCGCTCTAAAACTATTGATCTGAGAACAAAATGACTATTACAAAATTTGTTGCAAAGTTGATTTGCTTGAATAACGTATAATAGAACACAAAATATACTAAAAGTAACGATTTCCGAACTTCTAAGAAATACTATTTTCAACTCCTTTCCCCCACTGTCATTTTTGCGGCACTCACCTTTATTGGAAAATTCATAAATTTTCATTCATAACAGTGGAAAGGTTACACCCATGCATTACAAAAAAGGGGTGAAATAACTCGGTATGTTTTCCTATCGGGCTCTTGGTCTATCATTTTACAAATCAATTAACTGGACTACTATACAAGTTTTATACGAATTTTGTTCCAGGATAGTATATATTTCATAACTTTATAAGTTGAAATATTAATATTTTTTAATTATTTGGCCGGTGTTTATATTATTACTGTTCATATATATTAATTGGTATTTTTTACATTAAAATTTTAAAACAAGATTATTTTATATTAAAATAATTTTATTGTACCATACGTAGGAAGCAATATAATATAACTTCCTCAAATCATTCTAGAGAAAAACTACTTATAAATCAAATAAAAAAGGAAATCATGTTCAAAAAGTTCACTGTTGGACGAAAAGGATGTGAGTTTTGAACAATGTCAGCCTGTGCGATGCCTTCACAAGGATTTAGAATCTTGTCTGCCGGTGCTTAGCCCCCTCCTAATTTTGGCAGACAACGTTTTTTGTCATCAAGGGAGTATGCAGTTTCTTGTGTGCTTCAAATAAATCTTCTTCAAATTGTCAACTTTTGGATTGAAAAAACAACGCGGATTTTGAATTTTGTCTGCCGGTGCTTAGCCCCCTCCAAATTATGGCAGACAACATTTTTTGACATCTAGGAAGTATGCAGTTTCTTGTGTGCTTCAAATAAATCGTCTTCAAATTGTCAACTTTTGGACTGAAAAACGCGGATTTTGAATTTTGTCTGCCGGTGCGACGCCTCCCCTCCAAATTTTGGCAGACAACGTTTTTTGTCATCTAGTGAGCATGCAGTTTCTTGTATGCTTGAAATAAATCGTCTTCAAATGGTCCACTTTTGGACTGAAAAAACGCGGATTTTGAATTTCGTCTGCCGATGCGACCCCCCCTCCAAATTTTGGCAGACAACGTTTTTTGTCACCTAGGGGGTTTGCAGTTTCTTATTTGCTTTAAATAAATCATCTTCAAATAATACCATATTTTGATATTTGCTACCCCCTTTCGGAGGTCGCCATTTTGAAACGCCCCCGCTTTGAGTTGGCAGACAAGTGCAAATTGATTGCTGAGGGTGGACATTAAATGGCTGTATGTCTAAAAGTTTTCTTCAAATAAGTCATGAAATTTGGCCTCGGCTCTTGGACTATCATAATAATGACTATAATAATAATTTATATTGGCTTTTTACTCTTTAAAGAATATACTGAACATTGTAGGATAATTCAATTAAATGCACAGTTAATTTTTACGTTAAAACGGTGTATTCAATTATTACCATCTTACTGGTTATAATTAGCTAGCACCTAATGAATTTGTCACTGTAGGTTATAAAAATGAAAAGTACAAAATATTGATGTAAACAAAATAATCATAAAATTAAAAGTAATTGGAATAAAAAAAATAAAATATTGCTGTGGCAAATCTGTTTCATATTGTCTTCTGAACTCAGTGTTGCCCCACTCATCACACATCATATACAACACTCAGTGTTGCCGCAGTACAATGTCCTCTACAAACATTATTTAACATGATTCAGAAACAATCGCTTCCCATGTTTGGTACCAACATTTTGTTAAGAGTTGCTTTAGAAGCCCAATTTGATAAGCATTGTTCTAAAGAAACTATGAAATGAATGTGATACTCAAGATGGAAAACGATTTTACCCGAAACCTGTAGAATAATATTCAATATATTCTTAAAGGAGTACAATGCAAATATAAATTATTATCTAAGTTATATAAGCCTTCATCAACATAATTGCAATAATAAGATTATAGTTATTTGAACGTTTTTTTCAATATAGTTTAATTTTCAAGTAAAATAGTGGAAAATGCATATGTTTCAATCAAACTTAAATGCAGTCAATTAGAGGTGCCACTAAAGACAGATCAATACAATTAAGAATTGATAAATTATTTATCACTTTTATGATATTTAGTTTATTAGAAGACTAAGTTTCTAGTGTAAGGTATACATCGAATACATGTCTTTTGAAACTAGTTTTCCAATTCGAGACTTCAACAACAAGAAACTGCTGGTCGTTTCCGACCATCCCAACATTTACTAGACAAAGTTTCAGAGCTCACAATAAATCAAACGAATTATTTATATTTAGACCCATAGTGCACATACGGAGTTGTGTTTTGGGGCTCCACTTAACCTTTCGATTTGTCTCGTATCCAATCCTTTAAGTCCAAAATCATTTGTGAAATCCTCGATGCCTCTATGACAAGCTACATACCCACTCGAATCCACTAGTTTCCCAACTTGCTTCTCAATCGATTCTTGATGACCCTCCGAGGCGTCTGAAAAGAAAATCCTATGGTCTTTGAAATGAAACCAAGTTATTGACATGACATTGTATTCATTTTACCACACATTAACTTATTGTAAATCTGGAATACAGTAATACAGTTGTTATAATCAATAAATTGTATATAAATTTTTTTTTTCCAACAAACTTATCATCATAGTCCCGAATAATTTATCAATTCCTGATTAAACGCGGTCCTTCACATTTATGAACTTGCAATACATACTTCTTTTTTTTTCCCAAGCCCATATTGGATACAATTCTTGTGTTTAACAGGATTGGAAATTTCTGTTGAGAATATATAAATATGACGTTAAAATAATCGAAATGCACAATGCACACAAAGTTGCATGGGACGTTGCACGAAAAAAGGCATCTTCTAAACGCACATTTAGGGTTACCTTTTAAATAGTATTTGTTAGCGAAATTTCTGTTTAACGAATCGTTAGACAAAACATCGTTGTTTTCGTTTTACTTAATAAACATTTTAATTATCACAAACATCATTGCTTTCAAACAATGCCTTAAAAACATATTACTAATATAATTGTTAAAAAAGTAACCCTTACAATAAGTCTCCAACCAAACATGAAACATCGATGTTTTCATATTAGTTTAAATATTAACCCTTTAAATCGCATAACCCTCTTTACAATTAATATGAGAAACACGATTGGTTTTAATATTTTTTTTATCTTTCATTTAACAAATATAAATTATTTAACTTCATTTAGTTAATATCGGCAGATCTGTAAAACAGTGACATTTTTTTTTTTAAATATGACGTTAAAATATTCAAATTTTAGTAATGCATTTTTGTTTGTGGGAGAGGGGATAGTGGATATTATTGCAATATTTATAAATGATAAAGATAAAAACTGAAGAGCTCGGTCCCTAATTGGACTGGTTGACCTAGGAATGGCGAGTGCACACTAGTGACCTAGCACCCTTCTCCAGGAGGTGAGGGGTCGTCAGCCTTTGGGATGCAGCCTAACACTAGGGGTGGGTCTCTGCATCAGTCCGGGCCATTCTAAATTTCAAGTTTGCCTTTTTGAAAACTTGAGCTGATCTGGGATGTGAAACCTTGGAAAGCGTGAATACAGAAAAATGAAAAGAACCCCTTTAGCCTTCCTGCTAAGGAAAGAATAACATGGAACATGTTTTAGGAGCTGCTCCCTTGACAATCGATGCTCATTTGTTTTCTGTATTTTTTTTTTTTCGCTTACCTGTGATTCATTTGTCTATAGGAGATAAACTTTCAAATTAAATAGGTAGCTTAATCATGCTGATCCTGCTGAAATTAACAAAGTTGAGAAAAATAGGGATTTGAAACAAACGAAAACGGTAGGTCGTAGCAATAAATGTTAAATAACTATATATATTCTCCATTTAATTTCTGATAACGTTACTGTTGGCGCATTTTCGATCCGAGGAACACCCACAAATAATAGTGTGTCAAAAAAGCCTCCTACACTTAAAAATAGGGGTTTCAAATGTGCCTTTTTTCATTCAAACTAACATAGCTCGTAGGTCTTAGCGTCAATTGTTACTATGCAAAAATATTCTCCATTATATTTAAAATCAGGATGCTTTCGGCAAAATTTCGATCCGAGCAACACCGACAGAGCTAGAGTGTGTCAAACTAGGCGTTCCCCAAAAAGGTATATCTTTTGACCAACTAGGTCTCGGGTAAAAAATGTTTTATGTTCGTTGAGAGCTTTTATTTACAAGGTAGTTGTTGAGAGTTTTATAAATTGGATGAACAGTTAGGTTAAACTCAAGTCTCCATTTGAAATAATAAACATCACTAAATCATGTTTTCAACCATGCTCTATGAAATTCAAGATTTTAATATTGTTAAGTAGACACCAGGAAAAGAAAAAAAAAAACAGCAGCAACAACAGGCTTGAAATACGAAACGATTCAGTTTCATCTTTGTTGGTTGATTGCAATGTTGTCAACCTAAACCAGCTTAAATATTTTTAATAAAATAACATGATAATTATACTGTTGCGACTCTCTTCTGTTTGTGGTAACTTTTCGTAAAATTTAATATTAACGCTTATACCCCCCCCCCCCCCACCCATCCCTCTAAGGTTTAAATATCCACGTCAATGAAGAAAGGGCTATTGTTGAAATGGACGTGTAATTCTCCAGAAAATAAAAACGTGAATCCGACATTTTCATTGTTCTTTAACGTGGGTTATTGTTTAGGCATCCTTAACTATCTCGCTGATAAAGGTAATTAACAAGGCCTATTGTTCTTTGTCATAAAAGAAAGAAACGCGATCCCCACAAATTGAAGAAGGTATTCTGGTCTTGTAGGGTCTTCATAGTTTTGAATTCGTTATACACTTCCCTTGTTTTAAACTTTTTTTTGATACATCCTAATATACTTAGATCATGGCAAATGAAATATAATAGGATTATTTACAAATTAATTAAATAAAGCAAGAAGTATATTAAAAATTAACAAGCAATTTTAAATTTACGAAATTAACGAAACATTGAGTATAATTTTTTAGGTATATTTTTCATTCTTTATAATTAAAGACATGTTACCGATTGAAAGTGTTACCATTTGTATGCAGCTCATTGGATCATCGGTGCATTTGTTCCTAACTCACGTTTATCAACATATCTATGGATATAAAAATCTTAACTTTCTCTAGACTTTAACTGTTAAACTGTTCCTATAAATCTAGTCATTAAAATAAGCAAATAAAAATATATTTGATATGACTCAAATATAAAAAAAAACAGCCATATTCATTGTCTCACCCAAAAGGTATTTTGGGTGAGAGCAGGGGTTGGTTCGATTTCGTTACCTTAATTTATTACAACGTAAATTGGAACACATTTATTTCAAATATTTAAAATTTAAAAATAGTTTATTATGAATTAAATTAAAGTAGATAAATATACCTAGATATTAATATTATGTCAACAATTTAATTCCTACATATCTTCATCAGCGGATTATAGGAAAAGTATCTATCCAAAAATTTTTTCACTTAATTTATTCCTTGTGAGTGATGATTCGCCCTGCTCTAGAAAATAATCGCTCTATTGGCACTGAAATGAAAACAGTAGCAAGATATTTCCTAGAAAATTTACATTATATTGGAAATGTGGTATTAAAAACATTCAACATTTAAAACTTTTCCTTATTCAAACCACTTTTATTTTTTTTTTTTTTTTTTTTTTTTTTTTTTAAATATATGTTTATGTAAGCAGTATTTTTATAATTTAGAAAAAACGATATATCGTAAGGTACGTATCGATACCCTATTTGCGTTACTTTTAAATGTTGAGCGACCCAATTTACTATTAATTTATTTAATACATACATAATTTAATGTTATAACATATTTTAACCGATCATGTTGTTCTGTTACTAGACGGCGGTCGGCCTGATGAGGGAGATAGGCCCGCAGGCCGGACCCAGCCGCGCAAGCAGCCCTTCGTCTTCCTCGGCCTCCTCCAAGCAGGAAGACCTTGTGGACCTCAATGGTGACAGCCCGCCCCCTCACAGGTCATCACTTCGCAATGCGCTATCCTCCACGGTGAGTCGGCTGTAATATTCCAGGAAGAATGGTCTGTCTGCTGGCCTAACTGCTGAAGGGTTTGGTGGATAATGGGGTTATGTCATTTACTAAAATGCAATATAGTTTATCAAATGAAAGTGCAGCAAACTCTGAATATTTCAAAACAACTAGAAAAAGATATACGAATAAGATAAAGGGGCTATGGAACATTTCCCAGCTAAAAAAAAAATGTTAAAAACGTTCATTTACGCGACAGTAATTAGACCTATTTAGACATAAGCAGTTGCATTAAGTATTCTTCAGTGAATTTTATGTATATAAATTATTATATAAAAGCAAAAATAGTATACCTTAGTGAAAAATAAAGTAAAGACCTGACGATATTATTGGAAGGACACACACGTTTCCTCCTAATATGTTTAATATCACTCTGTCGAGATCTAATTTTGTGTTATGCTCTTATCAGCATTCCGGCCTGGTACTCCCTTTTCATAACAATACAAGAAAGTCAATCATAGTCCAATCAAATAATGTTTCCATTTTATTCTGCCCTTTCGATCTGATTACATTCAGTTTACGTAAAAGGCTTTAACTTTTTAAATCACGCTGCTTTTAAGAAAATTAACTCAATTTAGATCTAGGATCAACGCCAGGAAACATGTATCATGTTTTTCGGATAGGTATATATTTACATTCGGGCTGGATCAGTATGTACAATCATTTTTCAGTTATAGCCAACATAGGTTTCTTGTGAGTAAAGTAAATAATGCAGTTCTTACTGATCATGGTGATATTACGTGCTACCACAAAGTCTACACAATAACCACTAATTGAAAGTGTTGTACGGGAATTTTTTGTTATGAATGAGTCACACTAAACTCTGGTGTGACCTTGAAGTGGGGATGTTATATTAAAAATATAAATTTTTGTTAATAATGAGGTAATAAATAAAGGCGTAGCGCGCCCGAAGGTTCGATGTCGAAACCACCAACCGTTGACCACACACCTTCCTCCAACCCTCTCCCTCAAAACCCAAACCCTCCATCCACGCCTTGGTCTGTGTCGCTCACCCACCCGACGTCTCAAAACTGATTACTTTTTTCGGAATTCCTACTAAACCCAACGACTTTACTTGCCCATTTTAACCGTCGCGCTGGTATTACCTGAACTTTATTTACGGTATAACTCGCGCTGTTCCGCGTTGTGAAGCCTTCTAAATTCTCCCGTTTCTTCATCCTCTTTTGTGACAAATATTCAAGGCAGTACTTGATTCTTGAAAACTTTACGGCGTTGTTCCTCCCTTAACGTAAGCGGCCAGGTTTCGCATCCGTAGAGAACTACGGTAGTATAACTGTTGGTAGTATAATAGTCTTAAATATTAATGAGTTACTATAATTATGTTTTCGAGAGCTAGCAGATTGTTACATTCTTGAAACCAGTAAGTCCCCGTAAAAACATATTGCAGGTTAAAAAAACCAAACATGAAACTCCCTATAGGTTCCAAAATCGTCGATTCTAAAAAAATTAATTGGTTGTAAAAAAAAACGTTTTTATTTAGATCCTTAGTGATTACTTTAGAACTGATGTACATTGTATCGAACTATAGTCTGAATTCACTCTTAAATTACTCTCATTATTAGAAGGAATAACCCATTTGTATTTGAGATGAGGTGCAAAACTCGTTCGTTCCATTTTTTTGAAAAATTGAGATGGCAGTGGATTCTAAAAGGTATTTAATAGCTTTTAGAACCACTGCCATCTCAATTTTTCAAAACAATGGAACGAACGAGTTTTGCACCTCACCTCCTCATTTATTCATTAAAATGATTTTCAATTAATCCTGAAACAGTTTTGCCTCTCTCCTATAAAGTGAAGATTAATTAATATTTTATTTGTTTATTGTCTCAGGCTTAATCAGCTAATTTCCAGCCAACCTTGAAATCAGGCTTAACTTATCTCGTTTCAAGAACGTCTCGTCTTATTGTCTTATCCAACTTCTGTTACCCCGTTTTTCTTAACCAAAAGACCAACATAAAACCGGTTCTGCTGGTCATTGAGAAATTATAAGACTAACCGACTTCCTGCCGCTCTGCTGTCTGCCATTTATTTTAGTGATGTGTCGGTATCAAAATTTTTCGATTCTCGATACCGATATCTCAGTTTAAAAATAAATTTTCGAAAGGTAATAAAAATTAGCTAAAAAATCAAAACAAAACGATTTAAAAAAAAACGATAAAAATTCAAGAAATAAATTAGCAAACTGCTCGTAGCATTTATTATACTTAGCATATAATATATGTTATTAATTATAATTCAGACAATTTACAATAATATAATTCAATTCACAAATTTACGAAAATAAACCTTTCAAGGTTTCATTTATTGATAATTCTTTCAAATATTGCAAATGCATTGATTTGTTTTGATTGAATATTATGGTTCGAAAAATAGTATTTACGCTTTGCAAATTGGAAAATAATATTTATTCGTGGACTTATCGTCCCTTAAGAATCACAAAAATATTTAATAAAATGGTATTTTTGTCCAAGTAGCATTATTTCCTTGTTTAGAGATTGTAATATAATTTCTTCATTTTTCAATAACGAATAAATATCTTCAACAAACCAAAGTTTAGCTTGCAATTACATAGGATTTGTTTTTAATTCTGTGCAAAGGAGACTTGGTCGTTAGGAGAAGAATTGATGTATAGTAATAAAATTATAAATCACAAAATTTTTGACGTCAGCGCTATCAATTTTTTCCTAGGAATCGACTTTAGATCATCGATTCTCGATACGGATTCTTTTCTCAGAGAATCGACTTTTGAAATCGATACATCCATAAATTATTTATTATTTTTATCAAACTGTATTATTAATGGTATTGAATGAGGCCCTATCTAGAGAAATTCGTTTCAATTATGATTTTAAGTTCAAAGTTTTCATAATATAAACGCTTTATCTCTCCGTAATAGGCTTAGGGGAGTAGAGAAAGTGCAGTAGCCTATCTAAACTGGCTTCTTATGCTCAACTCCGATCAAATTCTGGCCTGACACATTAATTTTCTCTAGAGAGAAAATAAGTTGGCTTTGTTAGGTTGGTAACCCTGGTTTCACATACTGTTCTGTATTCTTCCATTCGCCATCAAAAGGCGTTGGTTTCATTAGTTAGGGGGTTGAACGGGCGGACTGAGAACAGCTGACCGCACTGTTTTTACCGTTAGCTCGCAAATCAGCACCTCTGCCTGTCTCTACTCCTAGGTTTTAAGTTAATTTCCTAAATGCAATACTTTAAAATTTTATTTATTATAGCCCATTTAAATCCCGCGGTTGTCTCATCTTGTATAGTACATAATATCGTTCATGAATCCTTTCTATTTTTCATGAATATAAAACGGTAATTTATTATTGTGCAGGTTTATATCTTTCTTTAACTTAACCTTATTGAGGAATTAGTGTGTAAATACGAAGAACATACCATATAATCGCCGAATTACCATTTCTTTTAAAATTAAATCTAAATTCCTGATATCTACATACAAGACCAAAGCGACTAGAATAACTGCTTGTCGTTACAGACTTCTTCAACATTTAGTAGACAAACGATCAAAGCTCCCAATTTATTACAAAAGACTTATTTACATGACTGTGATTAAACCTATTTGGAAGTACGGAGTTGAGCTTTGTGCTCTACTAAGCCATCCAATTCATCTGGTATCCAATCCTTACAACCAAAATCCTATATGCCCCTTACTTTTTCCCCAACAAACTTATTCATAAATACCTTAATGTTCCATATGTTGCTGAGTTAGACCAAACCAGATACCTATCATTTCATAGGAAGCTCCAATATCACTCAAATCCATTAGTTTCTCAACTTGCTTCCCACTCCATTCCCGATAATCCTCCGAGGCGTCTGAAAAGAAGATGGCCTAGAGATCTTCTAGTGCAGAATTTCTATTCAAGTGCTACTAATGTGTAGTTCTTTTCAAGTTTTGACTTGTTGTTGTAATCGTTATCAGCTCATTTACTTGATGTAAATATTTATGGATATGTCTATCCATAATCCACTGTTTTTCCCAATTTTCATTTTAGAATTAAAAGGATCAAATTAGTTAATTTAATAAAATTAAAGTAAAGATCCTTAACGGTGGGTCCCAGCGACAAATGATATAAAACAAAAAATATTCTACATTATATTTATGATAATAAATCTATCGACCAATTTTCTATCCGAGGAACACCAACTGAGCTTGTCAAAATGTGACATTTTTGACTGTTTAAAATATGTTACACCAAAAAAGTATAGACTCCCGCCAAAAGACATCCATTTCCAAAATTGTAATATTATTTATTATTTTTAATTTGATCTCTGGGCCAGAAAAAGCTGACGTGTGGGGGACATTGTCTGCACCAGATTAGGACGTAGTGTTGTAGTTATAGATAAGTGAATTTTTTTGTATTTCATGTATAAATGCTATATGCAAATGATAGGGTATCGTGTAAATTGAAAAGTAACGCGTTGCGTCCAATATTGCGTTATGTATTTTATGGATTTACGCTCCAACAGTTCAAATTTGCTTCAGTAAGGTGTTATTAAATATTGATTAATAATGATTGTTAAGTAAATATTAAAGTGATGTGTAACAGTTTCTAGTCCCAGTCGTTTATCTTTTTTTTTTTTCTTTGTTCTTTTTTTTTAATCTAAGTTTTCCGTGTGTATACACCAGATGAGTCAACGGTCTAAAACATAATTCAAGATATTTAACTACATTTTTGTTGGTCCTGTCTTTCTTTAAAGTAAAACTATTCGTCAGTTATTTTCTCTCAGCATAAAAGAATTATTTGAATTCAATTGGTTTTTAATTATAAATTACATAAATACTACAGTGACTTCAAATTTTAAAGGATAGTTACTTATATAAATAAATTCTTAATATATTTGATTAACTTTCATAATTCAATAAACATTGAACTTAATATACGAAAAATGACTGATTATCTAAATATAACCTTAATGTTGATCTAATCATTTTATGATTAAATAAATATTTCGTTAGCTGTAAACTTTTTTATTTATCAAGTCTAATCAAAGAATAATTTAGGTGCCCAACCAGAGGTCCTTTCCGTGCCAGTTGGGTGGCATGCCATCCATTTGTAGCTTAGGAAATTACTGTTACAAGTTGTCAAACTATTCCGTTTTTTCTTTTCTTAATGAAAAAATGCTATGTGGTGCAATAAGAATTTTTTGTACTCATGAACCATTAAAACAACTTTATTTATTTTTAAAAAAACTCACATTCTTATGAGTGTAGGTCACTACCCTTGTGAGTTTACACACACTTGTGAGTTTCTTAGATGTGAGGTATATCACCATAGAAAGGTTAGGAAAGCTGTCATACTCACCCCCCCCCTCTCATAATTGGTGGATAATTTTATGGACAAATATGAAATTTGAAAACGCTTCAATCTGCGAAGAAATATGGTTTAAAAAACTCAATTTATCCCTGATTATTTGAAATTTAAGTTAAGAGAACATAGGGATTTCAAATGTGACTTTTTTCATTCAAATCTATATACATAGCTCCTAAACGGTAGGTCCTAGCTACAAATGTTATATGACAAAAAATATTTTCTATTAAATTTCTAATCAGCAAATTTTCGATCTGTGCAAAACGAGCAGAGCTAGATCGTATCAAAATGTAACATTTTTGAGGATGTAAAAACGTTACAAAAAACAAAAAAAAAATACATTCACTCCTTTCAAGAGTTACTTAAATTTAAAAACAATTTCAATACATTTTTATTTTCAAAATTGGGTATCTTTAAAAAAGATTAAGATTTCTCCAATAAATTGGAACACCCGGTCGGAATTGTTGGATAATTTTAAATTTGGTTCCCCCAATAAATTTTTATATCAATGCTGGTTGAAATATGGAACCAATATGTGTATAATCTAGAAGTTAGCATCTAACTTAAAATATAGCCTTAAATAATCCATCCGACGGAGCACAAGTAACCAACAGCCATAAACAATGGAGACATACATGTTAGGTAAGTTGCTATCCACTAACAATGGAACCGATGCTGTATAATTAACGTGTTTAAATACTAAACCACCACCTGTCGCTTAATTACCCTTTGTCTCGTTGCTTAACACTGTCCGTTCAAAAGCTAGTCGGTGAGTTGAGTTGAAAAGAAAAGAAAAACTTAGTTAAATGGAAAAAATATATGTATACATATAAATGAATTGCGTAAAAGATTGAGTTGATGACTGAACACAACCGTCCTTTAACTCGCAAGGACGGACATATTCCACATCGACATAGTAATAGAAAATGGTTAGCATAATGAAATGAGTTATGCAAATTTAAGTTAATTTTGTTGAACCAGTTGGTCTTGTCCTTGAATTGAAAATGTATGCTACCTTAAATCGTTTTCCAAAAAATTCTACCATAAATAGTAGAGCCTGAATTCTTTATAATATATCAATAAACCGTTTATATTTCATAAATATTCTCAAATTATAAATAAATAAATAAATAAATTACGCACTATATGATTTATATATATATTTTTTTCATTAATTGTATCCGTTATTTAACAGATGCCTTCTATTTATATGCTTCTTAATTAGTACTCCTGATCGCTCAAATTAAAAAAAACCTAATATTTTTTAGATAACTGTCTATTTAATTTCTTTGTAAAAAAAAAATTTTGCACCTTTTTTTTTCTATAAAAAGTAAAATAGCAAATTAATTTGTTTTCGAATACTTAAATAAAATAACACAATGCCATTTGAAGCAAGTGGCTAAGTTTATCAAGGATGGAATTAGTTGTTACACAATGGGGTATGACTCAGTGAAGTATCGGTGATTGACAGAACTGTTCGGCAAAGTTCGGCTTTGTTCGGATCAGCTGACCTCTTGCCGGCCTAGTAACAGCTGTCTTAGTCGACTTCAGGACGTTGGGTTGGTGGTACATAATTTTTTTTTTCCAAGTTTTTTTTAATAATTAGAGATGAATTTTAAATCGAGATAACTATTTAATAAGTCACTTACGGTTTATAGCTGCAAAGACAATCAGTAAGTAATTATTTTTATTTTATATTAGTATTATCAAAATGCAGGATTGATTTTCGTTTTTATGAATTCAACTTTAAAATTGAAACAAATAATTTTGTAATTAAGTATTATGTTCAATTTGTAATTATTATTATTTATGGATGAGAATTATTTAAAAGCTCTTTACGTTGTACTATCCCCAGGCTCTGTAGTATTGGATTTTGTTTAAAATTTCTCGAAAACCCGCTGCTTCCCCCTCTAAAAAATTATATGCAGAGAAATAGCGTTGTATAACATGTATAAAAAAATAGTTTTTCATAATATTTATTAATATTAATTTGTTATAAGAATGTTTTATAACTTTTCAGCATTATTAATTAATGTTTAAAAAATTCAGGAAACAAGTATTACCAAAGTTAGGCTACAAAAAAAAAAAATAAATGAATCAAGAAATACATTTTGAATTAGGAAAAAAAAAGTTATTAATTATAATAAAATGAATTTAATTTTAAAAAATTTAATTGAGGTAAATTCCTTTTTATTTTTTATTCTCGTCATATTATTGTTTAATATTTACTTCTATATATTGATTTTGATTTTTAAATTATAAAATGATATTTATTGATTTTGAATAATACTAATAAAATGCATAGACTTCCAATTCTTGATTGGTTGAAGTTACTCTGGGATTGACTTAAGCTGCTATTTACTAAGAGATAGCTATATTCCATTATTGGATTCAAGTTATACCTGTATAAATATTGAAGAAATTATATGTATGTATATATATAAATATATATATATATATATATATATATATATATATATATATATATATATATATATATATATATTATAATAATATTAATTATTTAAATATACATGGATACCCTTGTGAAATATACTAAGTGATAGTATTATTTTATTTTCAAAATGCAAAATATGAAGTAAAATACTCAAAATTTGTATTAATGAATCAATTTTACATTATTATTTTATGACTTATTTTGTTAACGTGTTATACAATTTAATTATAATTAATAGGAATAAATATTTAAAATTTATTCAATGATAGGTTTTTTAATTTTCCATACTTAATAGTTGTCTTATTCTGTTTATTTATTTACGAGCATAGAAAATATTTTACTACAATAATTTATTTTGTATTACTTTATTAATTATTTTTAATTATTGTGAAATAAAAAATAAAAAAAATTTATCTAAATTTTGATTTTTATGAATATAGTTATTGATCCAGGAGAAAAAGCATCTATTGATTAAAAATTACTTTCTACTTTTTATCAGAAGTTGTTTATTATTTAAGTTTCATTCACCAATAATTTCTTTCTTTCATTTTTAATATTTCAAAGTATTTAATCAAATTCAAAATTTTATTTAATTGTATTTATTTTGGCTAAAAGAGTGCTTTACAGCTGAATACATAAATTAGCAAAGTTGGTACATTTTTTATAATAATTCTCATCTCATCACAATAGTATTAATTTAATTATTATAATTTATTTGAGTCAGTATTTATACTTTTTTGACTTGTCTCTTGTCCAACTCTGATTATGATTAACACTTTCATTTCTTTTTTATGTAAATTCTTATTTCTACAAATTTTAAAGTTTGTATTAAATTTATTTATTCAGCAACTATATTATACAAAGAAATCCTAAATGATTAGATTCATTAAAGAATATTCTTTAATATAGCAGCAACCTATAATATAATTAGTTTTAGTTCATTCAAAGAAATTATAGAGCTTGAATATTTGTAGATATATGGAATATGATACATCCTTTCTTTTATATTAGGATTGAAAGGCTTCTAAAAGTTGGTTAAAAATGTTTGTACTTCAGCAATTCATTAATTCATTTTAATTTTCTAGAAATCTATGTTATTCTCTAATTATATTTGTATTTTAGCAATAAAATGTCTTAAACGACAAATTCAAGTTATGAGTTTTCAATTGTATTTTGTCTTATCATACAAATCTTATAATCTTTTTTATTATTTTTTTTTAACACTGGTCAATTTTTCCAAATGAATGTGGAGATAATTCTTGATTCATTATTATTCATGAATTATTACTGTGATGATTATTATATAATGTGATGTTACTAATTATTTTTATATTTTAGCAATTGAAAAATGACCAGGAAGAAGAGAGATCAGGAGAAAAGACAGATGGGACAGATGGTCTGGAGTTGTTCGCAGACCTAAAGGACTTTGAAATATATTCCTGCGTAAACCCACAGAAAGAACTGGGTGCTCCTGCTGCCCTGTGCCTTCGCAGAACAGCAGAACAAGACTTTTCTAATTGCCTCTACTTTGCACCTGACAGCTTGCAAGACCAGACTTGTTGGCTGACGGCCATGAGGTTAGCCAAAGTAAGTATCGGTTTAAAAGTTTGTCAATCGCAAAATTATGTAAAATTTACTTTATAAGAATAGTTTTATTATTAATCCTACTGTCCCTCCATCTTTGTTTGGTTCATTTTATCATTAAATTTAATAAAATAATAATAATATTAATAAAATCTTTCTACACACTCAAAACCATAGTTATTCAATTTATTTATTATACATATATCTTACAAAAATAAAGAATTTTAGTTTGGGGTTCTATCCCCCTTAAATCCCCCTTGATTTGAACCCTTTTCTTGAATGCATAGCCAATGTTAAAGGCATTTTAAATTTATTTTTTTTATTTATCCTTTTTCTTATTTTATTTTATTTTTTTTAGTATGGAAAACAGTTGAGGGAAAATTATAAATCATTTAAAGGCAAGCAAGAAGCTGTTTCTGCTCCTAAAGAGATCCACACAGTAAGTATTTCCAAAATTTACTTTTCTGTTATTTATTTTAGTTATTAACGAAACTATGCATCTTTAATGGATCGAAATAATTGATTTTTAAATATTAATTACTTTTTATTAAAGTTTGCAGATATATTATTTTTGTTTGAAAGTATAAAGGAAAAAAATAATTAAATTTTTAACATCATTAATTTCTTTATTACGTTATCTCTATCCTTTGAGGTCGTTGGCAGACATATGTCTCATGCCATTATGAAACTTTCCTTAAATTGATAGTTTACTGCCTCTTGTTACAAGGTTCCACAATCTTAAACTTAAACTGTTTGTTTGAACTTAAACCGATTTAATTTAAGCTCCTGATTAGAATTAAAAATAAAGTTAAATATCTTATAAGCCCACTCACCAGGTGTTTTCCCTTTTCAAATACTACTTATTTATACTTATTTATACTACTTATTATACTACTTACTCAAATACTACTTCAAATACTAGCAGTTAGCACCATCTACAATATCATGTTTGCTTCTATTAGTTTCTATTTAGTGAATTTAATAGATTTCAAAATATAATAACAAATCATCAGTATCTTGGACTATATTAATGAAAATTTATATATTTAAATTTTTTAAGGAAAACTGTAAGATTTAACAATGACTGATTGCTAAATCTAGCAGTTCAATTTATTTACAATGAAGGAGAACTCTTACATCAACATTGAAAAAATTCAAAAAAACTGGCCATAATAGAAAAAAAAATCAGATCTCCAGAATGTCTCATAGGCCTTGTCTTATTCCAAGAACTCACGAATATTCATCCTCCTTAAAAAAGAAAAGAAAAAATGTTTTTTGATTCATGAAGCAGTTTTTTATTGGAATCAGCATGGAATAACTGAATTTGAATTGAAAACAAAGAAAATTATTGTTAATATTCTTTATAAAGATAAACTACTTGTTTACCCTCTCCCTTCTCTCCAAATCCATTTTGTTTACTGTTTCACAATTAAAAACAGTATTTCTATTTCTAAATATAAATAGGTAAATTAGATATATATTAAAAGCTAGCTGGCTGAGCGATTCTTTATTGAGTGGGCATATATACTTTTTTGCTCTGTTTTTTTCACCCTCAAAAATCTAACATTTTAACACGCTCTACCTCTGTTATTGTTGCTTGGATCAAAAATTTAATGGAAAATATATTTTGTGACTAGGATCTACCGTTTAGGAGCTATATAGGTTTGAATGAAAAAAGTTGTTTTGCTTACATTTTTTAAGCTATGGGGCTTTTTTTTTAAACATTCTTGCTCTGTTGATTTGCTCGAATCAAAAATTGTTTGAAAGTTTCCTCATCACAAACTTAATGGATAATATTTTTTGTTAAATAACATTTGTCGCTAGGACCTACTGTTTAGGAGCTATATTGGTTTGAATGAAAAAAGCACGTTTGGAACTAATTATTTCTCTCAACTTTGTTTATCTCATCATATAATCTTTAATTCTGAAATATAAATTCGGATAATCAGTAGATTTTATATTGATTGACATATACATGATCTATTGTTTTTCCCAGTCGAGGAGAAATACGAAATGCATTTTTTTATTTTATTCTTTTACTATTGAAATGATTATAAAATTTCTTCAGCTTTTAAGTAATTTACAAATATCCCACTACACCTTGTTTTTCACTTATCTTTCAGAATATTTATCATGTGTTTCTGTAGAATATCTCTGTTAATCTTCTAATGCTTTCTTTATTGTTGTTTTTTTGGAAAATGAAACTATCATATCCCAGAATAATATGCTTTCTTATCTGGTTCACATTTGTATAGTTTCCACAAATATATATTGTTGAATTGTTTCGCCTATATCTATTATATTTGTAACACTTTTTTTTGTATTATATAGGATGTCTCTTAGTTTAAACTTTTTACTCGATCTAGTTTTATTTGTTATAGAAATTTAATTTCTTCAAAATTGACTTCTTCAGTGTTTTGGCTTTGCCTCTCCTATTCAATAGAAATTAAACTTTTTTTGTTTTATTACAGTCTTAGGAATATTGATTTTTGGGACCGTAATTAGTATCTTTTTAGCTCTCTAGAATAGCTCTCTAAAAATTTAACAGGATTAATAGGTATCACAGTTGATTTTTAATTTGTGTTAAATTACTACTGGGAATATATTTTAAAAGGATTTATATATAGAGAGAGCCATATAATAAGTGTCTGCTTCTTCAAATCTGCAGAAAATAATATATACTAATTTTATGTTTTAATTCATCATTTGAAACGCAGTTTTTATTGATTATTATTTTTATTTCAGGATAATATGAGGTCGCGAGTAGCGATGGACTTTACTGGAAGTGTTGGAAGGATAGTTGAAGATCCTCAGGAGGCTAGAGAAATCGCTCAGTCTGAAGGAGCTTACTGGAAAAAGAAATGGAAAGAAATGATGGCAAATCAGCCGAGGTAAAATTAATTTTTTTTTAACACTTATAGCCTAAAATAAAACATTCGTTTGAGATTATAATCTGTAAAAGTTGTTTTGTAAATGTATTAAATCTTATTGAAATTTTGCATCTCTGAATTAAGAAGCCTTCATGGCTGACCTTCACTTTGCTGCAAAAATGAAAAGTGAATAGAATTGTTTAAAGAAATATTAATAATAGATTTATGTAACCTTTTACTGAAATAATTTTGTTTAAATTCTTTAAACTTAGAAAGTAGTATTACCATTTGTAAGGAATTTATTATTTTCAAAAACTTCAAAGCATTATTCTTCCCTGAAGGTAGGATGCCACATTTTCTACTCATAAAGAACTCTATATGGAATAGTAGTCTTGTAAATCCTAAATTTTATTTTTCCTAGTTATTTTAGACCCTAGATCCCTAGAGTATTTAAATTTAATCCCTGATATATTTACGTCACTAAAATTATCACTATTTGTACTATCAACCATATATTTTGTTTTATTTATGTATTATTTACGAAAAATCCAAAACCAGCGTATATTATAGGAATGACATCACTTAGCAAATAATAGCATCAAAAAATAATCAATTCTTTAATTGTCTCTCTTGATGATTGCATTTTTTTTTATTTACAAACTTTTTTTTTTTTTCTGTTATTTTACATGAAGGCGATACCCAACCCCTAAGGATGAACATGGAGCTCACCTCAACCAGCCTTGGTACCACGAGAACATGTCGAGGGACCAAGCTGTGGCGCTTCTCAACACTCTTCCAGAGAAAGATGGGTATGTCATAGATATGGTGAGTCACAACCCAGGCTTACTGTATAAATGTTATTTTGTACTTTTAAATTTGAATTAGGTATATGTTCTAAAACAAATAACTAACGCAATAATATGTTGATGAAAACATATATTAACATTTCAACCATTAATTCTTTAAAGATCAATCCTTAACAAATTTCTCATATTCGCAGCCTTATAATAAACTATATAATTTATTTTAAATATATTGAGTTTAATTGAAGTTGGTACTCATGAACAGGGCCACTGACACGGGGGGGGGGGGGGAGACAAAATCCCTGGGGAACAGGCTCTTGGAGGTCTGGGCTAAGGTGACCACTTTTGGGAATTCCAATTACCAGGACGCCGCATGTGAAGAAAAAAATGTTCACCGACAGTCTTTTTCACTAATACTTCCATTAAACTCTTTATTTTTTACCATTTGTTTTATCAATTTAATTAATAAGTTAATGATAATTATTAGTCAACAAAACGAAAATCGTCATTAATCTGATCAACGTAGTTTTTTGAATTCATGATTTTAGAAAGCGAATAAATTAAATTACAGGGTTGTTTTAATTTTAAAACTTTGTTGCTAATTTTTTTTAATTTCTAATTAAGTTTTTAATTGTCATGCCTTAAGTTGATTATCACAAGTGTTATTTGATATAAACGGTTCTATCGTGATTGATCATATAAGGAAATTAATCAAATATTGTAGTTTATTATTAATAAACAATTAAATTGTATTTGTTTAGATGATGTTGGGAGGGGGGGGGGGAGGATCTAAGGAGCCGGGTAAAATATATTTGCCCAGGGCCTGGTTTGGCTCTTCAGGTAATAATATTAATAATAATATGTTTTAAAATAAAATAATTGCACTTTGTAAATAATGTGGTGTATTTCGAGAATTAAGTTTCTAAAAAGTTGTTGAACTTCTTCAAGAATGATTCGGATTGTAAATTAAAATAAATTCTAAATAAAAAAATTACTTAAAACATTTTTTTAAAAATATATCATTGTAAAAAATAATTCCAAAAAAAGAACAAAATCCTATATCTATAAAGTAAAAACTCTGATTTCATAAAAGTGTTAGCTCAATTCTTTTCGTCCAGTTTCAATATTCAAAGAACAAAGCTATATTAAATCTGTGAAGGTTAAGTTTTAAAGATTCAGTTGTCTAATTACAAATTTTAAATTCTTAATAATAATATTCTGTCCCTATTAGAGGTAGAGGATATTAATGCACCAAAGTTTAATTAGAGTTTTTAAAATTAAAGTATAACTACTGAAATAAAAAAAAGAAATACTGATTGGGATACTTAATTATATTTATTATTCTGAAATTTTAATGCTATAATAATATTATTTTAATTATTTAGCCACTAATGCTAATTGCTGAAAAAAAGTTTCGCTTATTCTCAGATGATAAATCAGACAGGCTCAGATGATAAATCAGTAACTTGATACCCTGATTAGACCTTGGTATCATAAAGTTTCAGATCTATAAAACATAAAAATTTATTTATTACATATGATTCAAAATTAAAATATTGATTGACATGTTTTATGGATGTAAGTGTTGATGTAGGTATAGTAACCACATTCACAGTTTAAACTGCTTGATCAGCTGAGACCCAGTTAATCTGTTGTCCACTATAATTGTATTGCTATTACATTAAAATTTGCTTAACAATACTAAAATATAACAATTTAAATTTTACTTTTTATAATGATTGAATTTTATTTTTAAAAAACAAAACTAAAGGCATTAAAATAAATTATATGGCATTATTTAATAATATCTTGTGATACTTAAAGAGCCATTTTTATGGCTGCCTTTATTGTATAGTGGAAAGTATCATTTGAAGTTCTGTAAACCATTGAAGGATCAGTTTGATATCCATTAACATTAAACAATTTATATTTGGGTTGAGGTCTGTTTGCTTTATAAAATAAAAAACTGAATACAAACAGACAAAAACAAAGTTGTAAAGTTAAGTGGGCTTTTATAGGTTTTCTTTTTTTTCTCTTTTTCTTTTTTCATTCGTATGTAGTTGGACATATAAAATAAGAAAGTGGTAAAAACGATATACCAGGTCCTCCAAATAGTCCTGTCGTTTTTTAATACAATATTTTATATTTTTGTTGTAACACCATGTAAATTCCTTTCTGCCTAATCCTATTTGTTCTTATGTAAACAGTAATGTTTACTCTTCACAATAACTGTGACAACCTTTAATTCAGTCTCTCTGTGTATTTTAAAAAGTGTGGTCAAAACAGTGAGCACTGAAATTAAAATTAGATCTGCTTTGCTGTATGAATTCAAACGCGGTTCAAAAGCGACAGAGGCCGCTCGTAATATTTGTCACGTCTTTGGCAAAGATAGTCTTAGTGAGCGGAAGGGTTCAGGCGATGAATCACTTGAAGATGGATATCGGTCTGGAAGACCAAAAGTGGTTGAACAAGCACAAGTGTGGGATATAATCGCAGCAGATCCACGCCAAACATGTTCAGAGATTGCTGAACAGCTCAAAATTTCCAAATCTACAGCTTGGAACTACATGATAAATATAGGATAAATGGGTACCTCATTAACTATCGGATGTCAATAAACTGGTTCGGGTAACAACGACTTCTTCTTTATGGTCTCGATTAAAAATTGATCCATTTTTCAATCGAATTATTACTTGTGACAAAAAGTGGGTATTGTACAACAATATGAGACGATCCTATTAATGGCTGAGTGCAGATGAGAAGCCAAAAACATTTCCAAAACCAGACCTCCACCAAAAAAGATCCTGTTGGTGGTTTTTTGGACTGGAAAGGGGTTAGTTCACTATGAGCTCTTGAATCAAGGACAAACGATAACTGCCAATGGGTACTGTGAAATATTGGATCGCTGTCATGTCAAACTTTTGATCCCTGACTGGTGAACAGGAAAGGGCCACTGCAGCTTCAAGACAACGCTCGACCTCATACAGCAAAAGTGACCAGAGACAAATTGATGCAGCTAGGGTGGGAAACTTTGCCTCATCTACCTTATTCTCCTGATCTTTCTCCAACAGATTACCATCTTTTCCGGGCTTTAGATAATAGTCTAAGAAAAAAATGTTTTAACGATCGTCATAGCTTAGAAATGGAGTTGGACACCTTTTTCTGTAATAAAACAAAAGATTTAAAAAAAAAATGAATTTGGGACCTGGCTTTGCATTGGAAGAAAACAACTGAATGTAATGGTGCATATTTCGATGAGTAAAATGTTTGCATACTTCACAGCTGACTTTTTATAGCCCACTTAAAAAAACGACAGGACTTTTTGTAGGACCTGGTATAAATAAAGAAAAGATATAGAAAATAAGAAAACACAACAAATTACAATTATAAACAATTTATAATTAAATTAATAGAAAAAAATTTCAATTTGATTATGCTATTAACTAGCAACTTGAGCTATAGGCGGCATATGTCAGTAGGATGTATGCAACTATAAGATGCTTTTTCAGAACTGTGGTTATGGGACATTCCCTCTTCTAGCCTAATACCCTTCATTCTAAATAAAGTTAAATTTAATTTTTTTTTTTTTTAATAACTTAAACATTTTAAGATTTCATTCATTTTTGTTCCATTTTAAACCACTGCTGGTTCTCCTGAGCCTATTTTACTTTTTAAAGAAAACTGCTGGAGTAGGTTATGGTTAGTTGAGATTCATAAGCAATTTAAAAAAGTATTTTAAAAAATCTTGGAGAACAGTCCAAGTGCAATTCATTGAACTGAAACAATCCTTAACTAACTTGTTGAAACTCGTTTAGTTTATTAATTTATGAATGATACTTTCTAATCATAGTTCATGGATCCTTTTAAAAATTTAAGCATATTAGCTGAAGACTAAATCAAATTAAAATAAATATTTAACAGTTGAGGAAGCTTGCATATAATACGGGCAGTGGTTTTATTTACATTATATACATTGTATATTATTTTAAATTTAATTATTTTAGGATAATTGTTAAATTATGTTCTCAGTATATTCGTCGTGCGGGACAGCAAGAGCAAGCCAGGTTGTTTCGTCTTGACATCTAAACATAATGGAAAAATTCTTCATACAACTATTGAACCAGTAAGTAACAGTCAATCTTATCAAATTACATTTATGATTCTAGGCAGTGCAAAATGGAAAATAGTTAATTTTATGTTAGAATGTACTATTGTTTTCTTCTTTTTTCTTATACTCATAAATCTGTGCCTCGGAGTTAAAGAACACTAAGTCCATTTTTTACCAAAAATACATTATTACGTATTTGTATTCGTATTCACCTTTTTTCACTTTATAGAGAGGTATAGGATTCTATGTCCTAGACCAATTAATTGGAAGGTAAGTTACATAAAAAATGTTTTGTGTTTTTATTCAATTTTTTTGGGGGGAGGAGGAACATCCTTATGTACTTCAATTAGGGCAGGAAGGACGGGTTATCCTAAATATTACCAAACTATTCTAGTCAGTGTGGGAAAGTCAAGATTCATTTCATACTCATAAATATAATAAACAGTTCAGGAAATGAAATCTTTTAAAAATAAAACCGATACAAACTGCTCTCCTTTAAAGTTATGGAAATGTGACATAGTGTTCTATACCTCCGAGGTACAGAAATATAATAATGCTATGGTAAATAAACAAAGACACAGATTGTCAACTATTAAATTAAGTGTGACATTATTGTCAGATTAAAACTTCACAATTAGAGATGAGTCGACTGTGACTTTGGCCGACTATTCGACTGGCAATAAGGTCGACTAGTCGGCCAAGCCGATCTTTTTTTTTTTTTTTTTTTTTTTTTTTTTTTTTTTTTTTTTTTTTTTTTTTTTTTTTTTTTTTTTTTTTTTTTTTTTTTTTTTTTTTTCCTGGCTATGGTGGCACCTCAGCCTCGAGGCTCATTTTGCCTATGCTGTTTATCCTGTACTATTTTAGTACAGTCCTAGTGTTTTCATGTACCCTATAATCCTAATAGGGTCTATGTCCACACTCGGATCTAGGATGATTTCTTCCCCAAAATGAAGAAACCTCCTCCTTGCCATCATATCGCATTTGCATATAATGTGGTAAGGCGTTTCATCCTCCCTGTTGCAGAATCTGCAATTTGGTGAGGTCTTGATTTTCATTATGCAGAGATGTTATGTTAAGCCGATCATTGCTTTTGTTGGAATTCGGGTGCCATCTGCAATGTTGCAATGGTGCAACCTGCAATGCAGGTGCTTCGTTTATAGATTTATAGCTGTCAGTACATCTAGCTATAGGTTTTTGTTTATCTTATGTTTTTCTTGTTTTTTGCAAAACAGGCCAGTATGTAACAGTGTTGTTTTTTGTTTTTTTAAGATAATTTTTTTTAAAAAGTGAGCATTATTTAACTTAGATAGTTAATTGTGAAATTTCAGTATTGGAGAATGCCTCATATTTATTTTTTATTAATACCATTATTTTTCTTAAAGTTCTGTCAAACTTTAAATTTAGGAAGTTTTGTATATATAAAGCTGTTTCTATCAATATACCTGTATTAATGAATGTTTAAATTTATTTACAGCTTCAAGATAAAGAATATGAAGGAATTTGTGAGGTAACCTATACAATTGATGGTGGAGCAACCAAATTCATCGACCTGTACCAGCTTGTTTGGTTTCATATCCTCAACACTACTGCACTCCCTTCTAAACTCATTCATTGGTCTAAGCATTAGCAATCAGTGATATTTTAAAATAAGTAGCCTTGGTCAGTCTGCAAGTATTCTTCTAAAAGACGCTAAATTTAGTAATAGGAGTCTCCTGATTAAAATTCATATATTTTTATAATTATTGCTGAATATATTTTTGTGAAATAATTGTCAATATTTTTATGAAAACTGCCCAATATTTAAATATTTCTATTAAATGTTGATTTTCCTAATTACAATGTTACGAAGTATTGTATATGCACAATCATGGCTTTTATAAAAAAAATTAAGGATGCACTAATTCATAACCATTAACGTTTTTTAGTATTATACCATTTAATCACTTTTATCTAACTGAATACAACTATTTGAACTAGTTTATGGAAGAAGGGATGTGACAGATTTACCAAGGCTAGTAATTGTGCTATAAAAACAATCACATTATTTATTTGTTTTTTCTTACTGCATTTCATTTCTCTGGACATTAATTTCTAAAATGTAGATGATAATATAATTATGCACTTTTTTCATGTTCCTTCTTTAGTTGTTTTGGTATAGCGAAAATTGTCGTTTCATACAATCACTCGAGATAGGTCTAGGAGCCAATATTTTTTGTTATATCTGTTTAGTTCATTAACAGAGTAGTTATAATGAACTAATTAGCAGTTAACAATACATTTTAATCTATGTAGTAAGTGATACTTGTATTAGTTCAATTTAGGAAAAAAAAATTCCTTTTAGTAGTTTTATGTAGATATTTATTTAATTTTTAAATAAAACATGGGTTTTATTGTATGCATAGTATTAAACAATGCTTATAAAAGTTGTTAACTTGCACAAAAAAAAAAAAAAAGTTCTAATCTTTAAGATTTATTAGAACTCCCATTATGTGATTTATGTCATCTATGATAGTATTATTAAAGCCAATGAAATTAATTGTAAAGGCTGATAGCAAATTATTTATAAGCTATTTATTGACCGAATTACCGAGGTAGCTCCTTGTTATGTATACTGCTAGAATTTATTTTGTAAAAAATAAAAATAATTAATAAATATGATTAACATATTTTTTTTTAGCTGTAATAATTTTTTTTTTTTCATTTTTTTTATTATGTAAACTATTTATTTGATAATAGCTGTGTTGTAGTTATAAATTATTATAATGTTATGAAGGAAATTGAGACTGACCTCAATAATGTGTTGTAGACTTTTTTATTGTTCTTAAACTTAAGGATAAAGTGGTTAAATAACATTTTGAAGATAACTCTTTATAGTTGGTTGGTGCAAATTGGAACTTAAACACAGTCATGCTTTATTAAATTTATACATCAGGCTGTTTATTTTATCTAAATAAAAAAATAAAAAATACCTCTTACTACATTTATCCACTCTATCCTTCATTTGTGGTAAATAGATTTTATTAATGTTGACTGAAGCATTGGAAATGTAATGTAAATCTTTGTTTTTGTTTGGTTTTATTTTTAATATTTAATTGATATAAAATAATTATTTTTAATAAAGTCGTGGTTGACGTCTTGTAATGCACAAAGTGATGGCTCGCTTCTCTATTACATTCACTAAGTTAGTCATAGTGAAAATTGTACCTGGTCAATAAAATAATGGCGACTATGACTAGAACTGTACTTAGTGAAATTGAGAAGTTTGGTGTTCAGACGTTATTATACAGACAAATTATTGATTTATTAGTTTATTTGTTGAAAATTCTTTCTTTGTGCAATGAAAGAGACTTTTAGGAGAGGACAAAAGTATACTTTTTAAATTAGTGTGAAGTGTATTTATATTAAATTTGTTATTATGCGAATCAAATTGAATTATTAAAAGACATTTAAGTTAATTATAACTACTAACAAATTTATAATTTTATTGTAAATATATTAATAAGTTCTTTTTGGGTAAATATTTGTATATGGTTGTATGAAACGACATATTGAGGTCACTAACTAATTAGTTTTTTATTCAATGTTTTGAGTTTTAAAGTTAATAAAAAAAATTAATTTTAAGCCTGGAATGGTTAAAAATTTGAAAAATCTATTGAAATTTAAAAGCAATATGTTCTTTCATGACATTCTAAGAGAATAAGAAATATTATATAGTACAATCCTTAAAACATTGTCTTTTTTTGTAACACAGAACTTAGTGACTATTTTTATACTTCTCAAGTATCCATTTTTACAGTATTCATTTGTTATTCATTAATACTTAGTAACTAATTGAATCTCTTATAATTTTTTTTAATAAATTGGTTTTTGTAGGTGTATAGTGTTAATTTTTATAAGAAAATGTCTTCAAAATAAATTTGATGTTTTGAATTTAGTTAATATTTACTGTTTTAAGTTGCAATCACCTGATGTTCAGTTCACAAATGGGATAATTTACAGTTTCCAGTCTTCTCCTCAGATAAAAGTAAATTCTTGTCCATGTTTTTCCAAGGAATATTTTAAAAATCTAAGGAATTCTAACCTGGCCTTACCCCTCCTTCATTGTTTAAGAAAATATTGTTTGTTTGTTTATTTCGTTTAACGTCACTTTTATGCTGCTATGGCTAATCGGAAGATGCTACGGTGGGAGTCCTAAATTTTGCCTATCCAGGTATAATTAGGATAGGGATCTTTAACGAGTACCTGACATCGCACAGGCTGGGGACCCCCATTTTACGTCCCTTCCGAAGGACGGCATAGCTAA
Organism: Euschistus heros; assembly: GCA_003667255.2. NCBI lineage: Eukaryota > Metazoa > Arthropoda > Insecta > Hemiptera > Pentatomidae > Euschistus > Euschistus heros. Next base: position 889,334 of record RCWM02000394.1, read on the forward strand.
GGATTTTTTACTCCCTTTAAAAAATCCTAAGGTCATCTGCCGGGCTGCGAACCCGCGATCTTGGGTTTAGTAGGTTGCTATGCTAACCACTACACCACAGGTGACCCCGTTTAAGAAAATATTATCCTATAATTCTATTTTACATTTTTAAAGTTCAAGGTTCAAAGCTAATTTCCCTGTACTATTCGTGATATGTTTGCAATTTTAACACAGTTTATCCAAAACCAAGCAAAAAGTTTTGTTTTATTGACATATCTCAGAGTAGGAATGGGCAAATTTTTACTTTAAAAATCCTATCTTGCACAAAATGTAATAATTTTCTACTTACAATATATAACATTTTTGATTGGATTAGCCATTTCTGTGTTATGGACTCTTAAAAGTGGCCAAAACTAACTTTTTTGATAGTTGGCAAAATTCGTCGTTTGACAATCGATTGCGGCTAAATGCCTAAAACAAATTCAGCCTAAGGGATGTCTTTAGATGCACAATATAATAAAATTTAGTTTTGTAAATATAACATTTTAAGATCAAAAGCATTTATTTATGTTTTTTTTTTCCAAAATCTGAAAAAAGTTCATAACGTTTTTTACCCCCCAAACATTTTCCCCTTACCAAAGGGGGTAGCAGGATAAGATAGGTCTGGCGGCCCCCACGGATTTTATTCAAGCGACCCCAAAAACCTTGAAGAGGACCAAAAAAAAAAGATTTTTTCCGACTCCCCCCCCCCCTGAAACCCCACAAGGGGAAAAACGTGCTTTTAGATATTTGATTTTTTTTCGAGAGTTCAAATTAGTTTTTAAGCGGTTCCAACACAAGTAAAATATTGTTTGGGATGTGTAGATGTTCCCCGATTTTTTTCAGATTTTATTATTGAATGAAACGCAGCTTAATATCCAAACAAAACGTAAATAATCGGGATTTCACAGTAAAAACTCTATGGTATTTTGGTTCAGACTAAATGAAAGAGAACGGCCTAAATAGCATTGAAAGATACACTCTTCCTCTTCAAAATGGCGCCGATAAACTTGAATTTGGTTGCTTGTAGTCCGCGACAAATCGATTTGAGTAAAACGTAAATTTTAAATAAATGCAATTTAGGCCTACAGAATAAGTCAATATTTTCGAGGGGGGGGGGGGTTTCGAGATCGCTGATCACGAATTTGATGTCAAAAATATATTTTGACAATTGACAGCTGTCAACAAGTGATAAAATTGTTATATTTCTAATTTTTGATAAATAATCGACAAAAATGCTTTATTTGTGACTAGACGAGTTGATCGACGACATTTTCCGCACAGAACGTTTCCTACATCTACTTCGTCCAGCTCCACCGGTAACGAGTTGGCTTCTTCTACTGAAGTAATGACTTTTTTCTGCCCGGTGTCATATCTTAACAGGAGATTGCATTTCACGTATAATTCATCATGTTCATGTTTTCGTTTTTTTGGAGGCATTTCGGTGTAAGCTGAAAAAACTATCAAATTAACGTTCTCGAAAAAGTCAAACTAAAGAAACGTAATATGACGCTTCACAATACTAGACATTTTAATACTAAATAAATTCAACAGGGCAAAGTAAATATATCATGAAAAAGGTACTTTCGGTTCTGTTAACTCGTGTTTACTTGAAAACGTGAAATAAACGCTGTAAAGGCGTGACTAAGTGACAGAACAAGCGTTATAATGCGACAAAATATTGGATATTATGTTGGTAACTGGCGACAACGCGGCAATAAACGGGCGATAACGTGACAGAACACTTACAATAACGGGGCCGAAAACGCGGGACAACATGTCATTGAAGACATGTCAACGCAACCATTCACACGCGGCAATGCGGCGGTCAATAAAGACAACGCGGCAATGAACGAGCGATAACGCGGCAAAACACTTGCAATAACAGGGCCGTAAACGCGGGACAACGTGGCATTGAATACGCAACAACGCATTATAACTTTATAGTAAGCACAATTTTGAAAAAAACTACAACTTAGATTATTGAAGATATGTGTTTGAAAAACTTTCTTGTGTTTTTACTTAAATGAACTGAATAATTTTTTCAGATTACACCGAAATGCCTCCAAAAAAATCGAAAACATGAACATGATGAAATATGCGTGAAATGCAATCTCCTGTTAAGATATGAAATCGGGCAGAAAAAAGTCATTACTTCAGTAGAAGAAGCCGCCAACTCATTATCGGTGGAGCTGGACAAAGAAGTAGATGTAGGAAACGTTCAACTCGTCTAGTCATAAATAAAGCATTTTTGTTGATTATTTATCAAAAATTAGAAATATAACAATTTCATCACTTGACAGCTGTCAATTGTCAAAATATATTTTTGACATCAAATTCGTGATCAGCTATCTCGAAACCCCCCCTCCCCTCGAAAATATTGACTTATTCTGTAGGCCTAAATTGCATTTATTTAAAATTTACGTTTTACTCAAATCGATTTGTCGCGGACTACAAGCAACCAAATTCAAGTTTATCGGCGCCATTTTGAAGAGGAAGAGTGTATCTTTCAATGCTATTTAGGCCGTTCTCTTTCATTTAGTCTGAACCAAAATACCATAGAGTTTTTACTGTGAAATCCCGATTATTTACGTTTTTTTTTTGGATATTAAGCTGCGTTTCATTCAATAATAAAATCTGAAAAAAATCGGGGAACATCTACACATCCCAAACAATATTTTACTTGTGTTGGAACCGCTTAAAAACTAATTTGAACTCTCGAAAAAAAATCAAATATCTAAAAGCACGTTTTTTTTTTTTTTCCCCTTGTGGGGTTTCAGGGGGGGGGGGGGGGAGTCGGAAAAAATCTTTTTTTTTTGGTCCTCTTCAAGGTTTTGGGGTCGCTTGAATAAAATCCGTGGGGGCCGCCAGACCTATCTTATCCCGCTACCCCCTTTAGTTTCATTTTTGACATTTTATTCTCAGGATCCATCTGGACCATACAAAAACATAAAACCTACTACTTAACCTTTTGCAAGGCAGACCCCCATTTTGGGGGGACTAAGTGAGAATATTAGAAGAAAGATGTGCAATTATTGTTCGTTTATTTCGTTTAACGTCACTTTATGCTGCTATGGCTAATCGGACGATGCTACGGTGGGAGTCCTAAATTTAGCCTATCCAGGTATAATTAGGATAGGGATCTTTAACGAGTACCTGACATCGCACAGGCTCGGGACCCCCATTTTACGTCCCTTCTGAAGGACGGCATAGCTAAGGATTTTTTACTCCCTTTAAAAAATCCTAAGGTCATCTGCCGGGCTGCGAACCCGCGATCTTGGGTTTAGTAGGTTGCTATGCTAACCACTACACCACAGGTGACCCCATGTGCAATTATTGTATTGTCATTGGTCCTTGAAACATATGCAAATTTTCAAGTTAATCAGATTGCTGGAAGTTAGTGAAAATTACGATGAAAGATTCCGTTACATACAGGTGAAGTTAATAAACGTGTATTAAAAAATTGGTTTATTTTTTAAAATTTATATGAGAAAAATGAGATACTTAAGAGCTCTATTTTGCCAGAGTATCACATGGAAAACAGCTTACTTTATAGCATATGATCAAAAATGGCTATAATAGTGCTGCCTTCAGTTTTTTTGTTTTTTAAAAATCTGTCCTCGGAAATGGATCCAGCATAAAATTTTATATAAAAGTAAGATCTAACTAACTTTGGCCTATAACTCACTTATAGCATGTGGTTGCTTAACAAACAAAACATAAAAACTTATGTAAATAAATAAAAAACATACAGAAAAATAAGAAAATGCTATAATCTCATAAAAACTGCAATTATAAGAGAAGAAACAAAAGAGAAATATAGGTATTAAACATGTAGCAAACTTAACATAAGTAAACATTCTATAACAGATTTATTCACCATTTATAAGTATCAGCTATATGTAGACAACCTTCAGATCTAATCAAAAACCTTGTATTCTTGACCTAATAACACAGTGTTCTATCCACCTCTTAAACAGGAGATCCCAACCCTTTAACCTGTTTACCCCCTCACATAGAACTGCTTCCTAAGAAAAATCCTTCATCATTCTTCCAACCTACTTCTGGAATTACCTACCCACTCCTATTCCTAAAGCTGCTTCCCTTACTACTTTTAAAAATAATTAATGTTTACACCTTTTAGACAATCTTCTGTAAATATTTAGAATTGTTTTATCTTTTCATATATAATTGTATTTTATTTAATTATATTTTTTTTCCTTTTGACAATATGTGCCGTAATCATTGAAGTATTTAATTTGTAATTAATACAGCCACACAATTGTACCAGTAATTTTGCACTATTATTATTCTTAGGGGGACAGTCAGTCCCAGAATGAATTATATTTTTCATTTCATTTCATTATGTATGTATTTCCTATTCATGAGATTTTCGGATATTCATGGCCAAGGATTTTTTGGCTTTTCACAGTTTCAGTGGAACGTGGCCTAAGTAATGAATGACTAAATAAGTTTCAGTAAGATTTAATACTATTATTTACCTACTATTAATATTAATTTACCTACTATGATTGATGTGTTCTTTAATGATTTGATAACGCTTCTGCTATTTAATGTATTTTTCTGAAAATATCAATTCAAAGTAAGAACTGGATGTAAACAAGTTCATAAAAGATTTGACTTTAAGATGTTCTTATTTACCCAAAAAATGATCTCCAAAGGGGGGGTCTATCTAATTGTCACAGACAATAACAAAATGTAAGCTAGAATAAAATAATAATTTATGTCTACTAAACCATTATTAAAAACGGAATATATTTTTATAATGTAAATCATCACCTCTACTAACCTCCCAGCCTGGAAATCCTGTTTTGACAAGATGGTAAGGAAGGAGAGGAAAAAAATAGTAAGAGAGTTTTATAATAAATACCATACGAGTACTTCTTTTTTCAAATTTGAATCCACTCAAAAGTGTTCTATTATTTAATTTTTTATCAGTTTTATACTTTGTGTAGTAATTTATGGAGCTACTTTAAATTTATCAACCATAACTGATTTCAATTTTTAGAAATTCACAATTTAGTCACAGTTTTGAAGTTCATGACAGAACAGCTACAAGACAAAACTAATGTGGGTTCAATTTTCAGACACTTTCTGAAAATTATTTTGTGGCTGTATTTTGAAAATCCATGCAGAAACATCCTATTTTATCACTGTGGTTACAAACTTTATGTTATTTAGTTTCACTGCTAAAAATTAATGAATTGTATTAAAAAAATGACCGTTTCTTAAACAAATATTGGTAATATTATTTCTTTGATATAAAATACAATTAATACTCAAAGTATAGTCCATCGTTATCTACCGCCATTACCCATCTCCTAGCCCATTGCTCGATGCCACGCTGATACCATTCCTTGGGATGGCTATCAAAGAACTCTTGGACAGCATTTTCAACTTCCACAAAATTATCAAATTTTTTCCCTTGAAGAAAACGGGCCATGGATCGAAACAAGTAGTAATCCGAAGGTCTGGACTATATGGTGGATGAGGCAGGAGTTCAAACCCATGAAGTTCTGTAAACTTTTCTTTGGTTCGATGGGAAGTGTGTGGTCAAGCAGGCCTTTTTCACCTTCCCCATGGAGAGAAGATGGCGACTAACAGTATCTATCAACACACCAAACTCCCTGGCAAGTTCACGAGTACTTGTGGGCAGATTTGACTCAACCTGTACATGGACTTGAAGTGGCTCTACCCATCCACCCGCAAATCATACTTCCTAGGTTCATTCCTTTATCAAGTCATTTATCACCATCGCCCATCCTACATTTATAATCTGTTGAAATTAAAGTCTTCCTTCTACTCCCGATTCATAAGATCACGTTCCTCTGACCTATACTTGCCTTTCCATAGAACAACATTATACCAGCATTCCTTCCCAGCCCGATCCACTACCCTCTGGAAAACCCTCCCTCCTGAAATATGACATGCCCCTTCCTTAAGCTCATTTAAAACACTCCTTTTCCAATATCTCCTCTTATCCCAGTCAGATGCCAGTCAATATGAACAGTAATTCTTATTAAATATGATCAATTCTAATAAATTCGATACCGGTGAATTGACTCATAAATTTTCTTTCATATAATAATAATCTTTTCTTTGTTCCACATTGGTAAATAATCATTTTATTTATTTTTTTATAAAAATTCTTTTTTCTTATTTTTATTTTTATTTTTTACTTTAAATGTTTTTCCTAAACAAAGAAATTTTATCTATCGACAATTCATATGTGTATAGTTGCGTGTATAGGAGTAAAAGTGAATGAGTGCAGTGTATATAAGTATATATCGTAATCTCTGTAAATATTTTCTTCATCCAATGTACATATAGACATAGTTCATCCCCTGTATATATCTTTTCTCATTTTCTCGGGATTATTTATTTTATTTTATTTATTTTTTTTAGTATTATTTCATTTATCCTTCTTATGTTATCTTATTTACTAAAGTTATTTAGACAATTATTTACTTAACTGTATTTGCATGTCTATTGTTCCTCATATATAAATACCTTTGTATGAAAATATATATGCCAAACCATTGTATTATTTTATGACACTATTTTGTTATTCTTAGGGGACAATACGTCCCAGAATAAAGATTTTTTTTTTTTTCATTTCATTACATTTTTCATTTCAGTATCTCCACTTCTAAATTTTTCAAACCAACGCTGCCCAGTGCGCTCTTCAAGGTCACCTTCCCCTTCTTTTTTAATAATTTCATGAGTTGCTTCAGCGGCTGTGAAATTTTTTTTCCAGTAATGACTTAAAATTACAAGAATTTCGTATGACACTGTCATATTTCTTCTTTGAAATAAATAACTGAAGTGAGGCTTTTTTTGAAGAAGTCCAGTGTTAGTAAAAAAGCTTAGAGAATGCTGTAAAGGGATTATTAATTATTGGTAAATACTTAATATTTGTAAATAGCATTAAGATATTTACAGACTTTTGATATAAGATTGATTACAGACTTTTATTTTTTTTTATATGGTCTATTACTTTAGTTTGGTTTGAAGAAATTCAGGAGGCTGGATATAAAACAAGTCATCAACATTGTTTTTATTTAAAGTCTATACAAAATAAAATTATTATGACAAATATAAAAAAGTTATTGCCAGTAATTTATAATATAATAATTATCAAAACTCATACAGTACACCTTGTTTTCCTTAAATTTTAAATAATTAAAGAATTCTGATAAGAGCAAGACTTGATTTCTTCAATGACAGATGATTCTTTGATAGCCTGAAAAAAAACCACAATTAATTGCTATAAGAAAGAAAGAAAATAAATTAATAAATATAATCATAATAAAATAATTAGAAATAGATGATAGATGACAGAACCTCCAAGGCTTGCATAGAAACTTTGTTTATATCTAATCAACCTTTAAAAGGTGTTTGATTAGCTGTATTACATTTGAAAAATATATCCTTTAATTTTATAACTATTTTATACTTAAATTTTTTTGAATTTTTATTACTAATTTATCTAGAAGTGAATTTATATGATTTGATTTACTTTTCAATTTCATGCTAAAAAATTTGAAAAGACAATATAAATAAAAATGTGAAATTTGGAACGATATTAAAAGCAAACAAATGCAGCTTGTAGAATTTCCTATCATTCCATCAGTCTTTTTTTCCTATTCATAGTCTGATAATAATAATGTTTTATTTCAGATATTAATTTTTTTTTAATAAAAAAAAAAACATTCAACAGTATGGAAATTAATTATCTTAAAACATTAAAAGCTTTTCCAAATCATTTATTCAGAAAATAATTTTAACCACACAACACAGTTACTGATTAGGATATTACATTGCTGGTGATTTGTAGTAAAAAAACAATATCCTCAGTTTTCCTTCAATTTGTCATATTTTTGTGACTAAGAATGTCTTAATCTGCATAACCTATAAAATATGTTTGTTTGTTGGTGCTAAAAGTCTTTATCTATTCCAACTAGGGCGAGGACAGGTATACATACCCACTTATTTTAACCAGAGTAGGAAGGTCAAGATTCATTCTATGGATTCGCCACGCAATAAATTTTAACACACGCAGGTGAAAATCATAGAAAGCTGAAAATTCCAGCATGCTATGATGTCTTTGTCTCTATTATTAGTACTGAAAGGTGAAAGACAGTTTGGGGGGATGACTTTCGGCATTAGACACCCTACTAAGGTCCTTCACATTCCTCTCCTATGCTACCTGAAAAAGTTGTCAGACAACGGAACAAAATATTCAAAAAAAAGAAGTGCAAAAGAGAAAGGGAGGGGGAGTACACCTTTTTAAGAGCTGGCATAGAAGAGGAAGGGGTATTTTGGAAAGTAGTGAGTTGAGGGTACAAACGCGGAACGGCTGAGAAATAATGGAGGAAGAGGTTGTAGGGGACCAACTAGGATGTATGAAGAGATGAACCCCATGTCGCCAACTCACACTTAACTCCTTATGGATAAGTACCTTATAATGCAATAAACAGATAATGTAAATTGTGTTCTGGCCTTATAGTACAGTGATTATAAAAGCATTTATAGTTACATATTTTTAGAACCATAATGATAAATAAAGTGTAAAAATAAAAGTTCATTAAATTCCACTAACAAACGGTTATAATAAAAATTAATTACTGATAAATGTGCCTCCATCGCAGACATTACAGAAGCGACTTGCTGCAAAAGACCTGCAGCTCTTTTCTCCAGAAGTCCAGCTTTCTCCCTTCCTTCTGGGCATGTCCAATCATCTGAGTCCTCGGTGATGCTCTGGGCCAACTTATATCAAAACTAATTGTTTTTATGTCATTACTCAAATAAATAAAATACATTGATTTATTAGAAATAGATAATATCTTCCATGCTTATAATTTAAAAATATAGGTATATACTTTTAAATAGTGACAAAATTATGACCAAAAAAGTATTTTAAATCTGGAAGAAAGTATGAGTAGAAGAACATGGTGTCTACCGATTTCAGCTATCAAAATTCCCGACATATTCCCGACTTTTTCAAGAATTTTTCTAGAAATTCCCGACATTTACAAAAATTTTTTAGAAATCCTGGCCAATCGATATTTTAATGGTGTTTCAATAATAATCTAAACAAATCAATCTATGCATACATTGCTACTTAACATACAGTTTAACAATATAAAAAAAGGAATTTTTTTTTATGTTTCAGAATAAATTTCAAGAAACACATAAATGTGAGTATTGCCATTCCATTTGAAAATAGTTACAAGGTTACACGAGGTTGTCGGATAAAATAACTACAAAAATATACCTATGTCCGATCAGAATATTCTTTTTTTTCCATCTGAAAGCTAGTTGAATTTACTATGAGACCTCTTATATGAAATTTTGATCAAGCCCCACGATATACTCACGCCATCACAAAGAGAATCCCATACTCTTGTGAATATGAACTAGTAATTACCTAGTAGACGTAAATATTTTCGTTATTAATGTTTGATTTGTAAAAATTTAAATAAAAGTTATAACTGTAAAAAATTTTGAACTATAGATCCAGTTAAAAATAAAGTAGCAAAGTTATACATCAAATTAAATTAAATTAAATTTAATGCTTTATCAAATTGTTTCTGACTATTCTTCTGAGAAACGGTCGTGGCCGGCACTAGAAGCAAACGTTTGGCAAAAAGTGAGGTGAAAATGATTATTTTTCGAAAATTATTTACAATAACGTGTATCTCAAATACCGTTAAAAGTATGACAAATTTGTATAGAAACAATTTTGTAGGAAATTTAATTAGCTTTAGTTTTTATTCAAATTATATTTTTCTTGAGTCCACCGTTTCCGAGATATCGAATAACCCCAAAATGGGACCTTTTCCCCTCCACCCCACCGTACGCTCAATCCCCAGGGGTGGGGACATTTAGTATGTTATCTTCTAACTACTCCTGACGATGCCCTAAAGTCAAAAATTATCGTATATCGACCATATCGAAAAAACATCACTTTTTGGGAAAAAATGGCCTCTTTTCGAAGATAACATCCCTGTATCTTGGGAACCAATGGCTATATAGAGCTCACCCTGATCTCAAATTGTAGCAAATTTAGTTTACTTTAAAAGTATATGGAGTGACTATACCAATCAGACGCTTCGTTAAGTGACATACTGAGCAAAAACTGAAAAATTTAGCATTAACAACGACTTTTTCCCGACTTTCGCAAATTTTCTGTAAATTCCTGACTTATTCCCGACCACACGAAATTCCCGACCAAGGCACAAAGGTAACTGACCAAATGTTTTTATACTTAACAAAATCAGATATTGCATAAAATGCTAAAAGGAAAATAGGCTTGCAGGTTTGTATAGAGCTAGGAAAAACTTACATTTTCCTCATTAGGAAAAACAATAGATCATGTATATGTCTATCTATAATCTATTGTTTTTATCTCTACTGCTTCTGATAAGGAAACTGTCAGCAAATTTTATATCCAAGCAGCACCCACAGAGCTAGAGCGTGTAAAAAAAAAAGCTCCACACTTAACAAATGTAGCCAAAACGTGATTTTTTTTCATTGAAAACAATATGGCTCCTGAATGGTAGATCTTAGCAACAAATGTTATACAGCAAAAAATATTCTAATTTTTTTATAAACTTGGATGTGTAGTATATTATCTGACTGCCTGCATCCTTGATCCTAAAGTGCTGATAAGCTAGGCAAACTACTTTTGGAACACACTGTATAATTATAAACAACATAATAATAATAACAATTATAAAGGCTGAATCAGGATGTTCAGGTGACAAGATTATATAAAAATCAATTTAAAATTAAATTAAAACTTCTGGAAAATATAAATAATAAAATCATTACCTGAACTATGGCATGTATTTTTTGTATATCAGGTTGAGTTAATCGGTTTGATGTTAGGTCCAAACCATAGCACAAGTCCAACAACTGCTGACATCTCTCAGACAATGCACCGTTGCTGTTGCATGAGTTACGTAAAAATCTTTTTACCAGTCCTGTTTTCTTTTCAATAAGTTCAGTGTCCTTATGCCTAAGGTTGATAAAATATTTAGATATAATACTGAAAAAAAAATACTTATTTATCTATAGTGGCCCATTATCTAAGTCATATCCTGAATCTCAGAGAAAGATAGTAAAATAATTGAAACAATGATTCCAAACATGCAATTTCAAAAAATGCTTGTGATATTCCATGTTGATCAGTCATAGGGAATTTCATTGATTTGTATTATACTTTTTTTGTATTTTTCTTAAGCCATGTAATATACTTTTTAATTATGTTAAATAAACTTGTCTGCAAGTCGAGGAGTATAAAATAATATTTTTAAACATATAAAAAAAATATAAATACTATTTTTACAACTTTTAAAGGCTACCTATGATTATATAACATATTCTGGCTGAATTTTGAGCAAAAATTAAGCAGCATTATAAATGCTCAATATAATACAAATAACAGCCAGCTCATGTGGGTTCAATAGTTTTTTGTCAGGGTACTCTAATACAAAATTGAGTTTCACAATTTATTTATTAAACACAAATTGGACAAAAGAATTGCTCATGTTTCCGACTATCTTTCAATTAAATTTACTTTTTCATAATATTACTTGCTAATTAAGTTCTGAAAGTAGGAGTAGGCTACTCCCAGACAAATTGGAGGAGACATACACTACACCTCAGGAGTAAGCAGGATTTACATGCCGGTCTTGCACAGACAGCATATCACTTCTTCACCAGCTCATTGAGAAGTCCCAAGAAAGAAAGCAGACTCCATTTAGCTTTTGTAGTCCTAGAACAGGTCTATAACAACAAGGGAAAGGCTGTGCATGGCAATGAAAGAAACAAGTAGTTCCTTGATTAATGCTTTGAGATACTTATACAACTGTACCTAATAAAGAGTGAGATTAGTCTATCTGACCATTTTTATGGTAACTTCTTTTATCTACCTAACTAGCCTTTTCAGGTAAACAGGGTTTTTGGCAGCAGTGGTTTCAACATAGGGTTTTAAGTATGCCACTGTTGCCAATAAAACTCTTTATTTATATGCAAAATTAAATGAGGCATAATTTAGGGAACAATGCTATGGTGCTGACTTTTTTTTTCTTTTTTCATGGTACCAAGGGATTGAAGCAAGGATGTAGCATGTTAAATATATGACATGCCACCTACTCTGTTCAAGATATACCTGCATGAATCTTCAGCTTGGTATGAGCAATGTGAGGAGGTTGAGCCATATTTCGATGAAGAGCAGTCGCTGGCTTTGTTTTTCAATCATGATTGAAATGACAAGGAATAAGTTGAATGGTCTGATTTTCATCAGAAAGATCAGGTCTGTTGTTAAGGGGAGCTCCAGAGAAATAGTCATTATTTAAGTGCTTCTTTGAAGATCGGTGTGAAATTTTGTAGTGATGACAGGATCCAAGTTTTTTTTTTTTTTTTTTTTTTTTTTTTATACAAAATACAATTTTTTTTAGTTTAAAAAGTTAATATTTAGATTCAGCACCCCCATCAAACTAAAAACTCAATTGAGGAAAAAATAATTAATAAAATCTTCATATATATTTTTTTTACAGTTTGACCAAACCAGACAGTTACTTAGACCCACTTTATCTGATTACTGTTCAATTTGAGGGGGATCAATGTATATTTTGAGCTATCAATTTCTTTTATTATTTAATTGTCTTGTAAGCCAATAGCGTATTTATTTCGAGAGTTACTTCTTTTATGTTAATTCTTTCTTTCCCAATTAAAAACGATTTATTTATTTGGTTCATACTAATTTCTTAAACATTCCTGCTCAATCAAAATAGAAAACAACTTCTGGCAATCAATCAAAAAACGTCTTTTTGTAGCCTATAAAAAGATTTGGACACAATAATTTTCTTAAGATATTATTTTATTCCACAATATTAGTATTGAATTAATCACTGAAAGTCAAACAGCACAACATTCAACATAGACGAACATATCATGGGCGAAACCCAACGCACAGTTTTAAGTTGTCCGAGTTCCAATCCTACAACTCCGCCTAAATTAAATTAGGACGAGCAATCTTAACGAATTTAAAAATTCCATAGATATGCGTCAAATCTTTAAAATATTGAACAATTATCAGATTGCTACAAGGTAGTGATGGAAGGGAATTGCTGACAAAATAGTTAAGATCGTTTTTTTTTTCTCAAATAAATTCGCAAATTCACGTTCATAGCTTTTCCAGTTACTAGACATCATTATAGAAGTTTTCACAGCAATATCTTTGAATTGTAAACAAGTTAATAATATTTTAACAATTGGTAACATTGACGATAACAAGCTAAGGAGGTTAAATGTTTATTGTTTACTTGCTTGTAGTTTGTTTTGTTGTTTCGGTAAATGACGAGTGTAATATCAAGAGGTTGAATATTTAGGGTGCAGAAGAAGTGCATAGTGATTATTAAGGTTTCAAAACATGACGAACAGTGACAAATCTTTCGATACTGTTGATGAGGATGTTTGGAGTATATATGAAAAAGACATTGAAGAAATAGTTGTTGATAGCTATTCGGAGGAAGATATTGATGATGACATTTGTATTGAGCTACAATCAAAACCATTACCTAAGGAAAAAGAATTTGAAAGAAGAAAAAACATCAATATGATGTATAGTGCAATCCAAAAAATATTAGGAGGGGGTGATGCCGAAGAACCAAGGGTTAGAATACTTAAAAAAGCTACTGCTGCTTGTAAACAATTATGCCAAGAAGAACTCCACTTAAAATATGAAACAGAACTTCTTTTACAAACAAATTGGAAATTGAAACGGCGAGTAGAAAAACTTCAACAAAGAAAAAAACGAAAAAGTAATCCTGCAACTATTTCTCGGAGGTTATCAGGTCCACTGTTAACTTCACCAATTAAAACATCACCAATAGAAAAAAGAAGTGTTTCAGTTGATGAATCAAAATTGGTAATTTTACCCAGTAATCCCACAGAAACAACATCAACATGCACAGCCATGGAGGAAAGTTCAACTGTATCCCAATCAATCCAAAAGAATCCTAAGCGGAAAGTTAAAAAACGTTCTGGTCTATCTGATGAAGAAAAGGAGTTTTATAAAATGGAAGAAAAATTAGAAGACCTACTGCATGAAATTGATGGGTTATGGAATGATGTAAACAATGATGAAGAAAAAGATAGCAAAATAACCCAAATTAATATTGAAGAAGCAGAAGATGTTATTCGTGTAGATGACATAAAACCTTCAGGACTATCAAATCCTATAGATGTTCCTCAACGAAAAGAAATCATTAAATTGACAGACATTAACAAACTAATAGAACCTGAACTGAACCCTAATAACTATAAGGAAGATACCAAGGGAAATAAATTGTCAACATTAATGGGAGGAGAGTCTTCATTTCTAAAAAACATGGAAGTTTTTAAAATAACTAACATAAACAAAATTTTAGATCCTGTCCAAAACCCTATAATAAAATCATGTGACAGTTCACCTTTCCAAAATATTGGGAATTTACATGAAAAAAGAAGGAGCAGCACTTCAGGAGACGAGAGTCCCAGGTTAGTTATTGATGAAAATCCTCAAAGTCAAGGAAATGATGACAAAAACAATTTAAACCAAAGGGAAATGGATGTAATGGAAGCTCTACAAGCTGTTGATTCGCTTTGCTTAAGTTTGGTATCAGATGAACCTACAACTTCTGAATCACAACCTGTAGTGGTCAAAATTAAAAATCCTATTGAAAAATCTGATATAATTGCAATTTCTGATTCAGAGGATGAAACTACCAACTCAGATATAGTATGCTTAGAATAGAAATGTAGATAATTGGTGCTAAGAAGATTGTATTATTTAGAGTGTAAATGTACATAACTTTTTAATTACATTATATATTACTGTATTGTGATTCATTTACTACAACCTTAATGCTAATATTTACATAAAAATATATCAAAACAAATGATCCTTGTTCATGTATTTATATTAAACATTAATTTTTACATAAACAATTTGAATATTTGTGTTATTAAAATATTAAAAATAAGTAATTATTTTAATAATAGAAACTTACCTCAAATCTGTCCTTGCCAATTTTTTAACATATCTTGTTGCATTTTTCCTAATAGTTTTGTAATGGCATAGAAATATGAGAATTACCAAGGAAAAAGTGAAAACTATTCCCAATATTAAAATAAACGTTAAAATTACCGCTTCCATTACATTGAATATATTTTTTTAATAACAGCTAAAAGAACGGATCGTTTCAGCAACTTTTTAAATTATTTTTGAAATTTTCAGAAGTTTCATTCCGTGTGGTCAATAGATAAAACACATAATTAATATTCTTCGGTTCAAATCTAATGTTTACTAATTCACTTTGACAAGGATTACGTTCCTCCCACTTGTTGCTTATGATACCTGTATCAAGGATATAGAGAAGCTCTTGGATAAATTATTATATTATTTAAATTGGGTTGAATATTAAGATATTTATTATTTGGTAAAGTTTAATTCTGAGGCTTTAAATAAGTTTTGTTTATTTAAATTACGCAAGTAATTAAAATAAATGCGTGATAAATACTGTTTAATTTGTGAAATTATTTTTGTTGATTAAAGACAACAAAAAATACATTGATGTATTTATCATATCAATATACTTACACGGTATTAATCATTTTTGGTACAATGTATACCAATTGTATGTTTAACATAAATATATTTTTTTAATGTTGCGGACTTTGCAACCTTTTACAACCATGTGATTGAAGTAGACCTTCCTAACCTTCACGTTACTGATCAAGCTATGTATACTATCCGTTAGTGGGGCCTGTCTTGTTTTATCGGTGGCCAGGATTCAAATTATTTGTAAATTGACATGACAGTCTTATATATGTTATATATTTTATTTTAACCAGCTGAAAATTCTTTATCAATTATGGAAGGTGAAAATGATAGTGCTGGGAGTAAAGATTTAATTCCTGGTTACAGTAACCTGCAGGCATATTTACAAGTAATTATTTTATATATTGCTGCTATTTTATTTATTGGATTGTTTTTCTAATGAATTATGAATTTGTAGAATGCGTTTCCTTATGTGGTTGAGGGAGTAAAAGCCTCCAACAATTTACCTAGTCCACAGGAATTCAGTTATTATCGAACTTACCCTGAATTCATTAATATTATGAAACATGAGGGTATGAAGCTGCAAAATTTGTAAGTTTAGATTAATTAAGTTTTTAGTTATTTGTTGTCACTGCCAAAACAGTTATTCTTATTTTTAAGCACATTGTATACCATGTTATGTGGATATTTAAGATACTGCTTTGTTACAGGATGGATTGTTTGATGAAGCGAAATGGTATTAGAAAGATTGATCGTAATTTTGAAACTATCATTGATTCTAATGATAGAAGTCTTGACAGGGTGACTAATAACTTATTAGAAATGGATGGACGCAAAAGAAATCCTTTGCCTTCTATACCTGCCACTAATGCTCAACAGACAGCTGTTCCAAGTGGAGGTTGGCATGATAAAGAGAAATATTCACATCCATCGAAAGAAGATGTAACTTTGTGTGTATCACCTGGAACTATCAGGCCTCAAGTCTTTTTTAAAGATAAGGTAGGTTCTTTGAAATAGAACAATATATCATTATCTAAACCTTTTTTATTAGGATCTCTTAGTTCTATGTGACTTTTATTTTTATTTCAAAGAAAGTTGTGTAGGCATGTTTTTAATTTTATGTGATTACTGTAAAATTCTATTATCTTAATGAAATATTTGATAAATTTTCATTTGATTAAATCTTTTGTCATATTACCGGGTGGTTATGGTACTACATTAATGGAGAAGGGGTAACGGTCGGCTTAAGAGGAGGCAACCCCTACGTGCGCCCAGAATACCTTTTCTTACCTTCTTGCGATTTATTTTGGTGTTTTAGTCGCTACTTTCCGAGGGGAAAGGTTATTCTCATTTATTCACTGAGAAACTTTAAATCCTTGTTCAAAGTAAGATTAACTTCTGTTTACATTATGATATTAAAATGAGAAATAAGAAAATAATGAAGTGGAAATAAGAAAATGTCAAAATATAAGACACTAAATCAATTTTGAATTAATATTATATTAAATCAGAATTAATATAATGCTAAACCACCAGTAATCTTAATTCTTGATAAACTTTTTGATGTAAGGAAAGTGTAAATAACAAATTATAAATATTTAAAAGACAGAATCCTTAAGTATTTATTTGACATAACTCCTATTTATTTAACATTTATAGCTACATGTTTCAGAGAAAATGCTCCATCATCAGGCTTCTAAAATTTTTTAAAAATACATTAATCTATAACATTACACCAATAGTTTTACAATTATATAATATGTCATTTACCTCTTAATCTGTGATTATTTTCACATTGTCCATTCTCCATGTTATAAGGGATTATATAATATAAGACAGAATCCTTGTTGAAAGTTATGATGTTAATTTCTGCTATATTTTCTCAAGGGAAGTGGAAATAAGAAAATATGAAACCTATGATATACTTTCTCACATTAATTTTAAGATCGATATGTTATATTGAAATATTTATACAATCTGTCTCACTTTAGGGCAATAAGTATTATGGATGACAAAGAATGCATTCACAAAATATGCATACTGAAATTTTATCACTTAAATTGATACAACTAATAAAAATATATAAAACACCAAATCCATGCACAAATTAATGTTCTTAAGTTTTGTAACACTTTTACACATTAGATAAGAGGAAATAAGAAAACATGAATTGATAAAACACTTAATCCTTTATGAAACTCATTTTGTTAACTTCTGTTTCACTTATTTACATTATACAATCTGTTACACTTTAGGACAATAAGTATTATGGATGACGAAGAATCCATTCACAAAATATGCATACTGAAATTTTATCACTTAAATTGATACAACAAATAAAAATATATATAACACCAAACCCATGTACAAATTAATGTTCTTAAGTTTTGTAACACTTTTACACATTAGATAAGAGGAAATAAGAAAACATGAATTGATAAAACACTTAATCCTTTATGAAACTCACTTTAACTTCTGTTTCAGTTATTATATTTAAGAAGACTAAATATCAATATAACACACTAAACAACACAATCCAAGTTAAAACTGTAGAAGTGATTGTTTACATGTGAGTTTATAGGAAAGAGCTATCAATAAATGTAAACTCAAAGTAAAGCGTAAACATCGAACTGGTTGGTGTAGCGCGGGTCAAGCCAGTTTGGTGCTTCCCTTTAAGCCGACTGTTACTGGTGAAGGTGCTGGTTGGAGGAAAACTCATCTTGTTGGCTGGTGTTGTGTTGTCAAATTTCATCCCCTTCCTCTTCTCCATTATAACATATAGTTCAGTCGCATCAATCCATAAAAATTCTTTCTGCATTAAATCAAGTAATTCCCCATTTTTCAGGGATGTGTAAGAAAAAGTGAAAATCGTATATGAAAGTGCAGCATTTGGTGCAGCCCAAAAGAGGGAGGCTGAAAGGTCTCTTTTTCAGTTTTTGGCGATTATCTCAAATACTACATTCCCGAGAAATTTAAATAAACTATATTCTAAATTTGAGAGAGCAAGGAGGGGATTAAAATGGATCTGTAAACATACCATCAAGATAGGGATCTCATGAGAGTAATTGTAACAGATTTATTCTTTGGTGCATGTCAATTTAATAATATTCATTATCGATCAAGCTTCTTTTCTGCTTATTTTTGTCTCTTCTGTCAGAATTTACAATGGTAACTTAATACAATTGATTCATAAATGACACACTATAAGATTTTTATACTTATCTGTAACTGATTATGATTGTTAAAAGTATATCGCTATAAATAATTAAAGAGAAGTGTTAAGGTTATGATTGGGATATATTGACCTATCTCTTGGACGAAGGCCATAGTTAGTTCAATTTAAAGATGTGTTGCAGTTCACCAGTGCTAGAGAAGTTAGAGCTCCGGTTGGAAACTGTTATCAGTTATTTGTCTAGAAGTGTTTAATTTGATTTAATAAGATATGTTTTTGTAGGTGGATAATAGTAATTCTCCATGGGTCCCTCGTATTAAAGAGAAGCCAAATGCTCTGAAGCCTCTTTCAGTCTTAATTGAAATGAATGATCTTGGTCATGAAAGGTTAGTTTTAGCATCTATGGTTATTGTATTTATCTTATGTTCAGATTGAATATTGTAGTGTTTAGTAATTTCCTAACCCTGTAGTGTTACTGTAAAAGAATTAAGAACATTGACGGTTAGATTCGTACTATTTCTTAAGAATAGTATCACTGTATCCCTGATCATTTTTTCTTTCACTAGTTATAAATAAATAAATGGCTTAGGCAATTACCTAAAGGATTAAATGGAAAGAGAGAGTGGCCTTTTTAAAAAACTTAAAAATTTAATTAATTTTAAAAAGGACAATAATGGAAAACTATCTGTAATCTTTTAAAATCTTTCGTTAAATCCTGGAATATTTCAAAATAGTATCCTTAAAGACAAAAACTAATTTTTTGGAAAGGAGAGTTGCCAAGAATGTCCTTCGTTCGTCAAAAATTGGCAGATCTAAAACAAGTATCCTTCACTGGCTTTTGGGTCGACCTTCTCACTTGCCTTCTTCTCCTCTTAAGATAGTAATAAAGCAGGTTTCTTCATCGCTTGAGTCACCACTGAGTCCATAACTAGCAGCCCGAGTTGCCAACCAGTTTAGTTGCTTTTCAGTAGCTCTGTGAGCATAGGCCCTTAGCAAATATGAAGGTTTGGTGCCGACCCCATCAACCTCTGATCTCACACCTCCCTCCAACCCACTCCCTCAAAACCCAAATCCCCTAGATCAGCCCTGACACAATCCTCCCATCTACGTCTTGGTCTACCTCTTGGACATATACCTGGAGGCTCAAAACTGATTACTTTTTTTTGGATTCGGTCATTATTTAATCCAATGACTTTACATGCCCATTTTAACTGTTGAGCTGCTATTACTTATCTATATTTAATGGATAAAGCTCCCACAGTTCTGCATAGTGGAGTCCTTTTTATTTCTCCCGTATTTTCATCCTTTTTGGGGCCAAATATTCTATGCAGTAATTTATTTCCGACAACTTTAAGGCATTATTCTTTCCCTTAGTAATGGCCACATTTCGCATCCATAGAGAACTTTTTATAGTATAAGTAGTCTTATATATCCTAATTTTTACATTTCTGGTGAATAAGCATGAACTGAGTTGTTTAATAACAAGCATTTCTGGCTTTTATTCTTGCCTTTATTTCCTCTTGAATTTCATCTTTCCTAGGTATTGTAGACCCTAGATATTTAAACTGCTTTATAAATTCAGATTTATCTATATCTATATCACCTAAATTTTCATTGTTTCAGTTAACCATATATATTGTTTTATTGGTACTAATTTCGTTACTGGCTTTTATGAGCTGTTATGAGCTGTTTATTTTTAATAGTATCCTCATTTTAACCTAACTGTACCGACTCATCAGCGTAACCAATAACTGGAATTTTATCACCCATTTTTAGTCCTTTTCCCGTACATATTACCTTCCTAATCACGTATTATAATGTTAAGTTAAGTAATACCAGAGGTAGAGAATACCTCAAACTTTTCAGAATAAAAATTACTGATTCGTAACTTGTACCAATTAGGTTTTATAGTTCTAATTCAATTCTTCATCCTGAGTTTACTATTGTTGAGCAACTATTTTGATTGATTACGTTGTGATTAATTTTTAATCTGACCTATTTAAAATTTAAATTTATCACTATTCTCATTTTAATTAATATTCTTTGAATCACTGGCAATGTTCTTATTTATGCACTGTAAGTAAATAAGAAGTCTAATGAGCCTTCTCCAACTTTGCCAGTCCTCCACCAGCAGTCTTCCATTATTCCAGTCAAGCTTCTTCTGGAAGTCCTATACCATCTTTCCACCAAGTCCTAGGTTATCTTCCTCTCCCTCCCAACTTTTTTTTCCCCATACTGATTTTCTAAAGTCTGGCTTGCGATTTTGTCAGGTTTCTTTCTTAAAAGTAAAATTAGTCACCTTGCCCGATTCTCCTCTATCATCTGCATTGCAAGTTTAACATTGAGACTTAAGCTGTGTTGTTGAATCGCTTTAGTCCTTATTTTCCATTCAATATTTTTAAAAATCTCATTTCAGTCACCTGAAATATGGTAAGGTATTGCTTAGTTCGCAAGATGTGAGTTGATACAGCTCATTGCCCAGTATTGCTTTTACCAATGTATCTTCTGTAAGGAGGCCATCCTACTCTCAGGGTTTCCTCTTTTTGTTTTTCACATTCCTGGAATGACTACTCCTTTTCAGTAACTTCTGTGGGTTTCATATTCTTTCCACTTTATATTATCTATTTGTTCAACCAGAACATATTTACTTATTTGCCCTTGACCAATTTTATGATAAGGTCATTCTTTCCTCAATGCCGTACTTAGGGTAAAATGATCCTTATTTCTGTCTGCAGTTCATCCAGGTCTATCTTCCCTTTCCACTTGTTTGTTGGGGCTTAACATCCTTATGTACTCTAACAAGGGCAGGAAAAGTAGGTTATCTTACAGGTTACCAACCTTATCTGGCCAGAATGGGAGTGTAAAAATTCATTCTCAAAATAAATTTTAACTCGCCAATGTGGGATTCATATCCATGACTTTCTGTACAGGACTTGCTGAGACCCTAAACCCAACTCACTAAGCAATCGGCCTTACTTTGTCCTTATCCTTGATCCTTTCTCTTTCTGAATCATTTTGAAAGTATTCTTTCTACAGTCTAATTTTATCTAATTTCTTTCTTAACCTCATAAGACTGTCCAGCCATTCTCTCATCATGGGCATCTATACCCATTTTGTCATATACAAATTTTATTGCATCCAGTATCATGATTTTAAATTAGAACCAAAATGTTTTGTGAGTCTCATGGGCAATCACTAAGTTGGGTAATTTTTTCAATATCTTGCTAGTGGAATATTACTGTTTGTCCTATTTTTTTTTTTAAATATATGTTTGTTTGTTTTTTTAATACCTTAATACATGTTTACTTATTTTTCTGTTTCAGTTATTCCCATCCGTATGACTATGAACTTAATCTTTGGAAACCTGAAGAAAGTATGTTGAGTACTGTAAAAGTGACTAAGCCACTGCCTTTTTTAGAAACTCCTTTTCTTTTTGTTGAAACTGAAGAACAGTTAAACAGTTTAATGGAGGATTTATTGAAGGTTGAAGAGATAGCTGTTGACTTGGAGGTGAAGTTTCCGAATTTATTAAGAATTAATATTTCATTATTTTAATTTTTTAATTTATGGTTCTTAAATTATAATTGCTAATTTCTTCTTTCTCATTCCTAATGAAAAATAATATACAAGATATAATGGAATCACTTTTAATATTTTATAAACAATTTATTTTTAGAGATATAAATTATACTTTTGAGATTCATTGCTGCTAATTTACTTTCAGTAAATTTTATTGTTTATTTTATTTTACTTAGCTAATTTTTTTTTTTTTTTATATCTGTGCAGCATCATTCCTATAGAACATTCATGGGATTTACATGTGTTTTACAAATATCAACGTGGGAAAAGGATTATGTCATAGATGCCCTGAAACTGAGAGATAAGTTGCATGTTCTCAATGAGGTTTTTACAAACCCTTCTGTTCTCAAGGTACTCCTAACATTATATATACCAGGTATGCAAGTTTAAAATGTCGTTTTAATTCCAATAGAATGCGCTCTTAGCCTATTGAAGGATTTGCTTATCTCTAAACGCTATTTTGTTTGTTAGTCATTTGTTTACAAAAGTCAGTTGTTTTTAAGTCGTTTACGTGGACGTATCATACCTTTCTTTGGTGTTAAAAATGTCTAATTTTAGCCAAATAAAGAGCATTTGTGGCATGTCATGATTTTCTTATTTAATCAAAAGAAAAAGGCATCTGAATGTCATCGAATTCTTGTTGAGACTTATGGCGATGTTGCTCCAACCGTCAGGACATGTGAACGTTGGTTTCAAAGTTTCAAACGTGGTGATTTTGATGTTATTGATCAAAAACGAGAAAATCGACCAAAAAAGTTTGAGGACTTCGAATTGCAATCTTTATTAGACGAAGACAATACCCAAACCCAACAAATGATGGCAGAACAGTTGAATGTCACTAGGCAAGCCATTTCCGATCGCCTGAGAGCTATGGGAAAGATTCAAAAGGTTGGAAAATGGGTTCCACATGAATTGGACGAACGACAGATGGAAAAACGAAAAACTGTGTGCGAAATGCTGCTTTTACGCCACGAAAGAAAGGGTTTTTTGCATCGAGTTGTAACTGGCGATGAAAAATGGATTTATTTTCAGAATCCCAAACGAAAAAAATCATGGGTAACGCCAGGACAACCATCCACATCGAGTGCAAGACCGGATCGTTTTGGGAAGAAGACAATGCTGTGTGTGTGGTGGGATCAGAAGGGAGTAGTCTACTACGAGCTTCTCGAACCCGGCGAAACAGTCAATACCGAGCGCTACCGACAACAAATGATCAATTTGAGTCACGCATTGATCGAAAAACGCCCAGAATGGGCTCACAGGCACGCCAAAGTCATTCTTCAGCATGATAACGCTCCTGCACATTCAGCCAGATTGACTAAGGAAACGATTTCTTCGCTTGGTTGGGAACTCCTACCCCACCCGCCGTATTCACCTGACCTGGCGCCTTCTGATTATCACCTCTTCTCATCGATGGGACACTCATTGGCGGAGCAACACTTCAACAATTTCGAAAACTTACGAAAATGGCTCGATGAATGGATTTCAAATAAAGATGAAGCATTCTTTTGGAATGGTATCCATATATTGCCCGAGAGATGGGCAAAATGTGTAGAAAGCGAGGGTCAGTACTTTGAATAAAATATATTATACTTTTTTTTAAATTACTGTGTATTTATTTTAAGAAATAAACAACATTTTAAACTTGCATACCTGGTATATATATATTTCTTTCTTTCCTTTATGTATTTAGTTTTTAATGGTTGAAAAATTGTTTTACTGATTTTAATCCCTGATGAACAATTCTTTATCAATGCTATTAATATTTATACTGTTATAAATTGTATTTCCAATTTTATATATAATTCTTAGCAAATAATTCATAGTTTCCAGTCGTTTAATGCTTTATTTTGGTTTCATAAAAGTTCATGATTTTATTGACTTCTAGATAATATTTTTCTGAAAAGTTTGATATGCGATCTGGTTTAAAACGAGATTGCCTTTCTTCAGTTGCATTAAATAGTTCATTAATAAATAAATGAGGTTTAAATTAATGAAGTTAAATAACAGTTTTAATTTAACTTACATATTATTTTATAATAGTATAAACAGTGAAACAAATATTACTTGGAGTTGTGCTAGCCAATTGTGTTAAAATGTCAAGATCTTAAATGTTTTCGTTACCTCTGTGAAACAGTTCGAATCTGGGCTGGATAGAATTAAACCCATGAAACTATCCGATAAATTCCTACTGATATTGATGAGTGAATAATGTGACCACTTATACTAAAGGAAAATAACTAAACATTTCCTTGAACATTTGGTCCATTGTAAAAAATGAGGTGGCTACATAATACAGAATTTTGGAATATGTATCTGGTTAAGATAGTAAATGTAATAGCATCATGATTTTCAACACGACCTACCCACATTTCATGTGTACATATTTCTAACACCATTAACACCTTTGGGTTAAAAAAAAAACATAATAAGATAGGAGTTGATATTGAAAAAACACTTTTGATATATTTTTTACCCTTTTCAGAGCACAGTGTACTACAGTGCACCGTAAGTCGATATTTCATTTTTTTTTTTTTTTTTTTTTTTTTTTTTTCCCCTAGATTTATTTAATATTTTACCAATAAAAAAAGGAAACAGTGAATTTAAATGTTTTTAAATATGTATGCTTATTCTGAAAAGGGTTGATAAAAGTAGTTAAATAAAAATGCAAAGTAATGTATCTTGTTTCCAAGAACTTCTGCCAAAAAGTCTGAAAAGGGTTATTTGTCCTGTCATGGTAGGTTTAGTGTTATATGGCCATGTAAAGTTGTTAGTTTTGATAATGAACCTATTCCAAAAAAAATTAATCAGCGTTGAACTGTTGGGTGAACATCTAAGGGGTAGACTGACATATATATCGGAGTATTGTGTCAGGACTGATTTTGTAGATTTGGGTTTTGATGAGGTAGGATGGAGGCAGGTATGTGGCCAGAGATTGCTGTAGTTTTTGTCACTAAGCCTTTGGGTTTGGTAAACCTTTTTTTTACTTCTCCTTTAGATGCTGAAGTATTTAATGAGAAAAAAATGTGGCCGCTTGTGCTTACCAAATAAGAAAGTTCAGGGGTGAGTGGAAAAACCCTGCTCCTCACTCTAGTAAAGAGCAAGATGGGCACAGAGTCAGACTGGGGTGGGGAAAGGATTTCCTGAAAAAGTCCTCCACCATCTGTTTACTATCTCTTATTTACCCAACTGTAGTGGTATATATAAACATCAACATATTAAAGGATCATTTCATATAATTTCTATTAAACATCTGTGCCCCTGACCAAGTAATAAATTTTTAATATGTTGTTATTGGAATTGAAACTTTGATTTTTATAAGCTTAGTATTATTATTAATATTTCTATATTAAATATAGGTTCAATATTATCCTCTATGATACAGGTATTTCACGGAGCGGACAGTGATATTGAGTGGCTTCAAAGAGACTTATCGGTTTATGTTGTAAATATGTTCGACACTTATCAAGCTAGCAAGTTGTTAGGCTTTGCTAGGCTTAGCCTTGCTCATTTGCTTTATAGATATTGTAAAGTGGAAGCGAACAAAGAATATCAACTTTTTGATTGGAGGAAAAGGTATTATATTTTATGCATACTTTGAAAGTTTTATTTATTTGTAATTAATTTAAGCTGATAAAATCCATCATTGTAATGCTATGGAATATATAATACAATTTTTGTAATTTGGATGCTGCTTTGTTTGCCTTGTTTCTTAGAGCCTAGTAGATTTTTATTCCTCATAAAAAATGTTATAATTGCCTTAATCTCATTTTAGAGGGTTTCTTTCCCTCATATGAAAGTTATTTTATTGGGATAAATGGTGAGAACTATGAATTTTGCATCCAATTTCTGGAAGGCAGAACTGATGTATGATTGTTTTGATATAACTGTTTGATGGTTCTTATACAATGAAGGGATCGTGCAGCAGCTGATAAAATGTTAGTACACAAAGGAAATTAATAATTTTTTTGAAGCCATTAACTTTATGATTTACGTGTGTAATAATGTTGGTTATGCATATTATTGCATACATCTGTCATCCCTAAATAATTATGTTTTAAAATGAACATCTTACTCTAACACTTATTCACCCTTAAGAAAACACCTCCACATTTCTTTTTAGTCACTTAACTAATTTAGGTCAAAATTCAACTTAACCACTTATTGACTTGGATGTCCAATATAATAAGTATTACTTATTAGTCCAGTCAATAAACACATTGTAGATTGCATGGAATATGCAATAATTTTTGACTTCATGGCTTCCTTAGGAATAGTTGGAAGATAAACATACTAAAAGTCCCCGCCGCTGGTGGGTAAGCTAACGATGGGGGGGAGGGGAGAAGTTCCATTTTTTTGGTTTTTCCATAATATCTCGAAAACTGTTGACTTTAGAAAAATATGTTTCGAATAAACATAAAAGCTAATTAAATTCACTATACAATTTATAATACATTAATTTGTCGTAATTCTAACCGTTTACGAGATATACGTTATTGAAAATAGGTGATTTTCGGGAAAAAACAAATGTCACCTCACTTTTTGTCAAACATTTGCTTCTATTACGTTCCACAATCATTTCTCAAAAAGAACGTCAGAATCAAAATTGTAGAGCATTAAATTTACTTTAATTTCATTTATATGTTTCTGGTATTTGCTTCAAATGTTTAACAAAAAGTGAGGTAAACATTTTTTTTATGTCTAAAGTTGTCGATTTTTAATAACGTATATCTCGAAAACCGTTGAAATTTCCACGAATGCGTAAATAATTATTTTTATAGGAAATTTAATGAGCTTTAATTTTGATCTGCTACATATTTTTCAAGAGTCCACCGTTTTCAAGATATAATCGAAAAACAAAATTGGGACCTCCTCCCCTCCCCCGACCTTTAGCTCACCCCCCAGGGGCGGGGACTTTTAATATGTTTACCTTTCAACTATTCCTAACAAAGCTGCGAAGTCAAAAATTATCACATATTTCATGCACTCTACACCCCTCATTTCGGCACTCTTTATCTGGGGTCATACTTCTCTGAAAAAAATACGTTTATTGATACTAATTCCAAAACTAATTGTTCGATCCAAAATTTCTATTTTTTATGTGAAAGCTCCTTAAATATACTATAAGAGCCTGTATATGAAATTTTGATTATGTCACGTTATACGCTCAAACCAGCCCACTAAATTTGTGAATATCGCCATACTTTGCCAAAACATACATATTTAGCGTTCAGGTTTGGGTGTATTACGTGGAATAATCAAAATTTCATATATAGGGCCTGGTAGTGAATTTCATCAGATTTTAATTCAAAAAATATATTTCAGATCTGACAAATAGTTTCAGCGTATTTGATATTTTTTGATATTATTTTTTTTTTTTTATTATTGAAAACTACGCCAACAAAAACTTGGACTTGAATTAGTAGGCGGTTTTTAACGTGCTGGTAAGGGTATTTAACGTGACAATCAAAATTTCATGTATAGATTCTTATAGTAAATTTAAGGAGCCTTCAGATAGAAAATAGATATTTTGGATCGAACAATTAGTTTTGGAATTAGTATCATTAAACGTATTTTTTTCAGAGAAGTACGACCCCAGATAAAGAGTGCCGAAATGAGGGGTATAGAGTGCATGAAATATGTGATAATTTTTGACTTCGCAGCTTTGTTAGGATTAGTTGGAAGGTAAACATATTAAAAGTCCCCGCCCCTGGGGGGTGAGCTAAAGGTCGGGGGAGGGGAGGAGGTCCCAATTTTGTTTTTCGATTATATCTTGAAAACGGTGGACTCTTGAAAAATATGTAGCAGATCAAAATTAAAGCTCATTAAATTTCCTATAAAAATAATTATTTACGCATTCGTGGAAATTTCAACGGTTTTCGAGATATGCGTTATTAAAAATCGACAACTTTAGACATAAAAAAAATGTTTACCTCACTTTTTGTTAAACATTTGAAGCAAATACCAGAAACATATAAATCAAATTAAAGTAAATTTAATGCTCTACAATTTTGATTCTGACGTTCTTTCTGAGAAAAGATTGTGGAACGTAATAGAAGCAAATGTTTGACAAAAAGTGAGGTGACATTTGTTTTTTCCCGAAAATCACCTATTTTCAATAACGTATATCTCGTAAACGGTTAGAATTACGACAAATTTATGTATTATAAATTGTATAGTGAATTTAATTAGCTTTTATGTTTATTCGAAACATATTTTTCTAAAGTCAACAGTTTTCGAGATATTATGGAAAAACCAAAAAAATGGAACTTCTCCCCTCCCCCCATCGTTAGCTTACCCACCAGCGGCGGGGACTTTTAGTATGTTTATCTTCCAACTATTCCTAACGAAGCCATGAAGTCAAAAATTATCGCATATTCCATGCACTCTACACCCCTCATTTCAGCACTCATTGACTGGACTATTATCTATTGTTATCAAATAGATGTATGTATCACATACATCCTGCATTATTTTTTCTTATGTTTTCTCTTACTTTTTTGGAGTCCCGATATACCGATTTAGTTATCCAGGCATGTCACAGTCCTAACCATGGGATTCAGTTAATTGAGTTCCAAGTGTAAGTCTATTAGATTTACTGTTAAACTTCTTCCTGAAAAACTTAAGTATTAAAACAAAATTCATTATATAAGGATGTTTGTCTTAATAATGAATAAGAATTTAAAAATCAATAAGAGCTGAACCAATTGATAAAAGTCTGAAGGTTTGAAAGGAATGGAGGTGGAACAATTTTGTCAGGGCTTATCTTATAGATAGGATTTTGGTTTAGTGAATTATGTGTTAAGTGATTGTTAATAGCATCATCATTAAACTTATAGGTTTTCAGAGCCTTATTAATTTTTGTAACATTGATTATTAGTTTTTAAAAATAATATGATTAACTTTAACAATACTCAAAACTTAGGTTTTCGTATGATATGTTTAGAAATTTTACTCAAAGATGGAAAAATTTTCTGCATTTTTTATTATTCTATATTCCTACAATTGAAGGATTTCGGGTAATGTTGATATTTCTATAAAAGACACGAAACCACCTCTCTTCTGAAGAATTGAATCTTCTATTTCTCAAAATTAAAACTTCATTCTGAATCACATTTTTATTGATCAGTTCATAACTGAAGGACTTGAGTGCTAAAGTGGATATTCAATTTTTTATTTATTTATTTTTTTTATGTAGATATATTTTAGCTAAAATATGTATTTAGTCATAATGATTATGTCAGTTGGTAATTGAAGATTTCTAATAAAAAAAAATTTTCCAGGCCTCTTCCTGAAAGTGCAATCAAGTATGCTCGTGAAGACACTCATTATCTTTTGTATATATACCAGCTGATGAGAAATGAATTAATACAACATGCAAACGGGAAAACTAACCTTTTAGAAGCTGTTTTTGATAGAAGTAGAGAAACTTGTAAAAAGGCATGTCCATAGATATTAGTAAATATTTTAATTAACACATAGTACTTCTTTTTAAATTAACAGATTTTAATTTTTAACATACTCAATTTCAACGGATATAAAGAAGCCAAAAGTATTCCATTATTGGGCCATTCTCATAGATAGCCTCAGCTAAAATTTAAAAAAAAAATTGAATTTTTAAAACTGCTTAAATTTATATAATGTTTGAGTTTTATACTATAATATACCTTCTATTTATTGAATTCCCAGGTGGGGCCAATTTTTTTTTTTTCTATTTACCACTGTTTTGAAGCATTTTATAGAGCTTTTCATAGTAATGCTCTTGACCGTTAGTCTTTCTTTAAACATTTTTTTTTTTTGTATTAAAAAATTATTTATAAACTAATAAAACTAAATAAATAAAATAAGAAAATTTATTATTGATACATAAAAAATTAAAGTAATAGAAAAATTGTGTTTAATTCTGAAAGAATTTTACAAAAAAACAGTTTAGTTGTTCAACTATTTTATTGAATGAGATTTAATTTTTAATATTTCTTTTTATGGCATATCTCTATGTGCATGTCCATACCGACCCTCAGTTGAGGGTTGGATGTCTCAACTGAGGGTCTGTATGGACATGCACTTGTTACTATTTGAGGGAAATCACAGTTATCCTGAAGATGGAGCAATGCACTCAGAAACATTTTTTTTTTCCCCCCTACCTTGCCTTTTGAGGCATACGGGGTTTTGATGGCAGCGGGTTCAACATATGGGTTTCAACATGTACTCCAAAACATGTTGAAGAAAATAAAAGATAAATAGGAGTTATGCCTTAAAAAGAAATATTAAGATTTGGTTGTTTTTAAATCTGACCCCCCCCCTCCCAAAAAAAAATAATTAAAATTAAATCAGTGATGTTTCAGCCTTATAAAATATATAGGTATGTAATATATATATATATAGGTATGTAATAGGTATATAGGTATATAACTCAGATATAAAATTGACGAAAATTGGTTGAATACATTAATATGTAACTCGTAACAATTTTTAAAAAAAATAGGTGTGACGGTTGTGAGGAACCTCCCATAATTTAATGTTTATTGCAACACCAGAGCCTTACCTAAACAGCTAGTTTTACTAATCAGTAGTGTGCATCTAAAAATAATCAAATATGGAGTCCAGGAGCGTTTAAAAAATACGAATCATTTCAAAAACGCGTGACGGTCATAAGAAAAAGTGCAAGGAAGAAAATACACCAAAAAACGTCTACCAAACACATCACTTATGAAGATTACCTCACGAATTACTCTGTAGATAGCAATAATTAGCACTAGCTTATTCTTGTAGAGAATATTGAAATAACTATTTAGTGTGACGGTCGTGAGGCCAAACTGAGGGACAAAAAGAAAACGGAATTTTCAGTTTCCCTTTATAGTTCAAAAATGTTTAAAAGCATGTTAATTTATTCTCCAATATATCGTCTCATACTCCAGAAAATAAAAACATAAGTTTTCTAAAAATAAATACTTAAATAACTTCCTTGAAATCTCACTTTATTGGTAGGGACAAGTGAAAGTTATGAGCTTATAAGCCTTTTTGTAGCTATAAAAAAATAACAAAAATATTTTTCGAAACTAGGCTGTATGCACTAACTTTAAGGGATCGGTGTACTTTCAAATTCACCAAAAATATTGATTTGGAAGTTTTAGTTCCATCTGAAGTCCAGCAGGACAGTGAAAAGTCACTGCCATGAGAATAGCCCTACTGTCATACTAAATGATAGAATAGAATAGAATAGAAAATAAACTTTATTCTGGGACGATGTCCCCTAAGAATAATATAATGTACATAAATAAATTAACAATCTGGTTAACTATTTACAATTTTACAAATAAAGAACAAAAATAGAAATAAAAATCGAATAATTGTAGGAGAAAAAATAAAAACCTATTTACATCTACTGAATGCACTTCTTTTTTTTTTTTGGTGGAGTTTTGCTAGTCAGTATCATTCTGGAGGGAAAGGAGGTATTGAAAGAGAAGGGATTTAAATGTGGACAGAGATGGAGCATTACGGATATTACAGGGTAGTGAATTCCATAAGGAAGTAGCACGGGAAATGAAGGAGTGTTCAAATGATGTACTCTTATGGGAAGAAGTATACAGGTCAAAGGAGCGAGATCTTGTAGTGCGGGAGGAGACCGAGGATCTGAACTGGAAGATGTTATAGATGTAGGAGGGATTCCGAGAATTGATGGTTTGATAGAGGAAGGAGGCTAGGAAGTAATTTATGCGGGATGAAGGATAAAGCCATTTTAACTCTGTATATAGATGTGATGTGTGGGAGGCTTTTGGAACCCTTAAGATAAACCTAACGAAACAGTTTATTAGTCTCCTTAGTTTACTCTCGAGTTCCGCCGTCAACCCACCATATGCAACACAGCTGTAGTCAAAATGGGGTAGGATAAGGGAAGAAACCAAGAGTTGACGAGTAGGTTTCGGAAGGGAGTCCTGGGAAGAATAGAATAGTTTAAGGATGGATATAACCCGTCGAGAAATTTGGGAGATATGAGGTATCCATGAAAGGGTTTAGTCAAAGGTAATACCAAGGTTTTTGACTGTGGGGTGGAATTGAATAGGTTGGGAGTTCATAGACAGGATCTGGACGTGGGGAAGGGATCTCAGATGGGTATTAGAACCTATGATAATAGCCTGCGTTTTTTCTACATTTAATTTTAATTTGTTATCAGAGGCCCACTTGCAAATGCTATTAAGGTCTTCTTGAATAAGGGAGAATGATTTAATTAAATCAGAGGGATGGAAGGATAGATATATCTGGAAATCATCCGTGTATAGATGGTAGGAATAATGGTGAATGGAATTTGGTAGATCATTTATGTAGGCACAAAAAAGAGTAGGAGAGACACTGGAACCTTGGGCTACCCCTGATGCCAATGAAAGGGAAGAGGAAAGTGGCTGGTTTGGTATGGATACTATTTGAGTTCTACTATAGAGGAAGGAATGAAACCAGAGGAGAGAGCTTGAGGAAAAAGATAGGGCTTTTAGTTTCATGAGGAGAATAGAATGGTCTAGGGTGTCAAAGGCTTTAGTAAAATCTAGAAGGATAAGGACAGTTACTTTTCGTTCGTCAAGAGCAGTATGTATGTCATTAGTAATTTTTGTTAAGGCTGTCTGAGTTGAATAACCAGGTCGGAACCCAGATTGGAACGGATTAAGGAGATGAGAGTTTTCTAGGAAATTGGAGATTTGTGATTGAACTAGTCTTTCAAGGGGTTTGGACAGATTGGAAAGTATTGATATGGGACGGAAATCGTTAAGTGAAGATGGGTTAGATTTCTTTTGTAAGGGTTGTATTTTAGCTTTCTCCCAGAATGAAGGAAAGGTGGAATTTTGCAAAGAATAATTATATATATGTAGGAGGACTGGAAGGATAGTAGGAAGGCAGAGTTTGATTAATTTTAGTGGAATACCATCATGTCCAATAGCTTGCGTTTTACATTGGAAAATGGCATCAATGAGGTCTGAGGGTGTGATATAGGAAAAATAAAAATTGGAGGAGTTAAAAGGAGGACCGCTTGGAGCGTAGCTGGCGGAAAGAGATGAGGAGTTTGATGATGAGGTAGCAAAAAAGGAATTCATTTCATTAGGAGTAAAAGAGTATGAAAGCGGAGCATTTGAGGATTCACGAAAGGAAAGTTTTGATAAAATTTTTGATTTTGGATCACAGGCACTGGAGAGGGCTTCATGAAAATATTGTGATTTAGCTTTTCGAATGGCAGTTTGTGTCTGATTCCGAAGGAATTTAAACAGAGTGTAGTCGTCCTGAAGTCTAGTCCGTCGAAAATGTCTTCGGGCGGCCTCTCGTCTCTTTTGAAGGTTTTTGATTTCTATTGTGATCCAGGGTGCTGGTGGACATCGGATTAGGATGGTTTTTAGAGGAGCATGTGAGTCGAGGATGGATAAGAGATTGGATGTGAGGATGTCAACCATGTTGTCGATAGTGTGGGAGGAATATATAGAGTTCCAGTCCAGAGCATCAATATCATTTTGGATTGAGGAAAATGTTAAGGAATCAAGATTGCGATAGGAAATGGTTTTTGGAATGAATGTTGGAGTTTGGATATTGTATGACAGGGATATTAAATCGTGATTGATAACTGGGAAGAGGAAATGAGGTTTTTAGGAGAATCAACTATTAGGAGATCAAGCCATGTATTAGATGTAAATGTGTGGTGGGTAGGAGAGAATGGTACCACATGTAGGTTGAGGAAAAAAAAAAGGTTTTCAAGATAAGACTTGTCAGAGGAATCGGTGAGGAGATTGGTATTGAAATCTCCAGCAATAATAACATGTGAGTAGAGAGGAACAATGTTGAATAGAGTGGTTTCGAAGTGGGAGTCA
Organism: Euschistus heros; assembly: GCA_003667255.2. Taxonomy (NCBI): domain Eukaryota; kingdom Metazoa; phylum Arthropoda; class Insecta; order Hemiptera; family Pentatomidae; genus Euschistus; species Euschistus heros. The sequence continues at coordinate 923,583 of RCWM02000394.1, forward strand.
AAAGGAACATTGGGAGGGCGGTAAACTACTACAACTAGGATAGTTTGTGAATGCATGGTTATTTCGGCAAACAGGAATTCAATGTGGGGATGTTCAGAAGAAGGGGATAGGCTTAGGACTTTGGTTCGGAAATTATTATGTACAAATATACAAACAACTCCACCAGTGCGGTTAGTACGATCATGACGCAGCAGATAGTGGTTAGGAAGGGAGACACTGAGGGAAGGAATTGAAGGCTTAAGCAAGGTTTCAGATAATTCATTCATTCATTCATTGCAATGATATGATAAAAATTATCAGAGAAGTATTGATGGAATTCGGTAAAGTGAGCAGGGAGGGATTGGGCGTTAACATGACAGACAGTTAGGACGCTAGTCATGACAAGGATGCTGGAAAAGAGAAAGGAAGAAAGAAATAGTGGATTCAGAAGACACTAAGCAATAATGTGGTATGTAAAAGTAGAAAGTTAGAAATAAGGGCAGTAAAGAGAAATTAACTAAGAATAATTTAAGTAATAAATGGAAAAAAAGAAACGAACTAGCAATAGAGAAGAGTAACGAAGATATAAACGAGAAAAGCAAACATGATGTAAAAAGTTGTGCACATATTAAAATGAGTAATAAAGAAAATAGAATAATCAATGAACGAAATTTTTTTCTATTGAGGAATTTGAGTGATGGGATGGACCAAGAGGAAAGCCAGATGTCAGAGCAAGGTATGTGGTAACAGGAGTGGATGCTTCAGGTGAAGACCTCAAGATACTGATAGCTTAATCAGGGAGATAATGGAGGTTTGATTAGCGAAAAACCTGTTTTAAAACAATGATATAGATAATAATAAATAAATAAATAAAAAATTCAGATAAATATATACAGAATAATGATAAAATATAAATATAAATAGTGATGATGAGTGTGGTATGCAGAAATAAAGGAATCGTGTGTCTATTTCTATATTCACAGTGTATGCTATTTTATTGTATTTCTGATGCTTGTGAATATTTCACGAAAAGTTCAGAGTCCGTAACTTTTTTTTTTTTTTTTTTTTTTTTTTTTTTTTGTCATAACCCTCGAGTGGTTGTGTGGATGACAAGCCTAGAGTCTGCAAAGGGAGGCTAGGGGGATAGTCTCATTACCTCTGTCTGTTACATTTGTTTTGGTTGGATAACAATTGTCTTCCACATGACCTTTCAATGTTTCATTTTCGTTTTGTAACTAGCAAAATTAATACAATGAGAGTTAATTATAATTACATTGAATGTCCTCTAATGATATTTTTGAAGTACTATGCTATTTGAGTGAAATATTTTGTTTGTCATCCATGCGACCTTCCCCGTAATTATTATTTTCATCTTGGTATATGTTGATAATGATCTAGGCACATTCTATATATTTCATTATTTTGAGTAAATAATTTATTTCTCTTATCCTTTGTAAAGTATTTTGGAAAATTAAAGGGATTAAAAAAGATGCCTATTGCTAAAACACCAAAAGAATTAGTGAATGTCTATTTTCATCCGCGCGACCTTTTTTGTAACTGAGCCATATGTGACCACTTAAGGGTTAAGGACTCCTATATAAGTTTAATGACTATTTAAAGTTTTGTGATGAGCCTTCAGTAATCATGTGGATGTTACAGGAAGTGTCAGAAATATTATGGCAAAAATAAATATTAAAAAAAAAAAATTATAAAAAAAAAATTATAAAAAAATATCTAAATATGCTAACGATAATTAATGCTTTTTTTTTTTAATTATGGAAAAAGGTATAACACTTCATTAATTTAATGCTGCACTGTTAAAAGGTTGGCTACAACAGACTATTTTCTTTATCACTAAGGAGATGAATTTGTCAGGGATGCAGTCAAGGTTGAATAAACACAGCCAGTTTTTAAATGAAAAACTTATATTTTGGCGTGCCAACGTTTCGACCTGCCTTGCAGGTCTTCATCAGGGCTAAAATAACAAAAAATTGGATGTGAATAAAAAACATCTGTTAATAAAATTGTTACATTAGTTTGTATTGTTGCATTAGTTTACAAAATTTTAAATTTATATTATTCAATTTAAATTATTTAATTACTCTATTACAACTGTATCTTCGACTAAACTTCACTACTATTTTGTATTCAATTATCTAGTTAACTGCAAATTTTTTTTTTTTTTTTTTTCTTGTTTCTTTTTCATTTTTAAATTATGTTTATTATTTATATTTTTATTTTTTTAATGTTAGTATCATCTTGGTCACATCCAATTTTTTGTTATTTTAGCCCTGATGAAGACCTGCAAGGCAGGTCGAAACGTTGGCACGCCAAAATATAAGTTTTTCATTTAAAAACTGGCTGTGTTTATTCAACCTTGACTGCACCCCTGACAAATTCATCTCCTTAGTAAAAACTCACAGTCAACAATAAAACCATCATCATATTTTATTTATCAGTTAATAAAAACATTTTGTTATACATATATTAACAAATGTACAATTCAATTATCATAATATTGATCTAATAGGTTAATATTTTTTAATTGTTGTACGATATTTAGTTGTTTTTTATCATTAATATAGTCTGCTCAATCCTTTCCACTTTATTATAGTTGTTATTTTTAGGTTTATTGTAAACCAAGTTTGGAGGATGATAGCCACATGGCTATTTATCGAAGACTCAAGCTTAGTTTTGATAATCGACAACTTTATGCTTTAAGAGAAATATACAGGTGGAGGGATAGGATTGCTAGACAAGAAGATGAGAGCTGTGGGTAAGATATATTTTTAAGAATTTAATTTTTAAATTGTATCTTAAAATTTACTATATGGTTATGAAATATATCATGGTGCAATCATTGATCTCTTTGTTTTTATGGCCGAATTTTCTGAATTGTTTGCCTAATCCTTTCGCTAACTTGAGTATAATTTCTTTTGCTATAAAAAATGGAGTGTACGGCAGAGCATCATCGCTGTATTATGCGCTACCATTTTTATGAAGGGTTTAATGCCATTAAAGAACATGTGGTACGAAAATGGTTTGAGCTCTTGCGTGATAGGAATTTCAACTCTAAAGAACCGAGCAGATAGGTCACCCTTCAACTGTAGATACTGAAAAAAATCACGTCTTTGGTGGACACAAACCCACATCTGAGGGTACAGGTTATTTAATTTGTTCTCAGTGTGTCGCATGGAAGTGTTATTTCCCAACTAAGATAAGAGGCATCAGCTTTCAATATGACAATGCTCGCCCCTCGGCAACACATGTCTTTATGGACTCATGAAAAATTGTTGGAATTTGCCTGAGAAGTTTTACCACACCATCTTTATATTCCTGACCTTGCGCTATCTGACTACCACATTTTCTGGTCTATAAAAAAAACTACCAGGATGCCATCAAACAGCACCTTGAACGTTTTTATTTTTTTTATGAGAAATCCAAATTGTTCTGTGAAAAGGGCATCTTTGTGCTTCCTACTCGTTGGGAAAAGTTGATTACCATTTATGTACAAAATGTTGCCCTCGTCATTTAAAATTAAAAGGTATGTGCAAAAAAATTGAATTTTCATTTAGGTTTAAAAACTGCTCCGACTTTTTGACCAAGCCAGTGTTTTTTCTCCTTAGTTTACTTAATTAATGTTTTGCTCTTCTAGTTAATGCTGAATTATATGTAAATTTTTGACTTGTTTTTATAAAATATAACAAAATAGACTTCTATAATGAAAGGTCTCTTCATCCTTCTTGTAACCATAACCATTTATAATTTCTTCAGTTAAATTATTTTTAATTGTTATATCTGTGGTTGTCATGATAAAGTGGATAAGTCAAATTAACTTGAAAAGGAGGTAACCATTAACCTTCAAACCTAGATTTTAATATCTGTGTTTTGAAAAATTGACTAAGTTGTGTTTCTTTATAAGGCCTGAAAGTATCTATTTTGGCAAGAATGATATTTTAGAGTAATTATAGGATTTTGGAAGAAAATCAAAAATTCCCTACAGAATAGTGTGTAATTTGGATTTAACCACTTCTTTACAAACACCAAGGATATATAGATATGAAAATCCCTTCATTAAAAAGTAAAATTTGTCATTTGATTAATTCCTTTTAATAATTTTTAATTTCTCACCCCATTTTTCTTATTTTTTGTTAAAAAATGCAAAATAGTTCAACTTATACATTACAATGAAATGTAACAGGCTGTTTTGTGAAAGTATTCAAATATTTGTCTTATATATTTTGGTTGTTTGCCATAGACCTGTTCCCCTCCAAAGTTCATATTTTGAAATATATTTTATACGAGTGTAAATGGCATAATTTTGAATAAAATTACAAGAAAGCTTAAATTTTATTAGAAAATCAAGGTAGAATTTTTTTAATATCAGATGAAATCTGGATTAATTCATTTTATTTTTAGATATGTATTACCGAATCACATGATGGTGCAGATATCCAGAACACTTCCTCGAGAAGCACAAGGTATACTTGCTTGTTGCAACCCTATACCTCCTCTTGTTAGAACATATCTTTTGGAACTTCATCAAATTGTTCTTCGAGCAAAAGAACAACCATTAGTTAAAGTAAGAAACTTTAAAACCAATCTGTCTGTTCATAGCATTTTTTTATGAATTTATTCAAGTTAATAAATGTTTTTAATTGATTAATCTTTTTTTTTTATTATTATTATTATTATTTTAACTTAAAATATGTAGTATTAATATTAGGCATAATATTTAAGCACTTCTCAAATCGATTTTGCACACTGAACCTAAATATAAACTGAACCAACTCAATAATTGACATTTTGTTGTTAATTATATTGAGATTTTAATTGAAGTTGTATAAACCACCCTCGGTTATCAATATTATTTTAAATTAAATTTAAATCTGATTTATGCAACTTTATTAGTAGAATCCAGAATCTTATGATCAAGACCGGATGAGGTGCCAGTAGTTGCTTGCCTATCATGTTACACTGTAGATAATTATCAAATTCCTTAATTATCCATTTTTTTTTTAATTTTTGACAGCTGTGAATGTAAAATAAAACTTTAAAAAATTGAACAATGACTTAATAAAACCTTAATTCAGAACTGTTCGCTGTATTTTTTCTTAGTAACTGTAATTTTATTTGTCTTTACTTTACTCTCTATGACCGCAGTTTTGCTTTTCATTTTCACTAGTTTAATTCAGAGTTTTTCATGTTTTTATTTTAGCTGTTGCTGGAACACAGCAATTTTTTTTTCTTTACTTGATTACAACCTCACTCTTTTCTGTGGGGTGTTCCCAATTTTATAAGTTATTAGCCTTTTATACAATTTTATTATAAAAATAAATATATATCTATAGACATAATAATATTACCTCACGTATTTTATTTTTAACTATTAATGAAAATTAAGCCATAGAGTTGAAGAGCATTAACTGTTTTCTCGAGTACATCTGACTGGTGCTGTTGGAATTGATTCCGAGTTATTTTTTTATTTTTAAATTGATTTTAGGTTTTGTTTGATTTTATATAAACTGATTTAAAAAAAAGTATTTAACTATCATAATTCCTATATTTTTAATGTGACCTGCTATTACCAGCTAGCTTTATACCTATAAAGCTTAGTTGTATTTAAAAATTTAAAACTACTAATATAAATTTTTTCTATGTGACAACATAGCCCCACACCTTGCGGTATCTGATTTATTGGACTTCTTGTATTAATGGTATTGTGTTTACCGATTCAATTTAATATCTTTTGGTATCTTCATGGTATCACCTTTAGCAGTAACCTTCATTAAGGCAGCTTTACCTGTCTTTTTTGCACTAGCCAGGTAGTGAGAACTTGTACTTGCTCTAATGGTTGGGTATAAAGCCACTTCTCCTAAACACTTATTTTCAATTTATAATAATTATTAATATATATATTCCTAAGTCAAATATATTGTGGTCTGGTCTAGGGAGGGAAGAGATAAAAATTAATTTTAGTTTCAGTAGAATGTTTTTTTTATTATTAATGATAATCTGACTTTATTAGAATATATTTCCCATGTTTAAATTATTAGAATAAACATATATAATATATGTATATTAACTTTTCCATTGGCAGAGCTTGGTCGAAGAAGCTGTGAAAAGTGAACCTGGAATGGAAAGAGATCTCCGTCTTATTTTGCCTCAAGACAACTCTGGACTCGAATTTCGTGACGATCTCCCTACTCTTCTTGGTGGAGGACTACCTCCAGTGCCACCTCCATCTGGAAAAATGCCTACTCCTATTATTTCTGCCTTTGAAGATATTTGCAAGGTATAACACATTTATGTGTATAATTCTTACAAGTAAAAGTAAAAAAAAAAAAAAAAATTATTTTTGGTGAACTGATCATTTAAGACATCAGTTTTGTGGTTGTATTCATTGAAAGACCTTCTACCTGATCGTTTCAGCTGTCAGTTCTGTTCTAAGAATTTATAAACAACAGAGTAAAAGCATCCTCACAATTTTTTTTTTTTTTTTTTTTTTTTTCTAATCGTGGATTGTTGGGCATCTCAGAATCAATCATGATAGAATCCAAGGATCGGTTATCAATGACGAGTGGAGGGAGAAAGACCTTGGATTACCTGAAAAGAACGTGTATGGTAGGCATTGATTAAAACCTGGTTCTAGAAAGGAACACTTGGTACAACCTCTACAAATGGCTACTCCACACTGCACAGGGTTAGAGGGGATGAGATTATGTTGATGATGAATTTGGTTATAATTACTATTAATTTATCTTCATCCAACATAAATCATCAAGTTCCTTAAATGTCCTGCCATACTATCTGCAGTCTGAGTATCTCAACTCTGCTCTGGCCAAATATCTGTTCCATTATTAACATGGAACATGTTTTACCTATTAGTAGTTAGTAAAAAGCGATAAGTTTTTGGGGGTGTTAGGCATAGTTTGACATGCTCTAGCTCTGTTGGTGTTTCTTCAATTGAAAATTTGACATCTTGTTAGAAATTTAATGTAAAATATTTTAGGACCTGCCATTGAGGAGCCATATTGGTTTGAATAAAAGAAGTCATGTTTGAAACCTCTATTTTTAAGTGTAGGCGCTTGTTTTGACACGCTCTACCTCTCTTGGTGTTCCCTGGATTGAAACAATTCGAGCTACTGTTTAGGAGCTATATTGGTTTGAATGAAAAAAAAAAAAAGTCACATTTTAAACCCCTGGTTTTTCTCAACTTTATTTATTTCGAATAATCATTAATTTTTTATATAATTTAAAGAATTTGCAAACATACAGGTAAGCAGAAAAAAATAAAGAACATAAGGGAACTTAAAGTTTCAAAAATATTTGTATAATGATTTTGATTATATAAGTTATTTATGTTTCATTATCATTTTTTCCACAGAATGATACCAGCCAGTCAAAAGAGAAACTAGGAAAACTGAAGTTCATCAGCCCTTATCAACGATACTTGAAGTAAACAATTTCCAGCTTGTGTAGAACGTAATTATAAAATTATCATTAAATAAGTTTTTCCAGACGTCTAGGTCACTTGGCTTGCTGATTATAACTGCTGGGAAATGCCTACATCTCACTCTACCTCCGCAGCCAGTCAGCCAAATAGAGATGGCCGGTGAAACGTATATCCGATGGTTTTACCTTATGCAATTCAACTTGAAAAAGAAGAAAGGGAAAGAAGAGAAAAAGAGGAGGAGGAGAGGCTGTCAAATGCTACCAATGCTGTATGTTCTGTTCTTTTTTTTTTTATTTTTAAGTTTTAGTTTAAAATAGTTCATCCTCTGATAAACAGTAGTTATAATAATTGATCAAAATTGAGCATTAGTTTAATATTAAAGTATCATTGTTTTTCAAGCTGTATTTAAGTTACTTGGCACGTCCACGTCCATTATGCTCGTTAAAATTTCTAACGAGGTTAAAATAATAATAATTTGCCGCCTGTAATTTGTGTTTATCATGCTTGATGCATTGTCTTATGACTTCTGGGGGACACCCACAAACCCCCGGATTTTCTCAGTTTAGATCAACACAAGTTTTTCAAATAGGTATATCCTTACATTATTATGTGCAATCATTTTTAGGTTATAGCTTTTTTTAGTTTATAACATTATAGGTTTATGATAACTGAAGTAGGTAATGTAGTTCTTACTGGTGAGGTTGATATTACATGCAAACACAAAATTAATACAAGAACCACTACATGTCGACTCGAATTTTAGTTATTAATGAGTCAGGTTAGAATATTATTATAATTATTAATATTAATTCACATTAGAACTCTGGTGTGACCTTGAAGCAGGGATATAATATTAGAAATATTAATATTACTTTTGTTTATTAATAAGTAACAATAAAATAATTATTACAAGAGTTAACGGACGGACGGTTACACTCTTGAAACCGAGTTAGTTTCTGCAAAAAAATTTAACATTTTAAAAATACTTTCAACTTTGAATTAAAATTAATCATTTCTTACTTACCTCTAATAGTTCCAATTTAGCTAGGAACCTTAGGTAAACTTTTTCTTTTTTTTTAGTTGTTTCCATTTAATTTAGTTTTCAATTATTTTCGTTGAACGAAATATATAATCAGGGTGGCCACCAGATTGAAATTCAACAACAATCATTTAAATGAGTTAATAAACATTGCCAAAAATGGAAGTTTAAATTTAAATCAACCTCAATAAATCAGAAGCTATATAATAATTCAATAAATTCAGTTTAAATTTCTTTTTCAGCAGTATCTCTAGCTATAGACAGATCCCTTGCTTTCAAACCAAAAAAAAAACAATGTTCCCTCATTTAAACCAAAAAATATGACTAAAATTCTCTAAAACATTATACTCATAAAACAATTAAGCATATATTATTAACTTAAAAATATTTATATAAGTTATAATTATTGTAATTGTATTTCATTTATTCCTTTTTGTGTATGTTTTACATAATTGTTCCTACTGATCAGAAATAGTGCTCCATGTAAATAAATACTATTCTGTAACATTCTATTCTGTTCATTTAAATGGACTTAATACCATACCATACAAGAAACATGTAAAAACATGATTATTTAAACAAGAATAATCGTATAGATGATTGGCTAGGAATAATTTAATAATATAATTAAAGAAACAAACAATATCAACATGTAATGTACAACAGTAACCCACATCATATGTGGAATAACATCATTTATATCTCTATTTGTTTTAAATGTTATCTTAATTTGTAAATTTTTAATTATTTAAAACAAAATCATTGCTAAAGAAAAATTTTTCTGTAAAAAAATATTTAAATAATTGAAACAATAAAAGTTTTAAAAATTTGTATTACAGAAAATATTGTGCTAGGGTAAAGGCACCAGTAGTAGACACTATTGTGAGACTGTTGCAGTAATTTTAGTAGTTGTAAATTCACCTCAATTTCCTTTTTATCTCTACATATGCCCTTATTGAACTCTTATTGAACATAAATTATTTTAAAAATAACTCTATTATTGATGTTACGGTTGTTTTTAGACACTTTTTGAAAACATATTTTTTCACCTGTGTACCAGTAGTAGACAAAGAAACGCACCAGTAGTTAACACTTCACTTATCAAATATATTTAATTAATTTCTCATCAAATATGTTGTTTTTTTTTACAAAGGATCTTGGATCCTTTTTTAAGTATTCAAAAAATAAAAAAAAGAACATATTTTTGACTAAATTAGGAAGATAAAAATTAATAAAAACTTTAACTTGCATTTTTTCCTAGTGATTCACATTCAGTCTCTTTTTTTTTTTTTTTAAAACACTTCGAACAGGAATAATACAAATTAAGGTTTTGCAGCATTTATTATCAGAACACTTAGCTTATATAAAAAAAGTTGATTTTTTTTTTTTTTTTTTTTTTTTTTTTTTTTAAGTTGTACAGGCTATTGCTAGCACAAGCTCATTTCACACAACCAAAAATTATAAAAATAAACTGTAAAATGAAAATTTAAAATACAGGAATAAGGTTTTTTTTTTTTCTTCTTCATGGAACGGCCCCTGGGACCACGCAAATATCATGAGAGCAGCACTTTTTCTTTGCTCTTCGCCTGCTTCTGCTTCTTCTTCCACATGTTTTTCATGAACTCTGAATGCTTGAGCTTTCTCTCCTCAGTCCATGACCCATCCCGGGATGTTTCCTCTCCACAAGAACCCTCGCCCCTGCCAGTTTCTTCCTGTACTCATCCCTATCGAGGCAGTCCTGGTCTCCCAGACCTATCTGGTTCAGATCACTTCTCAGTTGCCTAAGGTACCCAGTCGAGACTTTATAACCACGGATCTTCTCGAAGATCTGGTGGTTCAACCTTTCGGGGCTCATGTTTATTAATAAATTTATTTTATAAAATGGGGTAGTAAGATGTAGTTGTAAAAAACTGTTAGTCCAGTAAATTCTAGCTGAATCGAAATGGGATTCTTCCCTCCCCCAAATATTAGAGGATTTGGTGCTAAAAATGTCTTATTTTCTACCATCATCTTCTTGGATTTCACAAATTCATAAACTGTTCTTAATCTATTATAAACTCCCTAAAGTATGTCATAATCTAAGCTATTTTTGTCAATCCCAAAATCTTGATAGGCCGCCTTTCCTCCTCGTAACTTTTCTTGTCTGCTATCTTTTGACAATATTGTATGCATCAGAAGAGAATACACATAGTATATGCCTTAAGAAAAAAGAAAAATTTACTGATCCAGCAGTAGACATGTTTGTGGTCCACCAGTAGACACCGCTGTCTTCTACTGGAACAATACATTTCCTGGCTAATATTCAAAAAACGTCATTTTTAAAATTGAACTACAAATCACATTCAATCATTAGTACAAAAAATCAGGAATTTTCTAGTAGTAGACAGGTAGTTTTTGGGTTGATTCAAACAAAATTTACCTTAAAAAATATGTTATTTAGTGAGTTGATTGTGTGCGCAGTCTTTAAAAACCAAATATGTAATAAAAAATTGTAATGATAAAAGAATAATCCTTAACGAGTATGCTTAAGTGGGGAGCCTTTTATGACACTGCTAATTAAAAACTGACCACTGATGGCATAATCTTCTATTACTTTATAGTAGCAACACAGTAGAAGCTAAAGTTTAAAATGGGACCTAATTCAAATCGTTCTGATGGTTATAGCACTTATTTTTTTTGGTGTAGTAGTGTCTACTACTGGTGCCTTTACCCTTATACTTCTTGTATCAATCTCACAAAATATACTTAATAAAATCAACGAAAATCTAGCTAGACCATTTGTTTTATATTATATTAAATCTCACATGGAGTTTTATGAAAATTAACCTGGAAAACCTGGAATTATGCTTAAAATTTTTCCTGACTTGTTGGCCTCCCTTATAGAAGACATATAATTCTATTAAGACAAATCTGTTAGTTAAGTAATTAGTAAACGGTGACCAGAGGTCCGCAGATAAACAAACATACAAATTTTTATAATCATTTATATTGTCCTAAAATGATCCTTTTGGCTTTTTACTCTTATAACATTTCAATACTTATAGAATAGGAAATAGTTGCTCTGTGGGTGAGCCTCTTGACTGCCATGCTTCCAGGCCCAAGTTCATGTCAGACTGAAGGCAGAAAATTTATATTCTGTTATTTCAGCTTAGGATCAACTTCAAGGTCAGGAGACCCGCCTGGAGCTTACCCTTCCTCTATAAGGTGCTCTTAATTGGAGAAAAATCCTCTCAGTTGATTGTAATTTAGGCCAAATCTTCTCCTTTCACAACTGTTGGCCAAGTAACGGACAAATGTATTTTAGCAGTTTAACAAAAGTCCTAGCTATTTACATAAAATTTTAGAAATGGCAGAATTAAGTTTCACAATCCTTCAATGAAATGAAATATAATGACTAATATATGATTTGCTAACAGTTATAGATTCTGAATTAGTAAGGAATTACTTGAAGGAAACATCCCACACTAAAGTTAGGAAAACAATGCTAAATCAAATGGAAGCAGCCCCACTTTATTTGTATGCTGAAAATCAAAATTATTGAACAAAGAGGACATTATTATTGAAAATACTCAATGTTTACATAAGAGTTAATTACTGAATTATATAAATATTAATTTTAAATTATTTATTTATTTAAATATTCATCAGATCTCTATTCCTTGACTTGTCCTCCTCTTTTTCTTTTTAGGCGATAGGGACACGACTCGTTCACTTTCCTCGCCCATCCCTTCGACTGATGTCTTCCACTTTAATTTATGGCTCACCTGCTCAATACTTCTCAAGCCGGTTATCCTTTTTATTTCTTTATTCCTAATCCTATCCCTTATTTTTAGAGCTGGTTTTACTATATAATAGTTGTATAAGTATTTTAAATTGTACTACCATTTTAAATAGTGAACATAATAAGAAAATCAATTTGCTCAATGAATATTTTAAATATTCTATATAATTTCTAATAATTAAAATTGAATATTAAAAATAAACTGCAAATGATTGTATTTCTTGCGATATAAATTTATATGTTGGGTTCGGTCTGAGTAAATAAAATAGCAAAGTTGTTTCCTACAATAGCATAAAAAAAAAATCTCTTTAAACTGCAGTACGTAAGGATGAGTATCATAAAAAAAAAAAAAACATTGATATACATGTATGGTTACCACAAATATCAATTTTGGTCATTTCAGTAATAAAAACAGAAACACCTGTATTATAATTTTTTATGAATTGTCATTTTGAATATTCCATTTTGAATATTATGTTACAATGATATTTCAGTTTATTTTATCATTTTAGTCAATTTATTTCACAACTTAAATAGAAACAAAATTATTTCAAAAGTTGAAAATTTTAAATTTTAATAAAAGTAGTTTATTATGAATTAAACAGTAGGCAGTAAGTATATATACTTACAAGGGGACGTTTGGAGTTGTAACTCACAGATTTGAATGCCAATTTTTGTGTGGGTAGTAGGAACCTATAGCATTGCAAAACTAGAGTTATAGCTGCCAATGAGCATTGGGAGCCGAAAAAAATAAATATATATATGAAAATCACATTTTATTTTTTTCTCAGCTCTTAATCAAGATAGGGAAATAATTTTTTCACATAAAATTATAGTTTTGTATGCTTTTTGAAATAAAAATACTTTCGTTATGCTCAAAACAAGACTTCAGGGTACTCAAAAACTCCAAAAAAAAAAAATGACAAAATTCCAATAAAATCATTTTGAGCATGATTTCTCCTTATTGGGATATCTCAAGTTTTAGTTGACGTCAGATTTTTTTTTTCCAAATCAGTTTTGGTTCACTAAAATCTTGAGTAAATCAACTGTTATGTACATGCATAGAAAGCAGAATGCACACTGATTCTAGTGATGGAATTACTATTTTAATCGGTTGAACAAAGCAAATGATATGGCCATTAGAAGTTGTTGCTAAAATATCAACTTCGAAAATCTTAATGTCCTTGAAAGGGTTAAACCCTATGTTTTCTTTTATTTTGATAAAAATTTTACATATGAGGGTTTTTGTTGTGCATTGAATCGAGATTTAACAAAAAAAATCTGAAGTCAACTATAACTTGAGATATCCCAATATGAATGATTGGAATTTAAAAATGATTTCATTGGAATTTTGTCGTTTATTTGGAGTTTTGAGCTCCCTGAAGCCGGGTCATGTTTTGTGCACAACGAAAGTATTTTTATTTGAAAAAGCACACAAAACTACAATTTTACATAAAAAAATTATTTTTCCATCTTTTGACTGAGAACTGAGAAAAAAAAAACATGATTTTTTTTTTTTTTTTCCTCTGCTCCCAATGCTCATTGGCGGCTATAACTCTAGTTTTGCATTATTAAAGATCCCTACTACCCACACAAAAATCGGCATTCAAATCTGTGAGTTACAAGTCAAAATGTTTCCTTGTTAGATGTGAACCAAGTGCAGATGCGAAAAGTACCAGTCTTGCCAAGTTTTCCCTGCACCTAACATTAAAACTTTCCATTATCTGAACGAATTTTATTAGGCTTTGTTATTATTATTTTTTTTTCAATACTTATAATTGTATATTGTTATTTTATAATATAGAGAAAACGATATATCGTAACGTACGTAGTGATATAACAAAATTTGAAAGAAAAAATATTGGACTGCCAAAGTAAAATATAAATATTTTTGATTTATCGTTTATCGATACCTGCCCCTAGCAGTACACCTTTCCAATTGTATTCAAGATTGTTCACCCACTAGATTACCATAAAATAAATCCTACATTGCGCTCAAGCTGCCTTGAAATGATATTAAAACATTAATAAGGGATGTTTTTACTCACTTTGACTCATCCATCCCCTGGTATATAAATAAAGTAACAAGTATATTGTTAAAATATATTTTACCTTTCCCTATCCAACAGTGCTTTAAGCTGGTTCTGCTCCTTCTTGTCTCACTGTTCCCAAACAGTTATCATTCCCCACAAATCTCCCCCTTATATTGTTATCATCCCCCTCACTCTCACTACCTTTAACACGAGGTGTTCCTCAAGGATCCTCCCTATCACCAATCCTCTTCTCTGATTATATTAATGACCTACCCCAAGTTATACGCCACTCCCAGTATCATTTGTATGCCGACGACCTCCAAATCTACCTATCCTTCCATCCTTCAGACATATTCGAAGCATCTCGTAAGATTCAGGATGATGTTGAGAATATCAGCGGATGGGCAGTGAAAAATAAGTTACGCCTGAATCCAGAGAAAAGCAAGGCTATCCTTATCGGTTCAAAACCTACCCTTAATTCCTTCCCTTACTATCCATTACTTTACCTCAATAACCGTACAATCCAATTTCAAATTTCCATCAAAAACCTCGGAATCTCCTTTGACCAACACTTGTCCTGGAATAACCACATTTCCCAAATAACCAGAAAATCCATCATGATCCTCAAGCAGCTCCAAAGACATCGTGACTCCTTTCCCCGAAGTACCCGCCAATCTCTGGTATCCTCTCTCATTTTTCCTCACTTTGATTACGGGTGCTTGGTGTATGGGGGGCTGTCTGTTGAGCTAGAGATGAGACTAAGGAGACTAATGAATTGTTTCATAATATTTATCTTTGGGGTCGACAGACGGTCTCTCATATCTTGCCGGTACAAAGAGCTAGGGTGGCTTTTCCCAGATTTTTGACGGCAATACTTCCTCCGCACTTTCCTATTCCATTAAAAAACAATAGTCATTAAAACATTAGTCATTAAAAAACAGTAAACCTTCCTATATCCTAGACCTACTTACTCGGCGTTCCTCCATTCACCATCTGAATAGATTCCAACCTATGTACCCCCTCACATAGAGCCTGCCTCATCTGAAAAATCCTTCATTATCCGTGCTACCTCTTTTTGGAATTCCTTACCTATCCATATTCACAAAGCCTCTTCCTTAACTTCTTTTAAGCATCTTTTATTTATCCATCTCCTCATCTTCAATCTTCCACAAAAATGTAAATAATATGTAAATGTACATAAGTGTGTTAAAATTTTTACTGTTGATTGTTTTTATTTATTTATTTTTTTACTTAACTTTAATTTTTAATTTTTTGTTTTTTTATTTCTTCTTTCTTCTCATAATTTAATTGTAATACTAATGCGATAATTTAACTAATCTCAGCCAGACAATTGTACCTTTTATTGTGCACTTTAATTATTCTTAGAGGAAAGTCTGTCCCAGAATAAAGTTTTATTTTTCTTTTCATTTCATTTCAAAAAATAATTATTTTATGAAACTGATCTATAGAGGTAAAAAAAGGCTGTTCCCTGATTTTCAGATCGATTTTGTAAATTAGATTAGATTTATTTATTTTTGGACAATTAACATCCAAGGTCTTCTAGTGCCCTATTTCTTAATTCTCCTTTCTATTCTTTTTTTTTTTTTTTTTTTTTTTTTGGAATATATCATATTGATAAAGAAGACAATAATTTTATCAGTATTGAATTTGATATTTCCAACCATGAAGTTTTCTTTCAAGCTGTTCCAGTTGGAAGTAGGTTTTGTACAATGGACATTTCTCAAGAATGTGTCTGATTGTTAACCCTTTTCCTAAAAACAGAAATATTAGTTGTTTTTTTTAAATCACTTGAAAACACCGAAGTTTGACCTTCACACATACTGGAACGATTATCCAATACGGCCAAAACTAGTTTTAATTACTTTTATGGTCATTTATAATAAATGGGAACTGTAGTTCCCCTTGCCAGATTACCGTAATGTTGCTCTTGCAACAAAATGGGAACTGTGGTTCCCCTTGCCAGGTTGCTGTATAGGAATATTAGGAAGGTTAAAACAAATAAATGTGTAATAAAATTATTAATTATAGTAAAAATAAATATCTCTTGTTTTCTGAGAAGTTGTCACCCTACTTCTAGAAAATCACAGCACATTTTAAAGAAAAAAAAAAATCAGTCTTTTAAAATCACATTAGTTGTTATCACTATGACATCAACTAGAATCCCACATTAACTTAAACAAAATATTTTAAAGAAAATAAACTAAAAGTCTTAAATGAAAAAAAAAAAATAAATAAAACTTCTTATGAAGCTGAAAAATACTAGAAGGACGACTCCTTACGTAAATGAAAGAAAAAAAGGGCCATTGTTTACTCGGCACTAGTGGTACTGAAGGTGGTGTGGTACTGTAGGAAACAATTTCTTTTAGGAACGAGACATAATCTTTTATCACATTTTGAGCAGATGAAAACCGTTTTATTGATTTGACACAGGCGACATCTTCCTTTTCCTGTGAACTTCGGAGAATGATCCCCACCTGCTGATGTGTCTTCCAAATTACAGCAGGCACTCCCTGATTTATTTGGTTGGTGCTTGCGAACGAAGCGTGACGAGGCTCTAATCTTGGATCCAGCCACAACTGCGGCTCGGATGAGCTGTTGGGCGACATCGTCTTTAAATTCTTTGAGGGAAAGTTCACGTCCATCAGTACTTGTTTTTAATTCTCTCTTTTTTCCAGCTAGTGTTTTAGTAACATTCTTTCTTTCTCTATGGTTTTTTATCTGTTCTTTGGTTCGACCCATTTTTGAATTTTCTCCTACATTTGGCTCGAATCCACTCTGTTCCTGGAGTTTAATTGCATCTTCCATTAGCGACTTATCTGTGTTTTCAAATTTTTGACTCGTCCTCAATCGCCTTTCTTTGATTCTTTGCTTCTCCTTCTTTAAATTTTTTTCTACCACCTTCTTTTTCACTTCCATTCCTTTTATTTCTCTCAGGTTTTTCATGCCCCTCCTGTACAATAACCAAGCGTTGTTGAGCAAATATTGGTAAGTACCACCGGTGGAATCTGAGAGGATTACGATAAAGTGCAATGTCCGATATGTCTACTCCTCCCATGTGAGCATTATATTCTTTGATAACTTGCGGACATTTAGTTATGACATGAGTACGTTCCTCTTTCGACCACCTTTCAATCGTTTGTATGGGCTCTGCTGAAATGAAAGTGCTGGCGAGCAGCACCGGTTCCATATCCACCCACTGAACGAGGGCTACTTTTTTCCTGTTGTCGCTCACTTCTTCAAACCACCCCCGTGCTTTTTTCGTAAACTCTGTTTCAGATGTTATTGGCGCCTGGAAAGTACGGTTTGCTCTAATGATGCCTAACGATAGAATGCCAAACTCTTCTCGAAGATAGGCAATGAGTGGAATGGAGGCGAAAAAATTGTCAAAATAGACCGCGCTCAACGGGGTGTCCTGAATGGACTTGCATAAGGCTACTACGACTTTAGACGAAAATGGCATAGATCCTTCCTTCCGCGAGAATTCAACATTTTTAAATGTCCCTCTTCCACAGTAAAATAGAAAATCGTAAACCGCACCTGAGATTCCTGACCTCACATACATTTTGTAACCCCATTTGGAAGGCTTCTTAGGCATATATTGTTTTTTTGACCCTGCTTTTGCTCCTTTATATGGGATCATCATCTCATCCACGCTGTACTTCTACTCTGGAGCGACCTGCATACAATTTTTACGAATGATTTCAGCTATCGGCCGAATCTTAAAGAAAGGATTGTCATCTTGATTGTCATTATTGGCAAAATGTAAAAATCGCCTTAATTTCAGAAAATGTTTTAGTGACATTACGTCAGCAATTGTATTTTGTCTGAATCTATTGCTCCAATAATCAGTGATTGCGGGCAAGTCCACAATTCCCATTAGAAGTTGAATGCCGATGAAACTTTTTATACTATTTCGATCCACTTTTAATGGCTCACCGGTTTGCTGAAAACTGTACAAATTTGTTTCTTGGACAATGAGGTCCACACATTCTTCAGAGAAGAAATCGTAAAAATAAGAGAGAAATGACCGAGCAGAATCACTTCTACTATAATTCATATTTGGGTTATTTTTGGTAGGTAACGTAACATTCCAGCGAAATTTGTTTTTTTGTTCCATTTCATCACAAAAGGTTTCATTTTTACCTTTTTCACTACTGGTTGAGGTTGAGCAGTTAGCTTCCTCTTTCTGCTTCTTTTTGATGACGGAGCAGTTTCTTTTGTACCTAAAAAGCTGGTTGACGGCTCCAAACTGGATTCGTTGTTGTTAGCAATTTCTATGTTATCTACCAGGATCTCAAAATTGGAAGGAGGAGAATGGTTATCATCTTGGTTTTCGTCAAGAGGACCGATTGCTTGGAATAACTGACGTATGCGCTCTTCCAACTGCTTTTCAGTCCATTTAAGATTATCTCCTTCATCAGAGAGGTCGTCGTCAGAGTCGATTCCCACTTTTGGGACAAGAGCGAGGAGGCGTTCACCTCTAGATCTGTACATTTTAAGCTGTAAAGTGAAATAATGCATTATTCAACGGTATAATAATAAAATAATCGTACAATATTTGCTAATTTGTTTAAGTAATTAATGAATAATTAACTAAAGGTATAATTTTATTTAATTTAGTTCAATATAATATATACATTTTTTTATTTAGTCAAAATGTAAACTTTTTAGGAATATTGGTATCCAAGCAAGAGGAACTGGGGTTCCCCTAGTAGGTATACTGGTAACCTGGCAAGGGGAACTGAGGTTCCCCTAGTAGATGTACTGGTAACCTGGCAAGGGGAACTGAGGTTCCCATTATAAGTTTACTGGTATCCTGGCACTGGGAACTGAGGTTCCCATTTTAATTTCTTCGATTATAAAAGTGTGAACGGAACTTTGGAATATTTTTAAACTGTTTCCGTTAGAAAACAACCCAATCTATAAGAATCTACAGATCACAGTTCTAAGAAATAAAGAATAACTAATAAAAAATGGTTGTAAACATAGCTGACTAGCCAAGCCAACGATGTCTATCAGCCAAACTGGACTTTGCAACAAATATCGTCGAATTATAAAAGTGTGAACGGAACTTTGGAATATTTTTTAACTGTTTCCGTTAGAAAACAACCCAATCTATAAGAATCTACAGATCACAGTTCTAAGAAATAAAGAATAACTAATAAAAAATGGTTGTAAACATAGCTGACTAGCCAAGCCAACGATGTCTATCAGCCAAACTGGACTTTGCAACAAATATCGTCGAATAGCGAAGCTCATCGCGTTCCGCCCAACTTGCAGGGCTGCCAACTTGAAGAGAAGGGTTGGCTTAAAAGGACAAAACTGTTTGCGAGACCGCTATCCCGCTAGATATTTTATAAATGTTGACCAAAGTTGATGGGAACTGTAGTTCCCATTGCCAGGATAAGGGTTAAAGGACTCTAGCAATCACTACTTCTTCTCTCTTGTTTTTCCGATGGGATGTATTCCAAAGTTTTATATCGCTTTTAATTTATTATCACCATCCATTTTTTTCCATGATTCAATCCAATTATCCTTGGCACAATGTTTTAAGAAGTTACATATAACTAAAGGGGTATAGATACTTTTGATATCTAGTGAAGAAATTGCTGCTTCCTTGGCTACCTCATCAACTTCATTCCCTTTTATCTCCACATGTAGGTATCCAGATAAGCACCAAGCTCTTTTGCAAGTCATTTAACATTTAGGCATATGCTTGTGCTTTTCTTATAATTGGATCCTTGGTAGATATGTTGAGAAGAGATGTTGTAGCAGATAGGGAATCCATAAATATGGCAGGTTTTTTCTTGCACAGCATTCCGCTGTAAAGTTACTAGTGGTTGTAAGTTTCGGTAATAGATTTTGTATATTTTTTGTTTGAATGAAGAAATTAATATGTGGACCAAGATTTACTAATTGTTTATTTAACTATTCATTAACATAAACTTAAAATTAACTAGTCTGTTTCATTAGTGCTATGACTGTATCTTATAGGTATTGTGGAATTTTATGAATTTTTTGTTTATTTAGGTAATATAGAAATTGGCATATGAATATATCTAGTTTATTATTCTTTATTTTTTATACATACTTATAATTTATTATAATTTTCTTTTTTATTTATTTATTTTATTTTATTTAGCTTGAACTAAATGCCCAAGACAACGTATCAAAAGACACTCCGGAACCAGAACCAGAACCACAACCTTTAGCGAAGAATGTAAGTACTCCTAAAAGCCTGTTCACATCCCAAAGTTAAATGATATTCTTGTTTTACTATTATCATTTAAGTTATCCACTTATTTTTTATATTTAAAATTAATACCTAAGAAACTTTAAGTATACAACTTAATCTAATTAAGATATGAGGTAGTCCAGATACGAAGGGTGAACTCAAACTTGAACAAAAAGAAATTTTTTTTAATGTTTCTATGATATTGTAGTACAAGCTGGTACAATTTCCTTGTCTTCACCCTTCTTTCCCATGTAAAACCAGTGTTTAACACTGAGAAACTAACTGAAATAAGCAATAGGGTTACAGATACGAATGGCCAACTCAGCGTTTATGTTATAAAGTTTTCTTGAGTTCACCCTTCGTATCGGGACTGCTTCATATGTACATCTGAGTATTTTTTATTCCAAAAAGTTTAAAAAGTAGAATCTCTTATAAAACAGGGAGAGTTATATTTTCCAATCTTATTTAATTTAGCACTAAATTCAATATAGAATATAGACAATCTCTATGTTAGGATAAAATCTAGAATTTTTTTTTTCAATTGATTTTCATGTTAATTAGGGTTGCTGAATCTGAATTTCAACTTTGTCTCCTCTTAAAGCTTAATAACTTCATATAATTGCAAAAAAATCATAATAATTTGTTCATGTTAACATTTTTTCCACAGTTTCCTTCCTAGTAGTCTTAATAATAAAATCTGTAACTACAAAATCATACAAAGACACCTAATAAACTGGATTGTGTACATAATATTGAATTTATACAAATTTAAAACATACCTGATTATGCATTTCACCCGATTCAGCGATTAAAATAATTTTTAATTCTGTTTGGTATAAAACTTTATTCATCCAATCATGTAATTCACCATTTTCTATGTTTGAGTGCGGTTCAATGTGGTATAAAAAGTCTAATATATTTATTTAATATTGATTAGTACCTGAGAGTATATTGGTCATTATATTAGGATTGTCAGGTAATGGCCATAATTTTATCCATGTTCGAATCACCTTTAAGTTTTTGAAAACAAAGTACTGCATTGAATATTTGATCTGGAAAAAAAATGGACATATGGGAGAATTTAAAAGGCTCTATAATGCAGAATTGCAGGAGCTTTATCCAGTAAATATTGTGCAGGTAATAGCAGCTCAACGGGTAAATGGACGTGTAAAGTTGTTGGATTTAGTAAAAACCTAATTCCAAAAATGTTTCAGTTTTGAGCTGTCAGGTAAGCGTCTGAGGCATTAATTGAGACTTAAATGGGATGATTGCATCAGGACTGATTTTGTGGATTTGGGTTTTGATGGGGTGGGTTGGAGGGGAGGGAGCTCTGTGGTTGAATATTGGTGTTGTCGGCATTGAACCTTTGTTAAAAATTGAAAAATTAGCATTTTTTTTTTTTTTTTAATTTTTCAAAAAGCCCAAGCTTTTTAAAAGGGCTAAGTTGAAATTTGGATTCTACACCTTAAAAATATAAAAATCAATTGAAAAAAATACTTTTTTTTTTTTTATAAATTGTATTGAAATATGTTATGAAAAGTATATTTTAATGACGTCTATGATTTATTTTCTTTAGAGAGGATATGTAAAAAGAGCAAAGATAGAAAGGGGTGAAATACCTGTAAAACAAGAGAACAAAAATTCTCAACAAAAATCAAACAGAGTTGGTATTGCTGGAGGTGAAGTAAGAATATCTGCCAAAAACAGTGAAAAGGTATTTAAATTTCTTATAATTTATTACTTTTATAAATGTATTGTCTGTTATATATATTTTGGCTGTAATGGTTTGAGGGTCATGATGAAATTGAATTCGACCCCTTTTAATGCATTTAATTTTTCAATACATGAAGATTGATTTTTTATTGTTTATAACACTTTTTTATCATGTTTTAATAAATAATTCATTAATAATTACTATTTTTAATGAATTTTTCATTATATTTCAACTTCATCACTTATTTTTACTCTATTAAAAAAAAACACAATTATGTGTGACATAACTTCAACTTTTGATTTATAGTTGGAATAATGGGTTGTACTTTTCTAAACTAAACAGTGTTTATTGTTATAAAACAAGATAACAGGATTGATATATTCTTAACAGACGTGTTGAATGATTTTTCAGAATTTCAACAAAAATCAATCAAACAGTCGTCAGTTTCAAGAAAGTGAATGGACAGGGCATGATCAACATCCTGGCTACGATTATAGCAAGGTTGACTACAACAAGTTTCATTCAGGTGCCACTTCTCCCAATGGTAAAAGAAAAGGATTCGGGCAGAAGGTAATGATACATGTTAATTTTAATTTTTTTAAAATAAGAAACAAATTTATTTTCAATTCTTAAGTAACTCACTTTGAATCTACTTTATAGAAACCTTTAAGTAACATTTTAAAAATTTACAAAGAAGTCACAATTGCTTGCAGTCAAGAAATCACTTTTAACTATTAATGATTTACTGTGCTGACATTTTCGCTTACATTGCAAGCCTTCATCATGGCTAGAAGAATGACAAAACTAATTTAAAAAGAAATTAGAAATAAATACAAAAAGCGTAAAATTAAAAAATACAATAAAAAAAAAATGAAAATTTATTAAAAACTAAATATATAAGGAAGTATAGATTTTTAAAACCAAAATGATTGGATACTGCTAATACATTTTTGTAAGCAATTATTTACCCCATTTATCAATTAAAAACATAATGATAGTGTGTCTTCACTCACATGAGGGATGTTTTGCCGTTTATAGCTATTTCCCGGATATAACACTTTTTTACCTGGACCCCGGTCCCAATGGTTGATTTCCGAATGAAATTTTACTTTTTTAAAGCTCCTATTTCCCGTTTATAACACCCCAATGAAAAGAACAAACACATTTTTGCCAATGCCATTTCATTATAATTAGATAATAGTATGTAGAATTATAATTGCATTTATGTTCACAAAAATAAAGTAAGTGCACAATTGAATCAAAACCAGAAAAGAAACAACATTAGTTTATTTAGTGATATTGTTTTAGTTAAAAACATGCAAATATTCAAAACATCTGTAATTTGATTTACAGATCATAATTATTAAATTAATGTACCAATGTAAGGCAAGAAATCAACTGTTTGTTGGCTCTCACCAGAATTTTTGAAGGGATATCGATATGATTTCTTTTAATACATCACATTTTTACATTAATATAGTTGGATATATATGGATTAAGATAAATGTTTGCCGTTCTAAACTAATGTTCTAATACAGTAAAACTTCAATATAACACTCCCGTTTATTGCAATTTCTGGGATATAACCCTTTTTTACCTAGGCCCCTGTCCCAATGATGATAAATTTTCGAACGAAAGTTTACTCATTGTAACGCTCCGATTTCCCATTTTTTTCTCCTACTTATAACAATTTCCTTAGTATAGCACTCTTTTACTCCACTCCCTAGGAGAGCATTATAACGAAGTTTTACTGTTTACTAAATATTATAGAAGTAGCAAATGATTCATTACTTTATTGATTTTGTAAGTAAAAAACACTGATTTTAGAATTTCCAAAACATAAGATAATAAGATATTATTAAATAGATTTATAAAAATTAAAGTTAGTAAAAATAATTTTGATTTTAAAAAATCAAAATTATTGATATATTTTATCAATGCAGTACAGTCCCGCCATTACACAATTTCTTGGCGACCCTTTGATAATAATGAATTTTTTTATAATCGAAACAATTTTTGCCTAAGTTCAGAACTGCGTTTTAGAAAAGCTGATTGATTGTAACTAAAAAAGCATGTTCTTGCCATCCAATTTGATTGTGGATCTTGGTATCTTAGCGGCAATGAAGAAAAGGTATTGTAGCAAACTGCTTTCCTTGATTGTAACAGCCATCAACAAGAGACATGAACTGATAAATAAGCAGAAAAAGGTTGATCTAGTTGACATAATGGGATGGGTTTTCTTTTGTTGGACGAATTGGAGCAGAGAGCATTGGTGTGCTCTTTTACCGTCAAGAAACTACTTGGCCATTAATCAGTTCACTAATATCCCAGTAGAGGACATTTTTACCCTAGACGCTTTACTGAAGAAAGTTGGTGGATGTAAAGACTTGAGTAATGCTGAGCTGATGAAAGATATGATGGGGTGGGATGAACACTTTCAGATGATGATAATGTCGTACTAGTAAAAGAGAATAACTCTGAAAGTGAAAACCCTGATAAACATGAGGAATAAATAACTAAAAATGAGAGTTGAAGACACTCTTCAATATTTTGAGCAGCAAGGAACTAAGTTCAGTGTGAGAAGCAATTAAGTATTGTGAACACTTTTGGAAAAAAGTAAACCAAGTTTCTCTATCAAGTTAAATTTATGTACAGATATTTCAATGTTTTAGGGTTTTAAATATACGATTTATATTATCTCTTAGTTATTATTTTTGGGTCTTATTCCCGATAAGTCAGCATTTCACAAACTCGGCACCCTTCTATACCAGAGTATGGCAAGTTTGTGGGACTGTACTGTATTTCTTCAAAAAAAAAAAAATAAATAAATATTAATATTTACTGACTTGCTTAATCAATCCATTTGTTACAGTTCCAAAACAAAAGGAAGAAAAATAACTTTCAAGATAGAAATGCAAAAAAAAAACGTGGTGGCCACCAAAAAATGTAAAAGTTAATTATTTTAGTTTATTATATATTTTTTTATTAAATTATAATATTTTTATGAGGACTTTCTACCATTAATATGTAGTAATAATTTTCTGTGCCTGTCATCTCTTCAATTAAATTTCAATTTCAATTTTAGTGTTTGGTTTATCAATTTCAAGTTTTCTAATATTGGCCTGTAAATTTTTTTAAAATTGAAAATATTAATATAAAATAAAATGAAAAAAATGTTACTCGACATTTATCTGTATAAATCATACAGCTGCTATGATGGTATAAGAAATATACCATGACCTGACCCAATATTATACCTAAATTTATTGAACCCAGATGTATGTAATTTATAAATACTCAATTCATTGAGCGATAATTTGTAACACATGATTTGTTGCTAAGTTTTATTTATTTTTAATATAATTTTAATTCATGACAAAATTATCATCAGAAATTAATGGTAGTTCAAAACACCATTATATAAGGGCAAATGATAATTATTGTGGATATAACAAGCATTTATTGTCACAAATTTTTTTTTTTTTATTATTAGTAATTTGGTAAAACTGCAGAATAACGACTTCTGACTCCACTTTTATCATTAGTCAACATTCAACAAGGATCTCTATCTTTTTGTATTTTGGCTATTTGGTAATATTAAACGACTTATTGAAACTGTTTATTTCCCTATCCAAGTGTAATTTGTGATGTTATCACTCACTAAAATGAAACATGTCATCTATCTGAACTCCACACACTCTCAGGGATTCTTCATATCTTGAAAGGCGGAAGTCAATGGCTGCAACCCACCCAAATCCTACTTAAAATAAAATGCATATAGTGATCTTGTGATATTTTATAGAGCTTTGCGTAGTTTTCAGCCATTCTCTTCTGCACCCTGTCATCTCTATCGAGTGCTCATCAACAGAGATCAGGCAAATGACCATTTTCATTTTTATGACATTATCTCTAAACATGCTTACTTGTTGATTCTGTTCATAGTTGAACTAACCGACCAGATACACCTATTAATTATTAATGAATGATTTCTATTTGAACCATGATTTGCTTTAGAATTTGGAAGACACCCATCTAATGTGTAAAGTTTTTTTGGTATCAGTAGAAATGATAAATATCTCAAATAACTGAACCTGTTAGTGAGAGGTTTGGTTTGCTGCGGTTATTCTGGAGTTTTACCAATAATTTTTTCTATATTAGAAAGTTCGTGTTAGATAGACTTTGTAAAATAAAATTTGTGTTCAGTTGTATTTGTATATCTTAGAAACAAAAATGTTTCCTTAATGATATTTTCACATTGTATTATATTATACACATTTAATGGTAATTTCAAACCATTTTCCTTGATAATTATTGCATCCTGAATTATTTTACCATTTAGAAATTTTATTTTTTCTATATCCAAGGATTTCGGATATTATTATTTTATGAAGATGCTCATATTTACTAATAGTTTTATGTGTTCTAATTTTTAATGAAACATCTTTGTTTAAGTAACTGTTAAATGTCATATTCCCATTTTAGTGTTGTAAAATTTATGTACATCTTTTGTGTATATATGCATACTCAAAACATCTCAACACATATATGCATGTATATAAGCTGTTGATTTAATAAATGAAAATAATTAATATTAAAAATCTTATTATTAAATCTTTTATCTTTTGTTTGATTTTTTTATCCTTAAAGTATCCTTGGAAGAAAATCAAATTTTTGAAGGGGTGTAGTTCCGCAGATGCTTTAAGTTATCCTTTAGAAAATATTATGTTAAAAAAGTTGGGGGCGTCTGCGGAATTATTTACCAAGGGAAAAAGTTCCATAGACGCCCCCGGAGAAAAATATTATTTACAAGTTTGGATTATAATTAAATATAATAATTCATTGAACACATCTTTATTAGGGCCTCTAACAGCTTCACTCCAAAGATATTCACACAAGTGTGAATATAAATTTTGGGAATGATTTTCGCCCGCATGTATTCCCCACTTAACTGATCTCCATGGTGATTCTATGTTTTGAGTGTGGGACAATGGATTAGGATCTATAAAATGCAAGCTATGGTTCACTGTCTGGTGGGTGTGTCCCAATTTCGCAAGCTTGTGTGTAGCTTCTCCATTCGTCTGTAATGATAGTTGCTTCTTGGTTTGACATTTTATATGATCAGAGGTTTCAAAGTTAAAGCGTCAAGCTTATTGTGGGGGCAAATTTCCATCCGGAACTCCCGTCCACAATCCTTCCTCGATTATATTTTCTTGTCACAGTGATATTAAGAGTCACAATGATTTTTTTTACTCAAAGGATTATTTTGTTGATATAGCGGGTTTAAGATTAGAGATTAAATCGGTAATGCAATAAACAGTAAACAAAAATTTCCTTGAATTTTAGTTGTAACCTACAATAATATTTAACATCATTTTACGTAGCAAAGGGCTGGGGGCGTCTACGGAACTTTTTCCCTTGGTAAATAGTTCCGCAGACGCTCCCAACTTTTTAAAATTAATATTTTCAACATAATAATTGTATACACTTTAAATAATTAAGTATGAGAAGGAAATTGGTTAAATGTAGATCAAATAGCACTAATTGGATTTATGTTTTGGTGGAGTGACATGGAAGAAATAGGCATTTCCGTCTGCGGAACTACACCCTTTAGAAGTTTTATTCATTTACATTTTCTCCATCTTGTATTCCTCCATCTCTTTCAGTCTGTCCTTTATTCAATAGATTTGAATCCAGCATTTGGTATATCCTGTGAGCTCTTCCCTCTACTCCTGATTCTCAGTAAGTAGAGGCTGGAACTCGCATAATTATGTTCTTGAACTATCTTTAGAAGGTCTTTTGTCCAATGCAACATAAGGGAGGTTACACTGAATAAGAAGGGACAATGTATTGCAAAACACAATTGCTGTCAGATCACAATAAAATCAATTTGTTACAAATTTGCTATCTATTAGAAACGGTTTTATTCTATATTCAATAATATAATAATTAAAGGGTTTAGTGGATGAAGAGGTCATTTAACAAAACACAATTTTGAGTAATTTATTTTAAAAGAGTTTTGTTTTGTTTTTATATACTTTTCCTTCGGTGGGAAAATGTTACATAGGCCCTCCACTTTCTTTATACCTCTTTTTCTAGTTGTTTTTAAATATTCAGATTTCACTACCTAAAGGTGTGTCTTCACTTGAGATTTTTCTGCTCTCGATAGTAAAACTTGCATGTGTAAAGACCACTGATAGTTCTCGTGGAAAGGATTAGAGGAACTGTCAGAGAGTCGCAATATTTCATCATCCTAGCTAGTGTAAACGGTTTCCTCCTGGCGAGTACTCTCACAGTTATCAAATAATTTTGAATTCTCTGATGCCGGTAGTACACACTCGTCGAGACAAGACGAATGCAGGCAAAAACGAGTGTGTACTGGGTCACCTTGTGTTAGTTCACCTTAGCTCTGCTCGGCTCGGCAGCGCTCCGAAAAAAGTCGGTCTCTGGGCACGTGTCAAAAGACCGAGAGGAAACAAGCGGCGAGGCGAACCGACCCAGTACACACTCGCCTAAGCTCGGGATTCAGATTTCTTTGAATGGCAAGGCACTTCTATTATTCACATCTAAGTTTATTTTAATCACATTTCCACGCTTTCTTCATACAATTTGCAGTTTCTTACTATTTAAGGAACTAAATAAAAAAAAAGATTAACTGCTAAGAACTAGAGATAAAAAAAGATTCCTTAATGGCTATTTATTTACTAGATTCCATTTATACAATTTATTTTATTCATTTAGCCAATATATTTTTTATATTTAAAAAATATATATATATATATATATATATATATATATATATTTCATATTTCATAAAAAAATAAAATATATATATATATATATTTTTCATATTTAAAAAAAAAAAATATATATATATATATTTTTCATATTTAAAAAATAAAATATATATATATATATATATATATTTCATATTTAAAAAATAAAATATATATATAAAAGCAATGAATAAAATCATGAAATCTTAAAAAGTTATTTAAGTGGGTTTTTACATCTTCTAATTAGAGAAATTCTAAGTAGTTAATCAAAGTAGCTAAATTTTCTTCGAAAATTCGCTTAAAATAAAAAAAAACAATCAGAAAATATCAAATAAATTTGGACTTATCCAGTCCTGTTCTGATGAATGTCGTTATCCATCTCCTCTTTTTTTTTTTTTTTTTTTTTTTTTTTTTTTTAATTTACACATACTTATAATATGCGTAGCCTGCAATAGCTGCAACTGCTGTAACCAGAACCCTCAGATCCATCTTCATAAGCTTCCAACAAAACACTTGCTTTAGCTTATAAAACTGAACAACTCAAGTTTTACAAAGCTCGCCTTCCCTCCTCCACCAGTGACACAGCGAGTGTGTACTGCCGGCATGAGAGAAGCTATGGCCCAATCCAGTAAAAAGTAGGTCCACGAGGAGATTTTTAATCTCATCGAAGCGTATGAACTAAATCCAATCCTTTGGGATATTCAAAACGCTGACTTTAAAACATAATTTAAAAAAACGTTCTGGAGAAGTTGGAAACTGACTTCAATTGCCCGGCCTCAGAAATCAGTAGGAAACTGCTCAATTTAAGAAATCAGGTAAATATCAAAAATAAATTAACATCAACATATTTATTACATTTCATATGTTTATTAATAAACAGTTAATCATCAACTTATCCATGCCTACATTGCAAATCCTTTTTCCTGCTATAAGAACACTGTTTTTTAGATCTGCCAGGAACTCATGATTTTTTTGAGGCGGAAGGACATCCTTGGCCACTCTTCTTCCACAATTAGAATTAGTTTTCGTCCTTAGGGATGCTGTTATAAGATAGCCTAAGTAGTATTTATAGTCTTACAAGGGGAGGATACACTCAGTCTCTCACGGATCTTGATGACATTTTTTTGGAGGTTCCTGGTCAAAAAATATTAGACACGTTTTTTGCCGTTCCGACCAATGGGCTCTAGAAGCCGAGAAAAAAAATAAAATAGCATTGAAATAATTTATTTTATATCTCCAGTTTAAGAAATGATATCGACATGATTCTTGCACCAAGATGTTTAGTTTTGATTGCGGATTTCATGAAAAATACAGCCACTCCATAGATTTTGGTTTAGGTTAATTAAATTCTAAAAAAATGATTAGATTTTTAAGCAAACTACCTCTATAGATTTTTTCACACAAAAATTGACTTCAGATTCTAATTCAGCACCCTCAAAAACATTGAAAAACGCTTATTTAACAAAATCAAAAAATATCATTTTTTCATCCTCTTCTAGGAAAATGAAATTTTTAAACCAATTATTGGTTACATTACTTTCAATCGCAATTAACTGGTTGGTATCGCTGGAAAGAGGAGAGCCTCAGCTTTCTTTTGATGTATATATATGTAAAATTCGATGAACAAAAACCTATTAAAAAAATCGGAAAGTCCGAAAAACATTTTGATTTTTAACTTCAGTTTGAAGCCAGATAGGTTGATGAAACCAAAGACATTTCAAGCGTATTACCACCCTATATTTCGTGAAAAAAATAAAGTTAATATGTTGAACCGTCTATGCGTAATTCATGTTTTTGCCAATTTAAACAAACGTTGCCTACCGATTTGGTCAGGCAAATTTTGAAGCAAACGAATTTTTTTTTTTCTATTTGGATGAAATTTCGTATTTAAGGGTTCTTTTGAATGCTGAATTTTAATCCGATGTCGGTTCTTGTGAAAAAAATATATTGAATGCACTTTTAGCTTTTACACTGTAAATTGTGATAAAAAATTTGTTTAGTCCTAGAATTCCATTTCAGCATCCTCAAAACATAGGAAACGTATGTATATATATAAATATCCTCAATCCTCGCAAAAACTCCCAGTTTCCTCATTCATTTTTCCTCAGTTTGATTATGGTTGTGTAGTATATGGAGGCCTCTCGGTGGGTCTCCGGGACAGATTACAACGAATCATGAATAGTTTTATCAGATTTGTTACCGGTACTCCGAGACGTTCACATGTATCGCACCTCTACACTGCCTTAAGCTAAGCACAGACTACTCTGACGTTACGTGTTCCCACGTCTTATCAGGCATCGTGGGACCACGTCAGATATAAAGCGGTGTTCACATTGGCCTGACGTATAGCAACTACTTCGTGCCCAATGCGTTTCCCGACAGTTTGTATTGAACTTCCAACCATGACTTTATTCCGTGTTTTTGACATGCTGGAAGAAGAAGAAGAAATGGCTACTTTGTGTATTGCATCCATTTACTCGTCTATAGAATGGGTCCATCATAGGATCAACATGGGGCGAGACGAATTCGGAAAGTTCCAAAATTTAATGCCTCAATTAATAGAAGATGAAGAGCGGTTAAAGTGCTATTACAGAATGACAAAAACTATAACCTAATTTAGACCATAAATATCTGTTATAATCATCAGTCTGGTAATATCTGATATTGATTGATACTTTTTCCTATCAATAGGTGCCTTTACACATACACGCTTTCCGTACGGAAAGAGCCTCAAACAGGAAAGCATGTAGGTCAAACTTGTAGAGCCAAAATGTGAGGCCGCGCTTTACGTACGGAAAGCGTGTCGATTTGATGTGTAAACTTCATCTCTATACCCGTTTAATTTGATATTCAAGTTACATACCGATAATTCTATAAGGGTAAAACATTTATTTTTTTTTTTTTTTTTTTTTTTTCTCCGAGGGTGGCGACAGGGGGGAGGAGGGATCGAAATTCAATTGATTTTCGAAAAATTTGATATTCAAGTTACAGACCTATATACCAATAATTTTATAAGTGTGAAACACCACTGTATTGATTTATTTTATTTTTTGAAGGGGGCGATGGGAGGGGGGTCAGATTTCAACTGATTTTCTAAAAATTTGGTACTTAAGTTGCATACCTACATACCAATAATTTTATAAGCGTGAAACATCACTTTATTGATTTTTATTTTTATTTTTTAATGGAAGTGGGAGAGGGGGGGGGATTAAAATTCAAACGATATTCGCAAAATTTGATCCTCAATTTACATACCTACATACAAACAATTTTATAAGGGTGAAGGATCACTAAATTTATTTCTTAATTTGGGGTTGCAGGGATTACCGATTATCTGATTTTCAAGCTACATACCTACGTACAAACAAATTTATAGGGGCGAAACATCACACTATTCTACAGGGAAAGCCACCTGACTCTTCTGACGCCTTCTCACATCTGACGAAAATCTAAAACTTTTGATATTCTTCCCACGCGTCAGATGGCGTGTGGCGTCAGATTGCCTCATCCCACGTGATCCCACGTCACGTCAGGTCAATATGAACGTAACCGCCCAAAACCCTGTGTTAGATTTTATATCCCACGCATTATGACGTGGTCCCACGTCACGTCAGAGTAGTCTGTATTCACCTTTAAGGGTATCAAAAGTTTTAGATTTTCGTCAGATGTGGGAAGGCGTCAGAAGAGTCAGGTGGCTTTCCCTGTGGAATAGTGTGATGTTTCGCCCTTATAAATTTGTTTGTACGTAGGTATGTAGCTTGAATATCAGATAATCGGTAATCCCTGCACCCCCAAATTAAGAAATATATTTAGTGATCCTTCACCCTTATAAAATTGTTTGTATGTAGGTATGTAAATTGAGGATCAAATTTTACGAAAATCGTTTGAATTTTAATCTCAGGGGGTATTTCCATTCCCTCTCCCACTTCCATTAAAAAAAAAATAAATAAAAATCGATAAAGTGATGTTTTACGCTTATAAAATTATTGGTATGTAGGTATGCAACTTGAGTAACAAATTTTTAGAAAATCAGTTGAAATCTGACCCCCCCTCCCCCCTGTCGCCACCCTCGGAGAAAAAAAAATAAATGTTTTACCCTTATAGAATTATCGGTATGTAACTTAAATATCAAATTAAACGGGTATAGAAATGAAGTTTACACATCAAGTCGACACGATTTCCGTACGGAATGCGCCGCCTCACATTTCGGCTCCATAAGTTTGATCTACATGCTTTCCTGTTTGAGGCTCTTTCCGTACGGAAAGCGTGTATGTGTAAAGGCACCTATTGATAGGAAAAAGTATCAATCAATATCAAATATAACCAGACTGATGATTATAACAGATATTTATGATCTAAATTAGGTTATAGTTTTTGTCATTCTGTAATAGCACTTAAACCGCTCTTCATCTTCTATTAATTGGGGCATTAAATTTTGGAACTCCCCGAATTCGTCTCGCCCCATGTTGATCCTATGATGGACCCATTCTCTAGACGAGTAAATGGATGCCATACACAAAGCAGCCATTTCTTCTTCTTCTTCCAGCATGTCAAAAACACGGAATAAAGTCATGGTTGGAGGTTCAATACAAACTGTCGGGAAACGCAATGGGCACGAAGTAGTTGCTATACGTCGGGCCAATGTGAACACCGCTTTATATCTGACGTGGTCCCACGATGCCTGATAAGACGTGGGAACACGTAACGTCAGAGTAGTCTGTGCTTAGCTTAAGACTGGCTCTATCCATCCTCCCGCAAACAATATTTCCTGGGAACTTTCCTGTACCAAGTCATTAATAACCACTGCCCACCCTACATCTATAATATAACCTGTTGAAACTCAAGTCTTCCGTCCACTTCCAATCACAACAAGATCACATTCCTCAG
>RCWM02000394.1:960000-1048824 GCA_003667255.2 Euschistus heros
GTCCTCCCCTTGTTAGAGTATTTCTCTATGACCCCATAATTTTTCTAATATTAAATATAATATCAAAGATAAATTCGTCAATAAAATATGTGTTTGCACAAGATAATGAATTTTGATGCGCTTGATTGCAATTCTGAATCACCGTGCAACAGTAAAGTATGGAATTCTCGTGATTTCGCTGCATTATTGGAAACTAAAATTATTGGAATTTGAGGATGAAGACTCTTTAAATTAAAAGTGGGAAGGTGTCTGCAAACATTTAATGAGAGTTGAAAGGAAATCTGGATCAGATTCTGTGGTCAAAGAGGGAGGTTTTAGTTGTTCCATCCAGAGTCTGTACGATGTTTAGGTTCAGTGGTATCGAAGATAACACCTATTGCCTTACGAAAGAAAAAAATATATATGATTTGGATAGAAACGAGCTTCTCCCTCACCTAACGAATAGTACAGACTAGCATCTATTCAGGCCAATGGTTCATGTTTAAAATTTCTTTTCCACTTTCCAATAATTGTTTTTTTCATTTTTAGTTGTGGCAATTACAGAATTCAGAGCTGAATTTTCTGGAGCGGTGGATCCATTGATAAACACAAAACCAATATCGCTGCAGTAGCTTCTCGTCTCGTCTTCTTGCCATCTTGCCACTCTCAGAACTGAACAGTGTGTGTAAACGGTCTGCAGTGAAATCTCGAGAGTTGCTCTTCAAGAGTGGACTCGCGTGAATTTTGCTGCCCCGGGTAAAGGGCTCTGAGAGTAACTCTCAAGAGCTCCTGCTGCGAGGTACTCTTAAGGGGCACGCACACACACCATCAACCTGGTCGACAACCTTGTTGTCAACAGTGTTGAGATTGTTGCCCACACACTAGACAACCAGCTTCGTCAACATCAATCTATTGTCATTATCGATCTAATATATATATATATATATATATATATATATATATATATATATATATATATATATATATATATATATATATCGATTATTATCTTAATAATAATTATTTAAATATATATATATATATATATATATATATATATATATATATATATATATATATATATCTTAATATATATAAATTACGTGTCGCCGCCTAGGGGCCGGCTAACACCTAAACTACTGAACCGATTTTAATCAAATTTGCATACCGTGTGCAGTTTGATCCAACAAAAAAGATAGGATACCTTATATCTTAATTTATAGTCGCAATATTATTTGTATATTATCTGTAAGTCACAATTATCTGTTAGCTCTATACGATTCTAACATATGGCGGTATAAGGTTATACTATTATATAAAAGGACAAGCAATGTCTTTTTTTTTTTCGTTTGTGTTCACTAACCGCCAAAAACTACTGAACCAATCTCTACCAAATTTTGACTACATCATCTTTATAGGATGGTTTAGCAATAGTAAAATCTAATGATTTTCAACTAATTCTTTATTGAAAAATGAATAATAAGTGGATAACAGTGAAGTTCCAAAATGGCGGCAATTGCAATCTACATGAAAGGTTAAAATGTACAGTGTTACAGTGTTACATAGAGGTGAACATTGATAATAAAATTTACTTATTTTCAATTAAATTGTTATAAAAACAGGTATATGGAGTGAAATATACCAAAGTTTAACTACATCATGTTCATAATTCTAGGTTTAGCAACAATAAAAATTTAAATGTACAATGTTGAGTGTTAGAAACGGGTTTTGCCACACTATGACATACTTTTATGGTTAGAAATTAAAATCCAACCAGATCAAATCAATAAAATTATTTCTGTCGAATGAAAATTATTAAAAATCAAAATGCCGATCCTCAGCTGTTTAATATTGTGTGTAAAAATATGAACTTGGAACCTTTAGTTGTGAGCACTGATAATGCAGTTTCGTAATAGTCTCTGTCCATCTGAATTACCAACTCATATATTAAAATTGAAAATTGGATGTCTAAGTATGCTTTATGTTATCTTCAAACACCTAATCAATCTAAATTTAACCCAGTTAATAATGGCTGCTATGCGTGAAAATATCATCAAAAATAAAATTTTCAATTCTTCACTTTAATACAAGATTTTTATCGATAAATATTTTTAAAAAATTAATTATTAGTTAAAATTATCTAAGATCTTCACTTATGAGAGCGGGCGAAGCCTCGACGGGGGATGATGAAGTTATATATAAAAGGACAAGCCATTTTCGTTCGTTATCACCAACCGCGAAAACTATAGAACTATTCTGTACCAAATATAACTATATCATCTTCATAGTTCAAGGAAGGTTTAGCAATAATAAAATTTATATATTTTCTATTAAATAACTGTTTAAAAAGCGATAAATATGTGGAGTGCAGTAAAGCGAGCGCCATTTAAGAGAGGTTACAATGAACCAGTGTTAAATATAGCTAGAAATTGATAATAAAGTTACTTAATTCAATTAAATTGTTATCCAAAAAGCTATAAATATGTGGCAAGCGACAATAGCGTTTTAGTAAAACTAATGAACCTATCTGAACCAAATTTTAACTACATCATCTTCATAGTTCTTGAAAGATTTAAAATCAGAAAGTTTACCATAATAATAACTTATACTATTATATAAAAGGACAAGCCATTTTACGTTTGTGATCACTAACCACGAATACTACTGAACCAATCTGTGCTAAATATTAACTACATCATCTTCATAGTTCCAAGAAGGTTTAGCAATATTAAAATCTACTGATTTTTCATTTATTTTTTATTAAAAAAAGAAAATATGTGGACAACAGTGAAGTTTGAAAATTGACCGATAGGTGGAGAGGTTCTACGCGAGAGGTTACAAAAGAGCTTGAAATCGATGATAAAATTTACTTATTAAACTATAAAGAAAATTATTAAAAAAGATTTAAATATGGTGTGCGATATGTGGATCCCAGTGAAGCTTGAAAATCGAACGATTGTGTATACCACCATCCCACAATAGAGTTAACAATGGTAAACTGAACCTATCTGTACCGACATCTAAATAAATAATTTTTATAATTCTAGGAAGGTTTTGCAATGGTAAAATTTACAATAACTAAAATTTAAATGTACAATGTTGAGAGGCAGGACTGAGGTTTGCCACACTGTCATATACTTTTATAGTTCAAAATCAACATCCAACCAGATGAAATCAATAAAGTTATTTCTGCCGAATACAAATTATTACTAAATCAAAATGTCGATCCTTTACTTTTTTATATTGTGTGTAAAAATATGATCCACGGGCCTTCTGTCGTAAGCACTGATAATGCAGTTTATTTTCCGCAAAAGTTTCTTAGTCTTTATCCAACTTGATTACAAATTCATACATTAAAATTAAAAATTTTATGTCTAATGGTGCTTTTACGCAATCTCCAACTGCCTAATCAGTGCGATTATAACTAGATTAATAATTACTGCTATGCGTGAAAAAATCATTGAAGAAATAATGCTGAACCACATGCTAAAATACAAGAATCTTATCGATAAACAAATAAAACATTAATTTTTAGTTGAAATTATCTTTAGTTATGAGGGCGGGCGAAGCCGCGACGGGAATGCTAGTATATATATATATATTTATATTAATTATGCCTATTGCTCTTTTTTTGTCCTTGATTTTTTTTTCTTTTCTTATTTTTCCCCCTATTTGTTCTAATTTTTATATAGAACTTTTACAGTTTGTAAGTCGTGGCGGGAAGACAAAAAAATGAGTGAAAATTTGTTGAGATATTTATAATATACATATAAAAAAACGTAATGATGAACAAAAGTAATAGAACAAAAATAATGAAAGACTAATAATTAAATAAACTAACTTAAAAAAACAAAACAGAATAACAAACGAAAGTAATACAACTGAAATAATGAAACATTGATGATTAAATAATTAATTAAACTAACTAAAAAAAACAACAACAGAATAACTAATAAAAGTAATGAAACACAGGCAATAGAACAAAAAAAAAAATCACGAAACTCGGGCCCAAGTTACCGCTACAGGTAGATATCCTCAACTGATGTTGAAGAATTGGTTGTCAACCTAACCATGCACTCAACAACATTGTCACCAACCCTATGGCCACGCCCACTAAAAATCCTACCCTGTTTGATTTTCCCAACCTTATTGTCAACTTGAAATTTCAACCGCCAACCAGCCCACAGACGCTCAACACCGTCTTCAACATTGGAAGTTGTCGACAAGGTTGACAACCAGGTTGATAGTGTGTGGTCCCCTTTATTATTATACGTGCAAAAAAAACTTGGATTTGAAAACAGTAAGAGGTTTTCAGCGTGCTGGCGTGGGTATTTTACGGGACTTGATCAAGATTTAATATACAGGTTCTTATAGTAAAATTTAACCAGCTTTCAGATGGAAAAAATTAATTTTGAATCGAACGATTAGTTTCGGAGTTATAGCTAATGCCGGCAGTACACACTCGCCGAGGCAAGACGAATGAAGGCGAACACGAGTGTGTACTGGGTCACCTCGTGTTAGTTCGCCTTAGCTCTGCTCGGCTCGGCAGCGCTTGGAAAAAAGTAAATCCCTGGCCACGAGTCAAAGGACCGAGAGGAAACAGCGACGAGGCGAACAGACCCAGTACACACTCGCTTAAGGCTAAATGTACCTCTTTCAGTCAAGCGCTGGAAACAGTAGAATTTATTTCGGGAATTCTATTTATTTCTATTTATTTACGGAACGGAATGTCCGATTTTCAATCTGTAAAATTCTTTGGGTATTTGGTCAACACAGAATTCACGCTACGAAGCGTTTTTTTTCTATAAATTCAATAATTAAGAAAATAGAACGTAAAAATAGGTGTTAAATATATATTTTTAAAAATATGAGATTATGGTCAGTTGTAGAAACGTTTTCTAAAACGAATGACACATTCCAACTAATCATAGCATGCATATTAGGATCGTAATGTGAAAAATACGAATTTTGTATAATCGGATGGAATTGCGTCACCGGCTGAAACGGTCTCTTCCTTACCGAAATATATTACATACATAGGTATTCCTCGATTTGTGAAGAGCCAAAGAAAAATTGTATGATTTTGTTTTCTTGTTATTATTATTTTTTATGTGTCGTTAGATTCATTCTATTAACAATTTCTCATTTTAAGTAAGAAAGTAAGTAAGAATAAGGCAATTAAATTAAATTTTTCGAAATTGAAAGAAGCTGAATTCAAGTTTTAATATATATTTTGATAAATTTATTAAATATTTTATTTGTCTATTTATTACCAAATAAAAAAAAAAACGACATTTTGTTTATGCAATTCTTATTTTAATGCGGTATCTATAGGAAACATTGGCCCTTTTCACTGAATAATTATTAGGAACAAACAGGCCTAGCTACAATAATTTGTAAACTTTTATTTTCACTTGAAGCGTTTGACGGTCCAACAAGTTGAATATCAACCATAGTAATTGAAATATATTTAAAAAACAAACAAAAAACTTTTACTATAATATGTTGTACAGAACTTTGAAAATCCAAAAATCTGAAAAATCATTAATTGATAATAGCTGCATAGTTAACTTAAAGTTGTGATAAATATGTCTTTTTATAAAGTCAACAAAGGAGTTATTGTCTATTTATTTTCAAATAGAGAAAAAGTTTTGTTTACTTACAGCAGGAAGTCTATTATCTGACCCTTTTCACCGGTAATGTATTTGGGACAAATAATATAAAATATTCCAAATAAATTCCATAAGTTACCTAGCCGATAGATACCTAAGTAATTATATATAAATTTACATATATAAATACATATGTAAATTTATTACCTTGTACCTAATATAAATTTAGGTAGCATGTCGGTATATGAAGTTAATCCGATAGTACAGGAACCAGGTAAAAGATATTCCGGAAAATCCAATAACAATTAAAAATATTTCCTGTTCAGAACAAATTGTATTTCCGTTCAATTTCTATCGTTGTAAAGATTGAACATAACAAAGAAGAACAATCTATTGTACGTAGATATTTTTATTTAAATAGTTCTAAATCCAAAAAGAATCTCCGCGTATCTGCTAGACGAAGAAAACCAGAACTGAAAAGAAGAGCTGATAATGAAAGAGAGTAGTACCCATATAATATTTACTATGATGTAATTTGAAAACATAGTGTTGTTTCGCTGAGTTGTTCAAATTCAACTTTGAAAATCAATAATTTTACATTAGTTGACTGTAAAAATCGTAAATAAAATTAAACAATGACTGATAAATAAAATCAGTTTTATAACTGGTTGCTTGGAATGTTTTTGAATTACCGTAATATAAGGTAATTTCATTGTTCCCAAGTCTCGTGGATACGTAATTTTTCCATAGCTTATACCATAATAATTAAAACATATTTATAAAAACATAACCGGGAAAAATAAGAATTAAGTGTAATTTCCTACTATTGGTTGGATATTGGTACCTACAAAACAGTTTGCCCTTTTATATTCGCATGATTTGATTTATTTGGTTGTAAATACAAGTAGTGGAAATCAATTGAAGAATGTGAATTTTTTTCTGATTTCTCTCGGCCACATCACATTGTGGGGTTCCTTATGTTTTCTTAGCAAAATATAAAAAATATATCAATAATTTGTATGAAATCGGGTAAAAAAGCTCATGAGCTGACATTATTACAGATTCCGGGACTATAGCGGTAGTCAACATGAATCAGAGTCAAACAATAATAATCCCTATACGATCATTGTTTTTAGAACATTTTTGAAAGGGTTGAACATCGTATGTTCTTAGCTGTTTGATCAAAAACTCGGAAACCGCCACTCTTAGCACATTTTCGTTCTATGTATAAAGCAAATCTAATTTGCAACAACTTTAGTTTTATATACTATTTTTATTAAATGTGCTTATTTTCGAATTGGAAGTATTCTCTGTTTTGTCTATCTGTTTTTTCAAGAGCCATACCCAAACACACCTGGAATCCTGACACTAATTCTTTTCTAACTCTGACTCATAGAATATCTATACTTTTTTTTTTTACTATTTAATGAACAATAATGAATATTATTTATTTCAAGGTGTTGAATTATTAATTTTTTTTTTTTTTAAAAGAGCTCAAATGTACGTATTGAGTGAACATTTAATTTAAAAGAGGGTTTGCATAAAAGTTTTAGTTCCTACTACTACTAACGTTCGGGCTATATTGTAAAATTACTTACTTTATTAATATTAAAATAAAAAAGCTTTTGCACTTTTGCTGGTTTCATAAAAAATTGTTGAGTTCAAAAAGTTGTAAAATTTGATATAAGATAATAATGGTTTTATTATATCGTACAGATTAGAAATCTGATGAATTCTAATATCTACAATAATTTTAAATTGTAATATACGTTTTGTCGTAATCATAAATTATTATAGAACTGCAAGTGAGAAATTCCACCAAAACTCAATTCAAATAAGGATTTCACCTCGGAAAGAAAGAAATGAAGCTAAATTTTTGCATATACCTTTGTTTTGGCATTCTAAATAAGGGGCGAAAAGACACCTCTACCTTCCAAAGACTCCTAACGAAGATGTGAAGTCAAAAATAGTCGCATATTTTATTTGTAGAGTGCATACTCTACACCCCTCATTTCAGCACTCTGGCTGGGGTCGCACTTCTCCGCGAAACCAAGTTTTTCTTAAATTTTATTTTATAAATTTAATTTATTTATTTATTGATTTTATTTTTAAAAAAATGAAATTTCGGATCGGGCAAACAGTTTTGGATTTGGTTCCTCCTGAGATCTCCTGTTTCAGTTTTTCTATGATATCTCGAAAACGGTGAACTCTGGAAAAATATGGTACCAATCAAAATTAAAGCTAATTAAATTTTCTATAAAATTGTTTCTATAAACACTTGTCTAACGCTCAACGGTTTTCGAGATATACGTTATTAAAAATAGATATTAATCGAGAAAAACAAATTGTTACCTCACTTTTTGTCAAATATTTTTAATTAAGTGCCAAAATGTATATACGAAATTAAAGAAAATTAAATGCTCTACAACTTTTTTTCTGAGAAACGATTAATGAAGGCACTAGAAGCAAATATTTGTCCGAACCGGGGCCCGCTACTGTTTTGCCCCACTATATCTTAAAAACGGTTAATCCTAAAAAAAAGAAAAAAAAAAAAAAAAAAAAAAAAAAAAAAAAAAAAAAAAAAAAAAAAAAAAAAAAAAAATGGAACCCAAAAAATCATAGAAAATATTATTGTCTACAAGTTTTGTAACCTTCTCGATTGACGCCCGAGGCAAAGACATCGAGATATTTGAAAAAAAACAACTGATTTTCTGACCTTTGACCATGAATATCAATATGCTAACATGCTGAGTTCGGTGACATTTCACCACTTATTTAGAATCCCAAAACGAAAGTATATGCAAAATTTAGCTTCATTGCTTCCTTTTCGAGATTTGCTGTCTAAAACTCCTTATTTGACTGGGCTAGTAGTACTCTCAAGGTATAAATATTCTTTTTGTCCAATGTTTTATTATTATTCCGAGATATAATTTGTTATTTGAATTATATTTTATTTATTAATAAATAATTTTCATGGATCGAATGAAACAAATTGGTAAGAGTGAATTTACACTTACAGAGACCGATAAAAGTTTTTGTTTTAATTCTTTGCCGATGTAGTTAGTTCAGGACTCTTATATTCCAGATAATTTCTACTTTCATTATGAAGTTCTAATGAATAATTAAGGTAATTTTAGGATTTTAGCAATAAAAAATGTTCATAAAAATATTATTTTCTCCTAATATGTATGTTGTTTTTACTTTGAAATTCTTAGTAGACATGCAAGAAGCTTGATTGTCAAATTTTATAAATATCAGCTGTTACATTCTATATTACAAATGTGTTTTCATGTTGAAGGGTTCAATGAAACAGTTCTTAGGAATTGAAAAATTATTAACAGTTATATATTTCTTAGTTAACTGTTATCAATAAAATTAAAAATTTTACTTCTTTAAATAAACAGTTGTAGTTTCCTCATTATTTCTCGATTTATTTACCTTTTGTGGAAAAGTAAACACATATTTTCGTCCTAATGATTACTTTACACTTTGAATTCCGTTGTTCGAATATAATAATAAATAGTTCGAATAATCAGTGAAATAAATTCCTCTTGAACAATGCCAAAATATCTGTTTAGGGTATTTTTAATTACCTAAAGTATTCATATGTTAACTCGATATTTGTTCCAAATATCATTTTTTGTCGGTTTATTATTTTTAATATCTCCTGGGTTTAAAAATGTTTATAAATTTCATAGATATTCTAACTATGCTTTAAAAGAGTTTGTTTTTCTTTTTATTAACTATCGAAGAACATATATAGTTATTTTGAAATTTGCACACAGGTTCGTTTTTTAAAATGTTATTTATATTCTAAAAAGTATATCAAATTTTGTTGGCCTCTATTCTGTCGGTTTTTCCACTATTGGGGAGAAGTTAGATCGGTAGCTGACTGGGAGCTGGGATTATTATAATATTATAATTGACAAAAAAAAATTCGGAAAACGTAGCGTGAATTTAATGGGGTTCTTATTACTAAATCCGTTTACAGATCTAATATTGATGATTCTGTTCACAAATGAGAGCGAAAATAAATTCGCCCCAAAAGTGCTGCCATCTCTTGAAAAAAAATCTTACTAAAAAACGGGATGTTTAGCCTTAACACTTCTACATATAACTCCTTCAACCACAGAACTAAATTTATTTTTTAAGAATGTGACATCCACCAAACCCTTCAATTAAAGTAACTGAAATTAAATTATTTATGACTACATTTTTTATTTATCATGTGTTCCTTATGAGAGTTCTACAGAAAAAAAGAATCATTTGAGCCCATTGATTTAGTTTTCTATGTAGTGATTAAAATTAGTTAATGCTACCACTTCAAAATTATAATTTTATAATATCTCCTCACATATTTACAATCTCCAAGATATAAGAATTGTCAGATAATGGGTTTATAAGTTTGACAGCTGGAAGATCACAGGCAGGTATTGTAGATGTGTCATGATTTTAATTTGATTGAGACACCCTACCATTTCAACTTCCAGGTACTTCTGTAAAAACTGGATTGTCTGCCTGACCCAGTTGCAACAAAATCATTTTTTTTTTTTTTTTTTTTTTTTCAGTCTTTTAGTTCAATCTTTTTGTTTTTCATCACCTTTAAATCTATTTTCTTTTTCACTTTGGATTTCATGTTTCGTTACATTTTAAAAATTTAAGATGGGTTATCAAGAGTTCCTGTGGTTCCTGATAATCTTTACACAAATTTTCCCACACCTCAAAAATGTGCTCTGTTTTCTGACAGCAGTTTTATGAATCAATAACAGCTAAACATAAAACTGGGTGAACTGATACACGCTCACAACTCCACTTGACTACTGATGCTTATAGGAGGAGAGAGCAGTATGGGGTGAACAAATACAGACACAAAAGGAGAACAATTACAGACATGAAAAGAATTTATACTCATGGATGTATCTTCAATTTTTCAAGATTGAGGTAGTTGAACTACCAAGTGTTAGTATTTTATTAATTACACCAACTTGGGATAGCGCTAACACTGCATTGTATTGTCTACTAAGTAGTTGCTTTAATGTATTACCATTACTTTATGGCTCTGAAATCTACAGAATGTATGGAATCTATGTAATAAAATCACTCTATACTAAATTTTCTATAATATTTATAT
The DNA here is from genome assembly GCA_003667255.2 of Euschistus heros. Classification (NCBI taxonomy): domain Eukaryota; kingdom Metazoa; phylum Arthropoda; class Insecta; order Hemiptera; family Pentatomidae; genus Euschistus; species Euschistus heros. Next base: position 970,723 of record RCWM02000394.1, read on the forward strand.
ATTCTATACCTCATTTACCTCTTCTCAGTCCATAATAAGAAAATGGTAGGATTTTATTTTCTGCCATCTGTGAGCCACTATTAAAACTCTATCATGTTACATTCTTTCAAAGCAAACATTTATTATGACAATGTATTTTTGTAAAATAGAAGTGTTGCAAATAAACAAGTAAGGATTTTAGATTACTACATTATTACATAATACATACTAAAGATGTATTATGTAATAATTTACTATGTAATATATACCAATTATGTAATATGTATTATGTAATATATACCAAAATTCAGTACGCCATAAAATTTATCCTAAAGGAGACTAAACATGGATTCATAACATCTCCTCAACTGAAATCCCCCCTCCTGTCTCGAATATTCTCAGTTTAGGTCCCAATTTTGTTAATCCCCAGTCAAAAATTCACCCTATTCTTCCACAATTACTCACAGATTTAGAATACATCTACAGAGATGACCTAAAATGTACCGATGAAGATAGAGAATTGTCGCGCATCACCGTCAGCAATATTATTTCTAATCACCTGCAACACCCGCCCTCTCAACCTTCCACCCTTTCTCCTCAGTTCTTCGAAGATCTATCTTTTACCCGATCTTTTTTAAAATCTAACGATCAGATTATTGTCACAAGAGCAGATAAAGGTAACAAAACTGTGATCATGAACCGAACTGATTACAACGAAAAAATGTTAGAACTCCTCTCTGACCCCACTACCTATCTCCCCACCAAACGTGATCCTATTCCTTCCCTAATCACTAAATTCAACCAACACATTAAGTCCCTTTTAGAATCTAAACAGATAAACTATCCAACTTACAGAAACCTTATCTCCTATAATTCCGTAGCTCCTCGTTTTTATGGTCTTCCAAAAATCCACAAAACCAATACCCCTCTTCGTCCTATTACTTCCAATATCAATTCACCCTCCCTTAAGCTTAGCAAATTCCTCCTTCCATCTCTTCAAATCCTTAGCCATGATAACCCATACGATATTCACAGTTCCTTCCACCTACGAGAACTACTACTACCCTTTAACATTCCCGACGATTTCATTCTAGTATCCTTTGACATTGAAAGTTTATTTACCAATATTCCCATTGACAATGCTCTCCTTATTATAAACAATAATTGGACATCCATACAACCTCACACCCCACTTAACCGTTCCTCATACCTAAAATCCCTAGAACTCTGTTGCAAATCAGGTTACCTTTCCTTTCATAATAAGTTTCATCACCAAATCTCCGGGCTTGCCATGGGCAATCCACTTGCACCCGACCTATCCAACATCGTCCTTAGTGATCTACTGAACTCCATTCTACCATCATTTCCTAAAGACATTCTTTTTATTAAAAAGTATGTCGATGACCTTTTTCTTCTCCTTAATCCCGAAAATATTCCTTCTATCCTTTCAGGCTTTAACTCTTACCACCCTCGACTCCGTTTTACTGTCGAACGTGAAGTTAATAATTCCCTCCCTTTCCTTGATCTCCTAATCACTAGAAATCCTGACCACACTGTATCCACTGATTGGTACACAAAACCTACCTACTCTGGCAGACTGTTAAATTTTCATTCTCAACACCCATATCATCAAAAAATCAATGTCGCCAAGAACCTCATCCATCGCTGCCTCTCCCTATCTGATCCCCAATACTACACGACTAACATATTACGTATTAAACGAATTCTCCAATCTAACAGTTTCCCACTTAACACCATCGATAAACTACTTTCAAATTACCTCAATCATCCTACCCCCAACCTTCCTTCTTCTAATTCCCCCGCACCTCCACCCTCTGTATTCTTATACAGATCCCTACCTTATATCCCCTTCCTCTCTGATAACATTCAAAAGTCTCTTCACTCAACCTTCCCTAAGCGACGTCTAGGCCTTAAATCACAGAATAAATTTCGAAACATCTACACCAACCTAAAAGATCCTATTCCTCTCCAACTTGAATCAAATGTTGCTTACCGTATCCCATGTTCCTCCCCTAATTGCCATTCATCATATATTGGTGAAGCCAAAAATCACCTTAAAGCCCGCATCTCCCAACACAAACTTTCCATCTCTTCCAAAAATCCCTCCGCCTCCAAACTTTCAGAACATTCCTTATCATTAAATCATACTTTTGATTTCGAAAAAGTATCTATCCTTGCCACTGTCCCCAACCATAGTAAACGTTTATTATCAGAATCCATTTACATCCATTCAGAACCTAATCCTGTAAACCATAAAATTGATAAACAATAAATTTCCCTCACTTATTCCCAAGTATTAAATCTTATTAAAGAAATATAATCTTTTCATCACTATTTATTATTTTTTATTTTATTTATTTATTTATTTATTTATTTTATTTTTTTTTTTTTATTTTTTTTTTTTTTTTTTTTTTGCTGATGGTGATAGCGAAATGTTTAAATTCATATTTAACATCTTCCACGCCTTTTAAATAAAATTTAAAAAAAATGTAGTTCGGTTTTTATCCACCATGCGCCCCTTTCATATGTTATATTAGCCACTGCCACCCTTAATTACTTTCTGCAAGTCATTATCCCCCCCCCCCCCCTTTTCCCTGATTTTATTTTTTAACAGTCATTGTTAGTCAAGCCTTCATCTAGACTACTTCAGTAAGTCCATTTATTTTAATTTCTCATATTTTCTCAACCTCTTCCTTCGTTTATTGTTATGCCAACTTTATTATTTTCCTTACCTTTCTACCTTACCATTTTCCTTTTCATATAGATCCCTTATACCTTTTTTAATTCCTAATAAAAAAACATCTGTTAATAAAATTTTTACATTAGTTTGTATTGTTGTATTAGTTTACAAAATTTTAAATTTATATTATTCAATTTAAATTATTTAATTACTCAATTACAACTGTATCTTCGACTAAACTTCACTACTATTTTGTATTCAATTATCTAGTTAACTGCAAAAAAATTTTTATTTTTTTTTTTTAATGTTAGTATCATCTTGGTCACATCCAATTTTTTGTTATTTTAGCCCTGATGAAGACCTGCAAGGCAGGTCGAAACGTTGGCACGCCAAAATATAAGTTTTTCATTTAAAAACTGGCTGTGTTTATTCAACCTTGACTACACCCCTGACAAATTCATCTCCTTAGTAAATACTCACAGTCAACAATACAACCATCATCATACTAAAGATACCTTTGCATTATTCATTATATAGCTAGGCAGAGTAATTAATTATCTACCATTGATAAAATTGTTACTGCAACACTTCAATTAGAGATGCCATTTGTCATCAGTTATCGTTATGTTAGAGCGAGTCCTCTCTTTAGAGTAGTCTTTTCAATAGCAGATCATATGTCTTTATCTTCACAGCTATTAAGCAGATCTAAATATGACCAGACAAAATTTTACATTTATGTTTAATTCTAAAACAAAACTACCAATTAAATTTTTATAAGATGATCTGGTATGCAGTCAGGAGAAAGAAAAAAAAAACTTTTTTACTTTCTCCGGACTGCGTTCCAGATCATCTAATATTTCTTAACAAGGCAATATATTGTTTAATTAAATTTTTGACTGGTTTAATCTTAATAACAGGTACATTATAAAAATAGGTTAAAGAAAACTAAATTATAAATACAAATATTACTAGACAAATTACTCATCCATTACAAGGCCCAACTCAAAACTTCAGAGTTAATGAGCATGTTGTTAAATGAATATAAACATATTAATTCACACAAACACATATACAATTTATTTGATACTATATTACAAAATTTAAATTATAAGAATTTCTTTAATAAACTTTCTGAACAAAAAAGAACTTGTATCTAGATTTGGACCATGGGATCCAGAAACAAATTAATTTCTTAGTTATAAGATTGAACATCAGAAGTTATTGGTTACAATACACAAATTTATTACATAAATTCCTTTTCATAGTTACAAAAAAATAATAAACTATCAAATAAGAATAGTGTAATGGTTTAACAAGAAATTTAAAAATGATAAACAACTAGCTTGAATTATTAAAAAAATAAAGCTAATTTAATGATACTATTAGTTTGGGCCCAATAAACACAAATTTTATCGGTCTCACTTCTGCTAATAATGATAACGGGGAGTGTTTCATTGTTATGAAGGACATAATACAAATTTCTCACCTTTTAGATTCTGTTTGGATCAAATAGTCTCTCCTTCCTCAATTTGGAAATGATGTAGCCGGGCTTCTCGCCCATATCTCAACTTCCAGCAGAAATCTGCAAGGTTCCCATCAAGATAATCTTATGCACTGTATCTTGGAATGGTAGAGCAAACCTCTCACCACTTTCTCTCAATGTTTCAGGTGTGGGCTCCTGTAATAGAAAAAGAACAGTCAGATAATTAAATCTGGGATGTATGTCCCGTAGAATATTGACAGAATATTTGTGACTACTGTTGGGTCCACAAAATGATTCCCTGTTAGGTGATGAAATTGTGGTTGACTGACAAGCTCGTCATAGTCTCTACATTAATCTGAAATTATGGTAAAACATGGGGCAGCACAACATAAAATAAATCTATGAGTGGCAATGATCCTGGGTTACCACAAAGAAAGACTTCATAGTTTCTCTTCCCAGGCACCAAAGACACAAGATCCAGCAACTACCCTTCCCATATTATTTTTTCTATTTCTTATTTCTTCTAGCTGAACTTTACCTTATCAATTTATATCAAAATTCCAGGTCCCACAAGTACAGTCATCGATCAGTAACAGGGAACTAATACAAATTCATCGACTAAAGTTTGGCCAATCAACAACCATGTTTGCAAACATCTCTAGCTTATTAGCAATAACCTTTTGAATAGAGAATCTATAAGCATACTTCACTCTCAATCCATGATCCTCCTCCTCTTGCACCTAAGATCCATTGAGCATTTTATTAAATAAATTAGGAAAAAATTGACATCTGTACATGGTAAGAGACATTCTGATGTTTCATAAAGACCCACAATGTGGACAAAGCTTTTCTTTAAGAACACCTATCTCTGAAGATATTTATAGAAATCACCCTCGGTCACATCAATTTTGTTTGGAATGGTGGCTTAAGCACTATATGTTGAACACTCATCCATTATGCAACAGCTACAGATAAATAAAGTAGTTTAAAACTATATATTTTCTTCAGAAGAAGGAAGTAATAGAATAAAAAACCCAATCCAAATAGAAGGTGAAACCAGGCATTAATTACTTGTAAAAAAAGGAAATGAGAAAATATTAACATAAAAAACATCCATGTTGAAACCAATGTGAACTTATACTACACTTTCCCATTTATAGAAGTGGAAATAAGAAAATATCATAATAGAAAACACTAAATCCATGTATTTACACTAATTTTACAGCGCCATAACTTTGAAATTCATGTATATAAATTTAACTTGATGGAGAAAATACATGATTTACTTTATTCCAAAAGCATTCATAGAACTCGTTTGCTTTTCAATCTGAACTCAGTACCTTGATGCTATAAATATCAAAGAGCGCCTTCTATTGATCTTAAACCTTCCGTGTGGCTCATTTTCATTTCTTCCTAGTTGTTATCAGGCTCTTCGCTCTCGGATTCATTCACTTCGCATTTTTATTTTACCATTGTGACTACATCATTATCTGAAAGAGAGTGTGCATTGTCGTCCTACCTCATCTAATTTACATCAGCATCACTTCACAGCCAGGAACTTTCTTTAGTGAATTGACTAGGGCAGAATTAAACTGCCGGGATATCGTTGAACGAACTGCTAGAATGGTCGATCAAAGGAATTCATTATTTTTCCGGTACGGTGGATCTGAGCTCACTGAGTGTCTACAGATGCTTTTTCAAAAGATCTTGGATCTAAAAACGGTACCCATAGAAAGGGAAAACAATATTATTATTCTAGTACGTAAGAAAGGATATCAGAGTCAGTGCGACAACTACCGTCCAATTTGCTTATATTCAGTTGTAAACAAGATACACACTAGAATCTTGGAACAAAGACTAAGGAGTTTGGTTGAAGAGGACCTGGAAGAGGGGCATGCAGATCATTTTTCTCTTTAAGAATGATCATTGAAAAGGCATGGGGTTGAGGTAAAGCAAAGTACCTAGCTTTTCTATATTCGCTGGCTGCTTTTGACTCGGTCCTTAGGCAAGAAATATGTGACGCTTTAGTAACCAAGCATGCCCCAAAATCTTTTTGATACTACTAAGGCAGTGTACCATAAACCAAAACGCATCGTGATGTTATCAGACTCCGAGTCTAGGCACATCCACTTTTAAAGGGTGTTAAATAGGGGGACACTATAAGCCTTATACTTTTCATTATACTTAACATGACCCAACAATTCTAGCTCAGGCATTGAACCATGCGGGTGACGTGTTTTCAGCTGGATCTCCTGAAAGGCTCCAACTTGCAGTTGATGAATGATTCTCCTGCCGTTAAAAAAAGCAAATTAGCATTGTTTTGATCTTTGATTTGTTCATTCGACATTTTTTCGATCGAGGAGAAGACGGAGTGTGCCCCTTTTCGCTTTGCCGCATAGTATCCGGATCGTATTCAAATATCAGGTACTTATCACCTGTGATCACACGATAAAAATTCTTTGTATTTGACAATTCTATCAAGAATATTAACGAATTCGTTTCTTCGATTGTACTTATGTTCAGTTGAGGTTTTTGGGCACAAAATCATAGGTTAAGATTATATGTACGGTGAAAATGTTTAAATTTAACTGTTCACTCATCATCCTTATTGTTAAACAACGGTCTGATTTCACAACAGCTCTCATACGTTCAATGTTTTTGTCAGTTTTTGTAGTTACTGCCCTGAGCGAGGTTGACGTACGAGTACGTCTCGTAGGTCTCGGCCTTCTAAAAACTATTAGTGCTAGAGAAAAACGTGTGCTCTTGATAAAAAATCTTTACCTTGCATCAGTTTCAACTTTTCATACGACGTTGGTGGATGCCAACCAAATGTTGCCAATCTATAAATCATTTTCTATACCTTTATTATTTTCCATCTCAATAACCGACCAAAGGTCAACAGCCCAGACATTGGAATTGGTTGAGCCACATTTGAATTCATTGTCAAAATTGTGAAACAAATAAAATGACAACCAGCGGATCTCGGTTGAAAGAATAGTAGTGCACTCCGCATGTGCAACTGTTAGGTTGTCATTTGTAATGGGCATGTGGATTGATTTCTTCTTTTAAGTTGATATGTTTTTCAATTAACCCTATCCCAAACAAAAACAGAAAAATTGGGATTTTTTTAGAAATCTTTCAAAAATTGAAGTTTAGCCTTCACAAATACTGAAACGATTATCCAATCCGACCACAATTGATTTTAATCATAAAAGGAAACTGTGGTTCCTCTTGCCTGGTTACCGTCTGTGAAAATTAGGAAGGATAAAAATTTAAAACCCTTTAGACGTATTATAAAATTGTAAATCATATTGAAAATAAACATCAGCTGTTTTCTGAACATTTAGAAAAGTAGACATTTAGTCTAGAATCAATTCAGGTAGCACATTAACTAAAAGAATAATAAACTAAAACCAAGAACATATGACTCTAAAATGAAAAAAATAAAATGGAAATGTTGTTCTAGCACGGATGAGTGAGAGATTGATTTTGACAGGAGGATCATGGCTAGTCTAAACTTTGAATTTTTTTTTTTATGTAGTTTAGTAGTTGAAATTCTGTGTAGAATTTTTTTTTATAATGAACGTAGCATGGATTTATTAGATGTTTTATTTATAATATTGCTTAATTTTAGACACAGCTTGATGATTTAAAAGAATGTGAAAAAACTCAAGTTTTGCAATTGAATAAAGAAAATGAAGAGTTGAAAAAAGAATTGGAAACATTTAAGAAGGAAAGTAAAGAGGCAATTAAAAAGAAAGAAGCAGCTTTAGAAAGCTTGAAGGTTTTATTATAGGCCTGAGTTGGTCCGTATTATTGTACCCTTCTCTTGATCCCTTTGTGTTTACTGCCTGTTCTTCCTAGATATATCATCTCCATCATCTGAAGCTGACTTTATGTCTTGTTGTTTACCTTACTTGTTGAGTTCAAGATTTACTTAATTACATTAAGTGCTCTACAGAAACATGGGAGGAATTAGGCCGATGTCTGGATAATGATCACAGAGAGAACATCAAGCTCTTCTGGCGAAAAATCAAAACTCTTAGTGGCAGAAAGCCAAAAGAAATGGATCTCAAGGCAGCGTTCGACTCGGTGCCCCGGAATGAAATTTGGGAGTCATTGAAGGGCAATAATATACCAATAAAGCTTCTGAAGGCTATAAAATCAACTTACCAAAAGCCAAAGGGTGTTGTGCGCCTAAACGGACAGGAATCAGGTGCGTTTGGACTGGAGAGGGGAGTGAAACAGGGAGACTCTCTGAGCCCCCTCCTCTTTATTGTTTATATGGATGGGATCGCCTCTATTTGCAAGAGACGTACAGCAAGAATGCATTTGAGCCAATGGAACTTACATCCTGTTGTTATACAATTTCTCCTTTATGCAGACGACATAATGCTTATAGTCGACAGTCCAGAACGACTTCAAGAAGCAGTGACAGAATGGAATGAAGAACTGAAGAGAAAGGGTATGAATATTAATACCAAAAAAAGCAAAGTTCTTCAAGCCGGTAGAACCCCAGAAGATGTCCAGATTATCTGTAATGAAGAAGTGATGGAGGTGGTAACTGAATTCACATACCTCGGTACAGTAATCAGTAGATCTGGTAAAGTGGATTCAGAAATATCAAGCAGAATTTCTAAGGCAAATTTTGTATACTACCAGATCTGCAATTCTGTAATTGGGAAAAGAGAGGTAGGAAAAGATACAAAGCTCCACCTATTCAAGTCTGTTTTCTTACCAGTACTTCTCTACGGAGCGGAGAGCTGGGTTGTGAATGAGAGGCTGCAAAGCCGTGTGACTGCAGCTGAAATGAAATTTCTTAGGAGAATTGCAGGGAAGACACGGAGAGACTGCGTCCGGAACGACAGGATTAGGGAGGACCTGAAAATTTGTCCGGTAAGGGAAACTTTGGAGAAAAGACAGTTTAGGTGGTACGGACATGTCTGCCGTATGGACAACCACAGAGACCCCATAAAAACTATGGAAGTGAAGCCGATGGGAAAAAGACCAAGAGGAAGGCCAAGAACCTCCTATATCCACCATATAGCAGGAATAGGGAGGCATAGAGGAAAGACTCTGTGAGAAATGAGAAAATAAAAATAGAATAAAAAAGAAAAAAAAAATCTCGCCAGGGACAGGGAGGTATGGCATAGATGGCTGGAAGCACCCCCACGCTGAGAGGCAAATGGGTGGAAGATAAAGAAGAAGAAGCTCTACTGAAACATCCTTTAATTGAACCACCCTGTTTCCTCTTTCTTTCCTCATCATTTTTTTTATTTTTGTTTTGTCCTCGTTTATTTACACATTGATGCTTCTTAATTCTTTCTGGAGTATTCTGAAGTTTCATTTCCAGTTGTGCTCTTCTAGCTGCAAAATTCATTACTGTAATAAAGAGTAATGGACTGAGACTGCAACCATGTCTGATTGATACTTTGCGTGGTCAGAAACTCGTTCGGCATATGGTTACTTATTTAACAATGGTCTTCTGTTTTGTTCCTTATGTAGGATTAAAATTACTTTTCTTGACCCCATGTCAACTCCCTTCTCTTTTTGGGGAGTTATTGCACACTGTTTTCTGATCCTATTGAAACCCTTTGCCGAGTCCACAAATCGGGCATAGATATTTTATCATTTTCTATTATTTTCTCAGATATTGTGAAAATTGGCTCTTGGGTGATTTTATTCCTTGTAAAGCTGTATTACTCCTCTCTCATTATTGGCTCTACAATTTTCCTATGCTGGTTCAAGGATTCTGGAGTATATTTTACTTCAAATGCCAAGAAGGGAGACACTTTGATAACTCTTACATTGCAGTTGGCAATGTTTAGAAACAATATGAAATTCAAAACCTGTATTACTACAACTGTTATGTTTAATAAAAAGCCTTATATGAACAACTTGATTGAATATTTATTAAAAAGTAAAACTGAACATATGATAAAAAACATAAATCAACAATTATTGTTAATTGTTGTACATAACAACTCCTCTCTTCTTATTTCATAAATAACGTCTCGGGATCTTCACTGGACGGCCGAACCTAGAGGCACGTGTCTGTCCAGTTGTAGCTCTAGCTGCTTCTCCCCCCTGGTCTGGACTCAGTCCCTCTGACGTTCCTCCTGGCTCCGCGCTCCTCTCTCCATCTCTCCCTTCTGCTAATTGAGTGGTTTCACTTCTTGGTCCTGGCATCGCTAGTGGCTCTTCTCTCTTACTATCGTCTTCGATTCTTCTCCCATCGTCTTCAGATAACGTCCTCTGCTTTGAAGCCAACGATACCAGCAGAGAATCCTTTCCTCGAAACCCTTCACTTTCTACCTCAATCTCTTCACCGGTTTTCTGTATCTGATCCACGTGCCAACGATGAACTCCTCCCCCTACCTTAACTTCGTAGTGAATGTCTCCCGTTCTCCTCTCGACTCTACCAAACTCCCACTTGTCAGCCCCCGGTTTATACATTCTAACTGCTACTTTATCACCCGGGTTGAAGCTTCTCCCCTCTGGTCTAAACACCTTTAGTCCTTCATCATTTGACTTCTGGAGCTTTACCATTAAATCCAGACGAGACCTCAATCTTCGCCCAATAAATAATTCTGCCGGTGACTTACCGGTCAGCGAGTGCGGGGCTCGCCGGTAGGTGAAAAGTAAATAAGTCAACTCTTGGATGTTACCATTTTCAAGTAATAGTTTCTTCAGACCAGTTTTTTAGGGTTTGGACGCTTCTCTCGGCCTGTCCATTAGTAGATGAGTAAAATGGAGCACTGAATCTTTGTTGAATGCCTAACTGTATACAAAAACGTTTTAATTCTTCACTTTTAAACTGACTCCCATTGTCCGAAACCATAATTTGGGGAATACCAAAATTTGAGAAGAATGTTCTTAAACAATCAATCACTACGCGAGTGCTAAGGGATTTTACTGGGTATGCTTCAATCCATTTACTGTAGGCATCTACCAACACCAAGAAATACCTGCCCCCCCACTGGCCCCATATAGTCTAAATGTATTCGCTCCATCGGCCCTGATGGGTATTCCCACTGGTGCAGAGGAATTTTATTTGGGTCCTTCCTCACTTTTTGACAAGTCTTGCAGTTTGAAACTAACCGCTCAATGTCAGAATCTATCTTCGGCCACCAAACATAACTTCTAGCTAAATTCTTCATCTTGACTATTCCTATATGTCCTTCATGTAACTCTTGTATGACACTTTCACGCAAACTGGCAGGTATATATACTCTCTGTCCGAAAAACAAACACCCATTAGTTAATGAAAACTCCCTAATATCATGATTAAAGGTGACTTGTTTAGGGACACTGGTACCAGTCTTTAAGGCATCCACAAGTTGTTTAATTTCTGGGCCGGTAGATTGTGAAGCTATATCTTTAGCAGTTACTGGCAACGTGTGAATCTGCCGTAGAAAAAATATTTCTGAGTCGTCTACCGATTCACTTTCTGAATAATCATCAGCCGGTAACCTTGACAGGGCATCTGCATTTCCATGGTTTTCCGATTTCCGATAATGGATATCAAAAGAGAATCCCTGCAAGAATGTAGCATAATGAGACATTCGTACTGCTGAGAGAGATGGATGGGGTTTATCTTTTCCGAAAATCGCTACCAATGGTCTATGATCAGTAACTATTGTGAAGTTCCGCCCAAATAGATATTTAAAATACTTTTTGACCCCGAACACTATTCCATAAGCCTCCTTATCAATTTGAGAATAATTCCTCTCAGAGGCACTTAGGGTCTTACTAGCATAAGCTATAGGCCTCTCTGAGCCATCATCCATGATATGTGAGAGGACCGCCCCAACCCCTACAGGACTAGCGTCCGTAGCTAACAGTAGCGCTCTTCTTGGGTCATAGTTAACTAGAACAGTGTCAGAAGATATGACATGCTTCAACTCTCTAAATGCCTTCCTACATTTGTTATCAAAATTAAAGTGGACTCCTTTCCTCAAAAGCTCGTTTAACGGATAGGTGATGATATTGCTGAGGTTAGGTATGAATCTTCCATAAAAATTGATGAGACCTAAAAATGCACGGACTTCTTTTATATTGCGTGGTTCAGGGAGTTTCAAAATAGCATTTATCTTGTCTTTGCATTTTTCAATTCCATTTTGTGTCAGTTGAAACCCACAAAATGTTATGGATAGTTTTAAAAACTCAGATTTTTCTAGGTTGACTTTAATATTATAATAAGCTAATCTTGAAAAAATTTGCTCTAATATTTCTAAATGTTCTTCCATTGTCTCAGTACCAACCCCAATATCGTCAAAGAAGATAACTGTATTTCTAATTCCTGATAAAATTTTATCTATCGTCCGCTGCCAAAGTGCTGGAGCGCTCGCAATTCCAAAGGGTAGCCGACAATACCTATAAAGTCCTTTTGGTGTGTTGATCGTTAACATATCCCGATCATCAGAGTGAACCTCTACATGAGAATAGACCTGTACGATGTCGATTTTGGTATAAATCTTGCTACATCCTAGCCTGGCAATTAAGTCTTCAACATTAGGCATCGCGCACGAGTCTACAACTATTTGCTTGTTCAAAGTAACCTTGTAGTCAGCACATAACCTAACTGCACCAGTTTTCTTAGGTAATACAACTATTGGTGTGGCATACTCGGACCTATCCACTTTTTCAATTATGCCCTCAGTTTCCAAACGATCCAACTCAATAAAAACCTTTGGCAACAAAGAGTAGGGAACTGGCCTGGACTTTTTGAATATGGGCTTACTCCCTTCTTTAAGTTGTATTCTGGCATATAAATTTTTAATTTTCCCAACACAGGGCTGAAAAACAGCGGGGTACCTCTGCATTATAGTTTGTAAATCGGAATAACCTCCCTCATTTGGTTTAATTTCCAATAACATTTCGGGTTTACTAGAAAACAAAGGCCCAACATTGATATTAAGTGATCTTAACCACTCCAATCCCATCACATTAGCGAAGTTCCCCATCGCAATATATAAAGTCAAAACTTTGGTTATTCCTTCAAATGACACTTCTAATTTACTCTCTCCAGCTAACTCTATCAACTCCCCAGTGTAAGATGAAACCTTTATATTTGTTGACTCAATCTTCCTTGTTGAGAACAACGTTCTAAATCTTTGAAGTCCCATCAATGTAATGTAGCCCCTGTGTCTACAACAAACCTTTCCTTAACCTTACTACCTAAACAAACATCAATTGTTAATTTTTTTCTTAATTCACAAGAAACGTGCCAAAGTAACTCCTCTGGGCCATCGTCCACACTGAACGATGTCTGATCTGTATTAATATGAGTATATTCATTTAATTTCTCAGGGTAATCTTCCATGCCCTCTTCTACGGCATGAACCTTCCCTTGGTTACGCTTACAAACTGTAGCAATATGACCCTTAGACTTGCACCTAAAACAGACCGCCTCGCGGAACCTACAGGTATTCTCATTGTGATTCTGTCGGCCACAATGTTTACATGGATCCCGTTGACTTACCGATGCCCTAGCTGTGTTCCCCTTTCTCGATTCTTTAGTATACATAATGTTCCCAATATTGCTAGGAATTTTTGAGGTTGAGACAGCTACCTTACTGATTTCATAAGATGATCCTATCTCAATGGCCCTTTTAAAATCAACATCAGGGGTATTAATCAATAACATCCGTAATTCGTCACTCCGTAACCCTGCAATAAATTGAGTGCATAATGCCTCCTGAAGCCACGATTCGGGAAATTTACAATATCTAGACAATCGATTTAAATTAGATCCGAACTCTTGGATTGATTCTTCACAAGCCTGCGCCCGCTGTTGAAACTTAATACGTTCAGCAATCTTATTAGGACTTGGGCAAAAGAAATTACTTAACATTTTAACCAATTCCTCCACCGATTTATCTTCGGGTTATGCTGGTTCACACAAGTCACAAAGTTTTTCGTACATTCCATTATTTATTCCATTTAGAAGTATACGTGATTGAAGTTCAATTGCAACTTGGCTAACATAAAAATAATTATTTAATTTTCTTACATACGTGTTCCAATTGCAGGACTCTCCATCAAACTGGGGCAGCACTATTGCTGCCTTGGCCAACTTGGCCTCTTCAAAAATTGAATCAAACTGCATTGGTTCAACCATTCGACTGCGCCAATGTTATGTTTAATAAAAAGCCTTATATGAACAACTTGATTGAATATTTATTAGAAAGTAAAACTGAACATTTAATAAAAAACATATATCAACAATTATTGTTAATTGTTGTACATAACAACAACCTATAACGGATTTAGAGTTGAAGCACATAGTGAGGTTGCACCTTTCCTTGGTCAACAGTAGTAAAAGGAGGAGATTTAACCAAAGTCACACTTATACGCTAGGATTTTCCTCAATTTCAGGCATCCACTTTTTAGAGGCCGCGTGTTCTCTTGGGAGAGACTCTCCTGAGCCAAGGGTTCCTCGTCTAATACAAGAGAAAATACAGGGTGTCCCGAATTTAAATGGCAAAACTTCAGGAACTTATAGGGGACCGAAAAACTAAGACAAAAAGTCCTTTAGAGATTTGCTCGTTTTTGCTTAGTTTTAGAGAAAATCGCAAAAAAAAAAGAAACAAAACAAAAATGTTACAGGTAGCGATTATCACCTTTCAAAGTTCGTCAGGCTAGGCAGTGAGATATTTAAGCACTTAATGTTATCCTTTACATTCTTTTATTTGTTTACATTTTGGCTTCCTTCTAGAATTATATTTCCTAAATCAGTCGTCAGTCAGTTACTCAGCTATTTTTGTGTGAATAGCATCAGCCACAATGCCGCATACATATTCTAATGTTGAATACGCATATATGATTTTTGTGTATGGTTTCTGTAACGGTAATGCTTTAGAAGCGGTGCGGGAATATGCGCGCCGATTTCCAAATAGAAGAGTGCCTAATCGACGAGCATCTGCTACATTAGCAATATCGCGGCAAGCAATATGGCGAACTTTGAAAGGTGATGATCGCTGTAATAAACTAGTCAACCTTTAAAGAAATAGGCTTTATTCAACTAAATATAGCACTGGTTGAACATAGAACACTCATTGTATACTATTAAATATAACCTTCCCATAATTAATAACGTCAATAATAATATATGGTAATAACTAATTGAATGATATAGTCACCACATTCTTCTGCCCATAAATTTAGATATAGTCCTCCAAGTATCGTGGGGGATTACGTGTTCGCTCACTTCTTCTAAGGTTTTGAGTTCTTGGAGCGTTTGGAAGAGATACTTCAGAAGAGGGTGAAGCTTCAATTGTTGGTTCCGCAGATACTCCGGGTTCATCTTAGTCTAGTGGAAGATGAGGTTCGTCAGGGAGGAGAAATGGAGCGCTGTCTATTTCGATGGTTTCTTCAGTTTGGTTACTAGCAGGAGCCAAATGCCTCGTAGAGAGTGTTGTTTCCCGACCATCTGACAGTTTGACGTGAGCATAGTCAGGATTTGCTTAAAGGAGGTCAATTTCTTCCACAAAAGAATCGAACTTGCTTCTCCTTTGAAATCTCCGTAGAAGAACAGGTCCTGGCTGCATAAGCCATGCAGGAAGGGAGGTGCCGCTAGAAGATCGTCTAGGGTGTGTGAACATACGGTCATGAGGTGTGCTATTAGTGGCAGTAAATAAGAGCGATCTGATGCTATGTAATGCGTCATTGAGAACCAATTCCCATCGTTCATTTTCGAGGTTATTTGACCTCAACGTTAAGATAATAGTGTCCCAAATAATTTTGTTATATCTCTCACACTGACCATTACCTCGTGGGTTGTAAGGCGTGGTTCGACTAGTCGCCACTCCTCTGGAGTGCAAAAAGGTCTTAATTTCTGTTGACATGAATGATGCGCCTTGATCACTGTGGATGTACGCTGGAAGTCCAAACAATGAAAATAGATTTGTCAAATGATGATGGACCGTTGCAGTTGAAATGTCCGAACAAAGAAAGGCAAAAGGAAACCTACTGAATTCATCAATAACTAATAGAATGTAGCGATTTTTGCTGGACAATGGAAGAGGTCCATGGAGCAGTTGCTTTGACCAGCTGGCTTTACTTCCGCACAAACCTTAAAGGAAGACGTCATTGTTCTGATTTCCTCGAGGGAGAACGGTAGATTTTTTGATCTGACCCAGTGGTACATCCTTGTAATCCCGGGATGACACATTCTCTTATGCCAATCATAAAGAGAAATTGCGTTGGTGGTAGCACAAATTCGGGATAGAGTGTCAGCTGGAATGTTTTCTTTTCCTGGAAGATGAATAATGTTGTATTTGTAGGGAGCTAGCTCAATTCTCCATCTCATGATCTTTTCGTTTTTAATCTTAGTTGTGCGGTGATTGTCAAACATATAAGGAACACTTTTTTGGTCTGTGATCAGTTTAAAATGTCTTGAAATGAGGAACTGTCGCCATTTTCTTAATGCTTCAACGATCGCATATGCTTTTTTCTCAATAATAAAATGTTTTTGTTTAGTTGAGGAGAGCGTGTGCGAAAAGAATGCCACAGGACGTCCTTGCTGGGAGAGTGTAGCCGAGATCGCAAACTCTGAAGCATCAGTCTCTACCGTTAAAGGAGCTGATTCATCTATTGCCGAAGCCACAGACTGAGCGATTATTTGTTTGTGTTTCTTGACTTAATGGAAAATAACGAGAGTGAACAAGTGGTCTCATTTTATCAGAGTATTTTTGAACCCATTTGGAGTAGTGAAAAAAAAAGCCTAGAACCCTCTGTAGTGAGGCAGTGTCAGTAGGTGCTGGTAATTCTAAGAGAGATTTGATCCGTTCTGGATCTGGTTTTATAGATTTTTTAGAAATATTGTAGCCTAAAATATTGATTGTTGGTGTTCGTAACCTGCATTTATTTTCGTTTAGAGGTAAATTGTATTTTTTTGCAGCTGTAAGAAAATTTTCCAAATTTTGGTCATGCTCTTCTTCGTTTTTCCCACATATTGTTGCATCATCAAGGTAAGCCAACGTTCCCGTTAGACTTTCCTTGTGAATAATTTCATCAACTACCCTTTGGAAAGCAGCAACTCCGTTCGTAACACCAAAGGGTATTCTAGTAAATTGGTACAATTGGTTATTTGCCTCGAACGCTGTGTAGGGCTTGTCTTCAGCTCTGATAGGCACTTGATGATAAGCACTATTCAATAGAGCTGAAGAGGGAGTATTGAGAAATTTTGTGAATGATGGAATCAATCCGCGGAAGTGGGTAAGCATCCAAAAGTGTAAAGCGATTTATCGTCTGAGAATAATCTATGACCATTCTCCTTTTATGATTATTACTTGTTGTTACTAAAGCTTGAGCTCTCCAGGGTGAATTGCTTGGTTCAATGATTCCTTCTCGTAGCATTCTATTAGTTTCATCTGAATGAAGTTGAGATCGTCTCGAGAGTATGAATGCTGTCTAGATTTAGTAGCAATTGATTTCCAACCGTCTGCCAGGCACGAAAACAAGGAAACAGGGTTGACAATGGTGACAGCTAAACTGCAAAGTTTCAAAGATTCACGGGGCCCTCCGAATTCTAATTCGACAGAACGATGGTGTTGAAGAAAGTCATGTCCTAATATAACGTCAGCACATAGGTCTTTCATGACTGATAATTTTATATTATTGTGACAATTTTTATCTATCTGAAGGTCTATTTAGCAGGTGCCAACAATAGGAGAAATTAGTGACATCGAGGCCATTGAAACCTCTCCACTTTGAGGTGAGATAGGAATGCTTATATCACGAGCTTTTTTACTCAGATTAACAAAACTGAGTGAGCTCCCTGTATCTACAAGCGCTTGGCACTAGTTACCATTCAGTTTAATTGATTTCGCAGCCTTCCTTACACAGGGTGGAGAAGCCGTAGATATGGTGGTAGCTATAAGATTAATGGTAGCAGAAGTTTTTGATCGAAATTTCGACTTGCAAACCTTTTCAAAATGGCCAATTTTTCCACAACCCTTACAGATAGCGTCTTTTGCAGGACACTTTGATCTTTGATGAAGCAGACCCCACAAAAATAACATTTCTTATAGGAAGTTTTGGATAGAGATGCAGATGTCGGTTCAGGTGTAGGATCGATTGAGTTCTGAGGGTTTGATTCATAAGTAGCGGCATTCATATCGGTGGAAAGAACATCATACGTTTTCGAATGCATCTGAGCCAATTCTAGCGCAAGGGCTTGTTTATAAGCATCCTCTAGAGATAGAGAATTATTCTCTAAAAGGCGCTGACGAATGGTCGTTGAAAGCAAGCCACTAATAAAGGAATCACGAACGCAATCTTTACGATTTAGCTCAGCAGTAACAGCAGTGAATTCGCAGTCTTTACTCAGCAAATTTAATGCTTGCAGATAAACATCTATAGATTCATTTAAAAGTTGTTTGCGGGTTGCTAGGTAGTGTATCGCATATACAATATTTTTTGGTTTTATGTAAAGATTTTTTAGAATTTTTTCAGCTTCCTCAAACAATTTACACTCATTGAAATATAGAAAAACTAGAGGAGAAACGAAATTTGTTAATAATTGCAGTTTCTTTTTAGAGTCGAGAGTATTGTCGTAACTGATAAAGTTAGTAAAAGTAGCATACCAGTGACTCCATTCTTGAGCAGCATTTTGTGATGACGGGTCGACGTCAAGCCTCTCCGGTCTAAGAAACTTATCCATATTTAGTTGAATAAATTGTAATAAACTAGTCAACCTTTAAAGAAATAGGCTTTATTCAACTAAATATAGCACTGGTTTAACGTATAACACTCATTGTATACTATTGAATATAACCTTCCCATAATTAATATCGCCAATGATAACATATGGTAATAACTAATTGAAAGATATAGTCACCACAATCGCTACCCATACCATCTTCAAAAAGTTCAGAATTTATTACCTCAAGATTATGTCAAGAGATTGAATTTTAGTAACTGGTTTCTTGACAAAATTCGCGGTGATAATTTATTTCCATTAAAAATTATATAGACCGATGAAGCTACCTTTACAAGAGGAGGAATCGTTAATAAAAAAAATTTATCATGTATGGGCTCTTGAAAATCCTAGAGCTATTAGAGAGAATAGGTTTCAGCATGAATTTGCTATTAACGTTTGGCTTGGAATTTGGAACGGATTACTGGTGGGACCATATGTTTTTACCTGGAAGATTGAATGGTATCACATTTACACATTTTTTGGAGAACGACTTTTCTAATTATTTAGATAACATTCCTCTAAAGCAGCGGATTGAAATGTGTCTCCAACTCGATGGATGTCCAGCTTATTATAGCGGAGTTGCTCGAGCTTGGCTGGATATAAATTATCCACAACGATGGATTGTACGTGGAGGAGTAGTACCTTGGCCATCCAGATCACCTGATATGACACCAATGGATTTCTTCGTATGGGGAACCTTGAAGCAGAAAGTTTATTCGGTGTCAATCAACTCAAGAGAGCAATTAAAAGACCGAATCATAGATGTAGTACACCAAATATCATCAGAGCAATGTTTAGCTGCAATTTATCAAGTGAGTGCTAGATGTAACGCTTGCATTGGTGCAAGAGGACAACATTTTTAGCAATATTTACATTAAAAAGAACATAACATAAATATAAATATAAATAAATAAGTATAAAAATGAAAACTTGTTTTGTTTCTTTTTTTGCGATTTTCTCTAAAACTAAGCAAAAACGAGCGAATCTCTAAAGGACGTTTAGTTTTAGTTTTTTGTTCCCCTATAAGTTCCTGAAGTTTTGCCATTTAAATTCGGGATACCCTGTATATTATATCTCAGCTTCCTTCGAACCCTGTTTACAGCTCCACATTATATATTAAAATTTTTTCCAAAAATAAATATTAGTGAATTAGTTTGTTGGATCTATGTATATTTATAATTTACACTCCTTCTATTTTTATTCTCCTTCATTTTTTATTTTTATCTAACATTCTTGTTGTTGAGGTTTATCTGTCTTTACGACAGCCAATAGTGCCATTTTAGCAAGTATTTTTTATTATTCTTGAGGGACAATGTGTCCCAGAAAAAGGATATTTCAGTTCATTGTTCTTTTGCAATGTCTATTTTAGAGTTTAGTAACTAGACAATCTTACAAAATTGAAAATCTTTAATATTTATTATTATATCCTCTACACTTGGTTTTGGGTATCGAGAGAAATATTCAAATTAGACATGAATCACCATTATTTGGTGAACTATACAATTATGATTGTATACTCATTATCTTCTATTATTATCTGTTTAAATAATTTTACAAAGTAGACATATCATTTATGGCGAAAATTAAATCATTTGCACAGTTTTGAGTCAATAAGTAAAAGTAAGACTTCCCCCCTCTCTTAAATACAGATAAATATTTTTAGTATAATAGTATTTTATATGAATAGCAATTTTAACTTTATTATATATTTTTAGTTATATTATAACCTTTTCAAAAGTTATTGTTATCATAAGACGCACTATCACTGTCACAATGGAGCTATTGTTTGTCTAACGGACTAGGAATGGGCGGGTCCTTCTTTCTCCCTCTCATGGCGTCGGTCTCAGGGGTGTCTGATGGATTTTATGGGGCTCCCAGAATTTGTGCCTAATTTTATGAAAATTTATGTTGTAATTGATA
This sequence comes from Euschistus heros, assembly GCA_003667255.2. Taxonomy (NCBI): domain Eukaryota; kingdom Metazoa; phylum Arthropoda; class Insecta; order Hemiptera; family Pentatomidae; genus Euschistus; species Euschistus heros. The sequence continues at coordinate 991,513 of RCWM02000394.1, forward strand.
TAAGTTGTGTATTTGTATAGAACGTAACATTTGGAGAAAAAGAAAGATCGTTCTAAGTGGAAATTCAAAAGTTTTTAGTAAGATATTGTACTGAAGGCAATCAGATGTTTCATACTCAGAATTTCAATCCAGAAACTTAATGAAAAGAAGATATTGACTCCCGAATTAAGAACTGACCATTTATTAAGAGTGACTTTAAAAAGTGTAGCATTGTATTCAAACCTTAGTGCCATTATTTACCAATTTCCAATTTATTGATTGCTATATAAGAACATTACTTAATCAGTTGAGTACTCAGACCCTTTGTTTAATTGTTTGCCTAATTTGTTGAGATATTTTGTGTGTTCTATAGATTTAAATCATGCATCTCATTTGTTAACAAATAGTGATAATGTTAACTGAATTATTAAAACAATTCCATTAAACTAAAGCTTGTGTAGATACAATATTTTAATCATGAACTATTAAAATTTCTTATGTAAAAACAAATCGTAACTCTAAATGCATTAAGTTTTATGATGGAAAACAGTAATCAGAGGCCCTACACACATCTTATTTAGTACATGGAAAAACTTTTATCATCCTTAAGAACCAGGAAACAAAAAAAATAGTTTATTGATGCAGAAAAATGCCATGAACTGGAAGAAATCTTTTATTTTTGGAAGAAGAGAGCCCCTAACATAATCTCAGCATAAAAGAAATTCTCGATACTTGTCGACCAGACTTTGAAATAAGAAGACTATTAATGCCTTAACTTGAAAATGATGCATTATCCAGCTACATAGTATATTTTAATTGTAAATTGTTTAATCTTAACTTTTTTAAAGACTTTAGTGTTATGAATAGGTTAGTACATGCAGCAATATGAATGCATCAGAAAATGTTGATAAATAACATATTGTTAAATTAATGAAACAGTAATTATTGAAATAAAAGTCAAGGGTTGGACCATTAACCACCAGTGAATAGATGCGAGTATAAGCATTTAATTTGCGACGACTTACTTCAAATATCTGAAAAAAGTGCAATAATCCATGTTAAATGTTATGAAGTGCTAGTTACCTAAATTTTTCTGCCATTAAAACTGTTAGAATATTATGCACAATCCTTCAGTAATAATCAAATGAATGATATCATTAAACTGTTCCTGTGGCGAAGGTTGTCAAGATTTAAAGTGTCATTGCTTATCCTCCTAGCAATGCTAAAAAGAAACTGAATCAGAAGAGAGATCTGGTTGTTATTAAAATTATTAGTATGCACAAAGAAGAAAGCAACATTATAACAAACACAATACAAAATAAATTTTAATATTCCACTGATTGCGGCAATCATGCCAATAATAAAAGAAGACAAAGTCCTATGAAAGGAATATTGTAAACTTATAAAGAAAAAAGTATGTCACTTCTCAAACGTATCAGTAAACACCAAATATTTCTGGTCCAAATCCACTTTTTCTGATTATACAACTTATCAAGTTCCTATGAAAGCTATAAAAAGTACAGAGTGAAATCATTATTATTATATATAAATTGATTAAATATTAAAGTGCACACGCTGAAATAATTATAATTTTTGTGCCTGATGACGCCAGAGGGTTGATTATTATATGTGAAATGATTGAATATAATAAAGGCACAGTGAAATAATTATTATTTTTGTGCCTGGTGATGCCAAAGGGTTGACTATCATATTTGCAATGATTGAATATTAAAACTGCAAAGGGTAAAATCATTGTTTTTGAGGCTAGTGAGGCCAGTGGGTTGTATATTATATTAGCAATGATAAAATATTTAAAGTGCACAGGGCTAAATGATTATTATTTTTGTGCCTGTTGAGGCCAGAGTGTTGATTATTATATTCGCAATGGTTGAATATAAAAAGTGCCCAGGCCTATTTGATTATTATTTATTTGCCTGATGAGGACAGGGGGTTAATTATTAATTCTGCATTGATTGAATATTAAAAGTGCAGGGGGCTAAATGATTATTATTTCTGTGCCTGTTTTGGCCAGATGGTTGATTATTGTACTTGCAATAATTGAATATTAAAAGTGCATGCGCTAAAATGATTATTATTTTTGTGCCTCTTGAGGCGAGAGGGTTGGTTATTATATTTGCAATGATTGAATATTAAAAGTGTACAGGGCTAATTGATTATTATTTTTGTGCCTGTTAAGGCCAGAGTGTTGATTATTATATTTGTAATGGTTGAATATTAAAAGTGCACACGCTAAAATGATTATTATTTTTGTGCCTGATGAAGCCAGGGGGTTGGTTATTATATTTGCAATGGTTGAATATTAAAAGTGCACGCGCCAAAATGATTATTATTTTTGTGCCTGTTGAGCCCAGAGTGTTGATTATTATATTTGCAATGGTTGAATATAAAAAGTGCCCAGGCCTATTTGATTATTATTTATGTGCCTGATGAGGACAGGGGGTTGGTTATTATATTTGCAATGATTGAATATTAAAACTGCAAAGGGTAAAATCATTGTTTTTGAGGTTAGTGAGGCCAGTGGGTTGTATATTATATTAGCAATGATAAAATATTTAAAGTGCACAGGGCTAAATGATTATTATTTTTGTGCCTGTTGAGGCCAGAGTGTTGATTATTATATTCGCAATGGTTGAATATAAAAAGTGCCCAGGCCTATTTGATTATTATTTATGTGCCTGATGAGGACAGGGGGTTAATTATTAATTCTGCATTGATTGAATATTAAAAGTGCAGGGGGCTAAATGATTATTATTTCTGTGCCTGTTTTGGCCAGGGTTGATTATTGTACTTGCAATAATTGAATATTAAAAGTGCATGCGCTAAAATGATTATTATTTTTGTGCCTCTTGAGGCGAGAGGGTTGGTTATTATATTTGCAATGATTGAATATTAAAAGTGTACAGGGCTAATTGATTATTATTTTTGTGCCTGTTAAGGCCAGAGTGTTGATTATTATATTTGTAATGGTTGAATATTAAAAGTGCACACGCTAAAATGATTATTATTTTTGTGCCTGATGAAGCCAGGGGGTTGGTTATTATATTTGCAATGGTTGAATATTAAAAGTGCACGCGCCAAAATGATTATTATTTTTGTGCCTGTTGAGCCCAGAGTGTTGATTATTATATTTGCAATGGTTGAATATAAAAAGTGCCCAGGCCTATTTGATTATTATTTATGTGCCTGATGAGGACAGGGGGTTGGTTATTATATTTGCAATGATTGAATATTAAAACTGCAAAGGGTAAAATCATTTATTTTTTGAGGTTAGTGAGGCCAGTGGGTTGTATATTATATTAGCAATGATAAAATATTTAAAGTGCACAGGGCTAAATGATTATTATTTTTGTGCCTGTTGAGGCCAGAGTGTTGATTATTATATTCGCAATGGTTGAATATAAAAGTGCCCAGGCCTATTTGATTATTATTTATGTGCCTGATGAGGACAGGGGGTTAATTATTAATTCTGCATTGATTGAATATTAAAAGTGCAGGGGGCTAAATGATTATTATTTCTGTGCCTGTTTTGGCCAGATGGTTGATTATTGTACTTGCAATAATTGAATATTAAAATTGCATGCGCTAAAATGATTATTATTTTTGTGCCTCTTGAGGCGAGAGGGTTGGTTATTATATTTGCAATGATTGAATATTAAAAGTGTACAGGGCTAATTGATTATTATTTTTGTGCCTGTTAAGGCCAGAGTGTTGATTATTATATTTGTAATGGTTGAATATTATAAGTGCACACACTAAAATGATTATTATTTTTGTGCCTGATGAGGCCAGGGGGTTGGTTATTATATTTGCAAGGGTTGAATATTAAAAGTGCACGCGCCAAAATGATTATTATTTTTGTGCCTGTTGAGCCCAGAGTGTTGATTATTATATTTGCAATGGTCGAATATAAAAAGTGCCCAGGCCTATTTGATTATTATTTATGTGCCTGATGAGGACAGGGGGTTGGTTATTATATTTGCAATGATGGAATATTAAAAGTGCACAGGGCTATATGATTATTATTTTTGTGCCTGATAAGGCCAGGGGGTTGGTTATTATATTTGCAATGATTGAATATTAAAACTGCAAAGGGTAAAATCATTGTTTTTGAGGCTAGTGAGGCCAGTGGGTTGTATATTATATTAGCAATGATAAAATATTTAAAGTGCACAGGGCTAAATGATTATTATTTTTGTGCCTGTTGAGGCCAGAGTGTTGATTATTATATTCGCAATGGTTGAATATAAAAAGTGCCCAGGCTATTTGATTATTATTTATGTGCCTGATGAGGACAGGGGGGGTAATTATTAATTCTGCATTGATTGAATATTAAAAGTGCAGGGGGCTAAATGATTATTATTTCTGTGCCTGTTTTGGCCTGATGGTTGATTATTGTACTTGCAATAATTGAATATTAAAAGTGCATGCGCTAAAATGATTATTATTTTTGTGCCTCTTCAGGCGAGAGGGTTGGTTATTATATTTGCAATGGTTGAATATTAAAAGTGCACACGCTAAAATGATTATTATTTTTGTGCCTGATGAGGCCAGGGGGTTGGTTATTGTATTTGCAATGATTGAATATTAATAGTGCACAGGGCTAATTGATTATTATTTTTGAATATTAAAAGTGCATGCGCTAAAATGATTATTATTTTTGTGCCTCTTGAGGCGAGAGGGTGGGTTATTATATTTGCCATAATGGAATATTACCAGTTCCCACGGCTATTTGATTATTATTTTTATGCCTGATGAGGCAGGGGGTTGGTTATTATATTTGCAATGATGGAATATTAAAAGTGCACAGGGCTAATTGATTATGATTTTTGTGCCTGTTGAGGCCAGGGGTTGGTTATTATTTTTTCAATGAAAGTGCGGATGGCTATTTAATTATTATTAGGGTGCCTGTTAGGGCAGGGGCTTGGTTATTATATTTGCAATGATGGAATATTAAAAGTGCACAGGGCTATTTGATTATTATTTTTGTGCCTGATGAGGCCAGGGGGTTGGTTATTATATTTGCAATGATGGAATATTAAAAGTGCCCAGGGCTAATTGATTATTATTTTTGTGCATGATGAGGCCAGGGTGTTGGTTATTATATTTGCAATGATGAAATATTAAATGTGCACAATGATTATTATTTTTTTTGTGCCTGATGAGGCCAGGGGGGTTATTATATTTGCAATTGATTATTATTTTTATGCCTGATAAGGCAGGGGGTTGGTTATTATATTTGCAATGATGGAATATTAAAAGTGCACAGGGCTATTTGATTTATATTTTTGTGCCTGTTGAGGCCAGGAGGTTTGTTATTATATTTGCAATGATGTAATATTAAAAGTGCACAGGGCTAATTTATTATTATTTTTGTGCCTGATGAGGCCAGGGGAATTTTTATTATATTTGCGATGATGGAATATTAAAAGTGCACAGGCCTAATTGATTATGATTTTTGTGCCTGTTGAGGCCAGGGGTTGGTTATTATTTTTGCAATGAAAGTGCGGATGGCTATTTAATTATTATTAGGGTGCCTGTTAGGGCAAGGGGTTTAGTTATTATATTTGCAATGATGGAATATTAAAAATGCACAGGGATATTTTATTATTTTTTTTGTGCCTGATGAGGCCAGGGGGTTGGTTATTATATTTGCAATGATGGAATATTACCAGTTCTCAGGGCTATTTGATTATTATTTTTATGCCTGATGAGGCAGGGGGTTGGTTATTATATTTGCAATGATGTAATATTAAAAGGGCACAGGGCTATTTTGATTATTATTTTTGTGCCTGATGAGGCCAGGGGTTAGTTATTATATTTGCAATGATGGAATATTAAAAGTGCACAGGGCTAATTGATTATGATTTTTGTGCCTGTTGAGGCCAGGGGTTGGTTATTATTTTTGCAATGAAAGTGCGGATGGCTATTTAATTATTATTAGGGTGCCTGTTAGGGCAGGGGCTTGGTTATTTTATTTGCAATGATGGAATATTAAAAGTGCACAGGGCTATTTGATTATTATTTTTGTGCCTGATGAGGCCAGGGGGTGTTATTATATTTGCAATGATGAATATTAAAAGGGCACAGGGCTAATTTATTATTATTTTTGTGCCTGATGAGGCCAGGGGAATTGTTATTATATTTGCAATGATGGAATATTAAAAGTGCACAGGGCTAATTGATTATGATTTTTGTGCCTGATGAGGCCAGGGGTTGGTTGGTTATTTGCAATGATTTGCAATAAAAGTGCGGATGGCTATTTAATTATTATTAGGGTGCCTGTTAGGGCAGGGGTTTGGTTATTATATTTGCAATGATGGAATATTAAAAGTGCACAGGGCTATTTTATTATTTTTTTTTGTGCCTGATGAGGCCAGGGGGTTGGTTATTATATTTGCAATGATGGAATATTAAAAGTGCACAGGGCTATATTTGATTATTATTTTTATGCCTGATGAGGCAGGGGGTTGGTTATTATATTTGCAATGATGTAATATTAAAAGGGCACAGGGCTAATTGATTATTATTTTTGTGCCTGATGAGGCCAGGGGAATTGTTATTATATTTGCAATGATGGAATATTAAAAGTGCACAGGGCTAATTGATTATGATTTTTGTGCCTGTTGAGGCCAGGGGTTGGTTATTATTTTTGCAATGAAAGTGCGGATGGGCTATTTATTATTATTAGGGTGCCTGTTAGGGCAGGGGCTTGGTTATTTTATTTGCAATGATGGAATATTAAAAGTGCACAGGGCTATTTGATTATTATTTTTGAGCCTGATGAGGCCAGGGGGTTGGTTATTAAGCAATGATGGGATATTAAAAGTGCACAGAGCTTTTTTATTATAATTTTTATGCCTGTTAAGGCCAGGGGGTTGGTTATTATATTTGCAATGATGGAATATTAGAAGTGCACAGGGCTAATTGATTATAATTTTTGTGCCTGATGAGGCAGGGGGTTGGTTATTATATTTGCAATGATGGAATATTAAAAGTGCACAGGGCTATTTGATTTATATTTTTGTGCCTGATGAGGCCAGGGGGTTTGGTTATTATATTTGCAATGATGAATATTAAAAGTGCACAGGGCTATTTTATTATTATTTTTGTGCCTGATGAGGAGGCCAGGGGAATTTTTATTATATTTGCGATGATGGAATATTAAAAGTGCACAGGGCTAATTGATTATTATTTTTGTGCCTGATGAGGCCAGGGGGGGGGTTGGTATTTTTTTTGCAATGAAAGTGCGGATGGCTATTTAATTATTATTATTAGGGTGCCTGTTAGGGCAGGGGGTTTAGTTATTATATTTGCAATGATGGAATATTAAAAGTGCACAGGGCTATTTATTATTATTTTTTTTGTGCCTGATGAGGCCAGGGGGTTGGTTATTATATTTGCAATGATGGAATATTACCAGTTCTCAGGGCTATTTGATTATTATTTTTATGCCTGATGAGGCAGGGGGTTGGTTATTATATTTGCAATGATGTAATATTAAAAGGGCACAGGGCTAATTGATTATTATTTTTGTGCCTTGATGAGGCCAGGGGAATTGTTATTTATATTTGCAATGATGGAATATTAAAAGTGCACAGGGCTAATTGATTATTATTTTTGTGCCTGTTGAGGCAGGGGGGTTGGTTATTATATTTGCAATAAAAGTGCGGATGGCTATTTAATTATTATTAGGGTGCCTAATAAGGCAGGGGCTTGGTTATTTTATTTGCAATGATTGAATATTAAAAGTGCACAGGGCTATTTGATTATTATTTTTGAGCCTGATGAGGCCAGGGGGTTGGTTACTATGCAATGATGGGATATTAAAAGTGCACAGGGCTTTTTTATTATAATTTTTATGCCTGTTGAGGCCAGGGGGTTGGTTATTATATTTGCAATGATGGAATATTAGAAGTGCACAGGGCTAATTGATTATTATTTTTGTGCCTGATGAGGCCAGGGGGTTGGTTATTATATTTGCAATAAAAGTGCAGATGGCTATTTAATTATTATTAGGGTGCCTGATAAGGCAGGGGCTTGGTTATTTTTTTTGCAATGATTGAATATTAAAATTGCACAGGGCTATTTTATTGTTATTTATGTGCCTGATAGAGCAGGGGGTTGGTTATTTTATTTGCAATGGTTGGTTATTTTATTTGCAATGGTTGAATATTAAACGTGCACAGGGCTCTTTGATTATTATTTTTGCGCCTAATGAGGCCATGGTTTTCGTTTTTTGATTGTTTTTTTTTTTACCTTTTGTGGGCAGTGGGTTGGTTATTATTTTTGCAATGAAAGTGCGCATGGCTATTTAATTATTATTAGGGTGCCTGATAGGGCAGGGGCTTGGTCATTTTATTTGCAATGCTTGAATATTAAAAGTGCACAGGGCTTTTATTATTATTTTTGTGCCTGCCCTGAGGCCAGGGGGTTAGTTTTTTTTTGCAATGATGGAATATTAAAAGTGCACAGGGCTATTTAATATTATTATTTTTGTGCCTGGTGAGGCCAGGGGGGGTTAGTTATTATATTTGCAATGATGAATATTAAAAGTGCACAGGGCTATTTTATTATTATTTTTGTGCCTGATGAGGCCAGGGGGTTAGTTATTATTTTTGCAATGATGGGATATTAAAAGTGCACAGGGCTAATTGATTATTATTTTAGTGGCTGTTGTGGCCAGGGAGATTGTTATTATATTTGCAATACTGGAATATTTAAAGTGCACAGGGCTATTTGATTATTATTTTTGAGCCTGATGAGGCCAGGGGGTTGGTTATTATGCAATGATGGGATATTAAAAGTGCACAGGGCTATTTGATTATTATTTTTGAGCCTGATGAGGCCAGGGGGTTGGTTATTATGCAATGATGGGATATTAAAAGTGCACAGGGCTAATTGATTATTATTTTAGTGGCTGTTGTGGCCAGGGAGATTGTTATTATATTTGCAATACTGGAATATTTAAAGTGCACAGGGCTATTTGATTATTATTTTTGTGCCTGTTTAGGCTAGGGGGTTAGTTATTATATTTGCAATGATGGAATATTAGAAGTGCACAGGGCTAATTGATTATAATTTTTGTGCCTGATGAGGCCAGGGGGTTGGTTATTATATTTGCAATAAAAGTGCGGATGGCTATTTAATTATTATTAGGGTGCCTGATAAGGCAGGAGCTTGGTTATTTTATTTGCAATGATGGAATATTAAAAGTGCACTGGGCGATTTTGTTATTATTTTTGTGCTTAATAGGGCAGTGTGTTGGTTATTTTATTTGCAATAATTTAATATTAAAAGTGCACAGGGCTATTTGATCATTATTTTTGCGCCTAAAGAGGCCAGGGGGTTGGTTATTTGATTTTTTTTTTTTGCCTTTTGTTGGCAGTGGGTTGGTTATTACTATTGCAATGAAAGTGCACATGGCTGTTTAATTATTATTTAGGGGGTTGGTTATTTGATTATTATTTTTATTCCTTTTTTTTTTCAGGGGTTTGGTTTTTTATTTTTTGCATTTTTGAAATTAAAAGTGCACAGGGCTATGTAATTATTATTTTTGTGCCTGATAAGGCAGGGGTTGGTTATTTTATTTGCAATAATTGAATATTAAAAGTGCACAGGGCTATTTGATTATTATTTTTGTGCCTGGTGAGGCCAGGGGGGTTAGTTATTATATTTGCAATGATTGAATATTAAAAGTGCACAGGGCTATTTGATTATTATTTATGAGCCTGATGAGGCCAGGGGGTTGGTTATTATATTTGCAATGATGGAATATTAAAAGTGCACAGGGCTTTTTTATTATAATTTTTATGCCTGTTGAGGCCAGGGGGTTGGTTATTATATTTGCAATGATGGAATATTAAAGTGCACAGGGCTATTTTATTATTATTTTTTGTGCCTGATGAGGCCAGGGGGGGTTAGTTATTATTTTGCAATGATGGAATATTAAAAGTGCACATTTTATTATTATTATTTTTGTGCCTGATGAGGGGGGGGGGGTTAGTTATTATATTTGCAATGATGGAATATTAAAAGTGCACAGGGCTATTTGATTATTATTTTTGTGCCTGATGAGGCCAGGGGGATTGGTTATTTTATTTGCAATGATGGAATATTAAAAGTGCACAGGGCTATTTATTATTATTTTTTGTGCCTGATGAGGCCAGGGGGTTAGTTATTTTTTTTGCAATGATGGAATATTAAAAGTGCACAGGGCTATTTAATTATTATTTTTGAGCCTCATGAGGCCAGGGGGTACGTTATTATATTTTCATAAATGGAATATTAAAAGTGCACAGGGCTATTTAATTATTATTTTTGTGGCTGTTGTGGCCAGGGAGATTGTTATTATATTTGCAATACTGGAATATTTAAAGTGCACAGGGCTATTTGATTATTATTTTTGTGCCTGTTTAGGCTAGGGGGTACGTTATTATATTTGCATAGATGGAATATTAAAAGTGCACAGGGCTATTTAATTATTTTTGCGCCTAATGAGGCCATGGGGGGGTTAGTTATTATTTTTGCAATGATGGAATATTAAAAGTGCACAGGGCTATTTGATTATTATTTTTGTGCCTGATGAGGCCAGGGGGTTAGTTATTATATTTGCAATGATGGAATATTAAAAGTGAACAGGGCTATTTGATTATTATTTTTTGAGCCTGATGAGGCCAGGGGGTTCGGTTATTTTTTTGCAATGATGGGAATATTAAAAGTTCACAGGGCTTTTTTATTATTATTTTTGTGCCTGATGAGGCCAGGGGGGTTGGTTATTTTATTTGCAATGATGAATATTAAAAGTGCACAGGGCTATTTTGATTATTATTTTTGTGCCTGATGAGGCCAGGGGGTTGGTTATTATATTTGCAATGATTGAATATTAAAAGTGCACATGGGCTATTTAATTATTTTTGGGTGCCTGATAAGGCAGGGGCTTGGTTATTTTATTTGCAATGATTGAATATTAAAAGTGCACAGGGCTATTTTTTATTATTTTTTTTGTGCCTGATGAGGCCAGGGGGTTAGTTATTTTTTTGCAATGATGGAATATTAAAAGTGCACAGGGCTATTTGATTATTATTTTTGTGCCTGATGAGGCCAGGGGGGGTTAGTTATTATATTTGCAATGATGGAATATTAAAAGTGCACAGGGCTATTTGATTATTATTTTTTGCCTGATGAGGCCAGGGGGGGTTGGTTTTTATTTTGCAATGATGGGATATTAAAAGTGCACAGGGCTTTTTTATTATAATTTTTTTGCCTGTTGAGGCCAGGGGGTTGGTTATTGTATTTGCAAAGATGGAATATTAGAAGTGCACAGGGCTATTTTATTATTATTTTTGTGCCTGATGAGGCCAGGGGGTTAGTTATTATTTTGCAATGATGGAATATTAAAAGTGCACAGGGCTATTTGATTATTATTTTTGAGCCTGATGAGGCCAGGGGGTTGGTTATTTTTATTTGCAATGATGGGATATTAAAAGTGCACAGGGTTTTTTTATTATAATTTTTATGCCTGTTGTGTACAGGGGGTTGGTTATTATATTTGCAATGATGGAATATTAAAAGTGCACAGGGCTATTTGATTATTATTTTTAAGCCTCATGAGGCCAGGGGGTACGTTATTATATTTTCATAAATGGAATATTAAAAGTGCACAGGGCTATTTAATTATTATTTTTGTGGCTGTTGAGGCCAGGGAGATTGTTATGATATTTGCAATACTGGAATATTTAAAGTGCACAGGGCTATTTGATTACTATGTAATGGGTTATTGGGTTACTATGTAATGATGGGATATTAAAAGTGCACAGGCCAGGGGGTACGTTATTATATTTTCATAAATGGAATATTAAAAGTGCACAGGGCTATTTAATTATTATTTTTGTGCCTGATGAGGCCAGGGGGTTGGTTATTATTTTGAAATGATGGAATATTAAAAGTGCACAGGGCTATTTGATTATTATTTTTGTGCCTGGTGAGGCCAGGCGGTTAGTTATTATATTTGCAATGATGGAATATTAAAAATGAACATTGCTATTTGATTAATATTTATTTGCCTTATAAGGCCAGGGGGTCTATTATTTGATTGCTATTTTTTTTCCTTTTTTGGGCAGGGGGTTGGTTATTTGATTATTATTTTTATTTCTTTTTTTTTCAGGGGTTTGGTTTTTTATTTTTGCAATGAAAGTGCACAGGGCTATTTGATTATTATTAGGGTGCCTGATAAGGCAGGGGCTTGGTTATTTTATTTGCAATAATTGAATATTAAAAGTGCACAGGGCTATTTGATTATTATTTTTGTGCCTGGTGAGGCCAGGGGGTTAGTTATTATATTTGCAATGATGAATATTAAAAGTGCACAGGGCTATTTGATTATTATTTTTTGAGCCTGATGAGGCCAGGGGGTTGGTTATTATATTTGCAATGAATATTAAAAGTGCACAGGGCTATTTAATTATTATTAGGGTGCCTGATAAGGCAGGGGCTTGGTTATTTTATTTGCAATGATTGAATATCAAAAGTGCACAGGGCTATTTTATTATTATTAGGGTGCCTGATAAGGCAGGGGCTTGGTTATTTTATTTGCAATGATTGAATATTAAAAGTGCACAGGGCTATTTTATTGTTATTTTTGTGCCTGATGAGGCCAGGGGGTTAGTTATTTTTATTTGCAATTTGAATATTTGAATATTAAAAGTGCACAGGGGGGCTCTTTAATTATTATTATTTTTTGTGCCTGATGAGGCCAGGGGGTTAGTTATTTTATTTTTGCAATGATGGATATTAAAAGTGCACAGGGCTTTTTATTATAATTTTTAAAAGTGCCTGTGCCTGATGAGGCCAGGGGGTTGGTTTTTTATTTGCAATGATGGAATATTAAAGTGCACAGGGCTATTTTTATTATTTTTTTGTGCCTGATGAGGCCAGGGGGTTAGTTATTATTTTGCAATGATGGAATATTAAAAGTGCACAGGGCTATTTGATTATTATTTTTGTGCCTGGTGAGGCCAGGGGGTTAGTTATTATATTTGCAATGATGGAATATTAGAAGTGCACAGGGCTAATTGATTATTATTAGGGTGCCTGATAGGGTAGGGGCTTGGTCATTTTATTTGCAATGCTTGAATATTAAAAGTGCACAGGGCTTTTTATTATTATTTTTGTGCCTGATGAGGCCAGGGGGTTAGTTATTATTTTTGCAATGATGGAATATTAAAAGTGCACAGGGCTATTTAATTATTATTAGGGTGCCTGATGAGGCCAGGGGCTTGGTCAGTTTTTATTTGCAATGCTTGAATATTAAAAGTGCACAGGGCTTTTTTTTTATTATTTTTTTGTGCCTGATGAGGCCAGGGGGTTAGTTATTATTTTTGCAATGATGGAATATTAAAAGTGCACAGGGCAATTTAATTATTATTAGGGTGCCTGATGTGCCTGATGGGCAGGGGCTTGGTCATTTTATTTGCAATGATGGAATATTAAAAGTGCACAGGGCTATTTAATTATTATGTTTGTGCTTAATAGGGTAGGGTGTTGGTTATTTTATTTGCAATAATTTAATATTAAAAGTGCACAGGGCTATTTAATCATTATTTTTGCGCCTAAAGAGGCCAGGGGGTTGGTTATTTTTAGGGCTATTTTTTTTTTTTTTCTGCCTTTTGTGGGCAGTGGGTTGGTTATTATTATTGCAATGAAAGTGCACATGGCTGTTTAATTATTATAAGGGTGCTTGATAGGGCATACGGGATTGGTTATTTTATTTGCAATAATTGAATATAAAAAGTGCAAAGGGCTATACGATTATTATTTTTGTGCCTAATAGGCCAGGGGGTTGGTTATTTTATTTGCAATGGAAGTGCACATGGCTATTTTATTTTTTTTTTTTTTTTTTGGCTGATAGGCCAGGGGGTTGGTTATTTTATTTGCAATGATAGAATATTAAAAGTGAACATTGCTATTAGATTATTATTTTTTGCCTGATAAGGCCCGGAGGTTGTTATTTTATTTGCAATGATTGAATATTAAAAATAAACATTGCTATTAGATTATTATTTTTTGCCTGATGAGGCCAGGGGGTTGGTTATTTTATTTGCAATGATAGAATATTAAATGTGCACATTGCTATTATAATTATTTTTTTGCCTGATGAGGCCAGGGGGTTGTTATTTTATTTGCAATGATTGAATATTAAAAGTGAACATTGCTATTAGATTATTATTTTTTGCCCGATGAGGCCAGGGGGGGGGTTTTTTTTATTTGCAATGATTGAATATTAAAAGCTAACATTGCTATTAGATTATTATTTTTTTTGCCCGATGAGGCCAGGGAGTTAGTTATTTTATTTGCAATGATTGAATATTAAAATGAACATTGCTATTTGATTAATATTTATTTGCCTGATAAGGCCAGGGGGTCTGTTATTTGATTGTTATTTTTTTTCCTTTTTTGGGCAGGGGGTTGGTTATTTGATTATTATTTTTATTCCTTTTTTTTCAGGGGGTTGGTTTTTTATTTTTGCAATGAAAGTGCACTGGGCTATGTAATTATTATTTTTGTGCCTGATAGGGCAGGATGTTGGTTATTTTATTTGCAATAATTGAATATTAAAAGTGCACAGGGCTATTTGATTATTATTTTTGTGCCTGGTGAGGCCAGGAGGGGGTTAGTTATTATATTTGCAATGATGGAATATTAAAAGTGCACAGGGCTATTTGATTATTATTTTTGAGCCTGATGAGGCCAGGGGGTTGGTTATTATATTTGCAATGATGGAATATTAAAAGTGCACAGGGCTATTTGATTATTATATTTTTGAGCCTGATGAGGCCAGGGGTTTGGTTATTTTATTTGCAATGATTGGATATTTAAAAGTGCACAGGGCACATTTATTTATTATTTTTTTTGTGCCTGATGAGGCCAGGGGGTTGGTTATTATATTTGCATTGATGGAATATTAAAAGTGCACAGGGCTATTTATTATTATTTTTGTGCCTAATGAGGCCAGGGGTTTTGGTTTTTTTGCAATTTTTGAATTTTTTTTATTTTTTTTACCTGCCTGATGGGGCAGTGGGTTGGTTATTATTTTTGCAATGAAAGTGCGCATGGCTATTTAATTATTATTAGGGTGCCTGATAGGGCAGGGGCTTGGTCATTTTATTTGCAATGCTTGAATATTAAAAGTGCACAGGGCTATTTTATTATTATTTTTGTGCCTGGTGAGGCCAGGGGGGGGTTAGTTATTATTTTTGCAATGATTGAATATTAAAAGTGCACAGGGCTATTTATTATTATTATTTTTTTGATTTGCCTGATGAGTGAGGCCTTGGGGGGGGTTTTTATATTTGCAATGATGGAATATTAAAAGTGCACTGGGGGCGATTTTTATTATTTTTTTGTGCCTTAATAGGGTAGGGGGTTGGTTATTTTATTTGCAATAATTTAATATTAAAAGTGCACAGGGCTATTTTTATTATTATTTTTGCGCCTAAAGAGGCCAGGGGGTTGGTTATTATTTGATTATTTTTTTTTTGCCTTTTGTGGGCAGTGGGTTGGTTATTATTATTGCAATGAAAGTGCACATGGCTGTTTAATTATTATTTGGGTGCCTGATAGGGCAGGGGATTGGTTATTTTATTTGCAATAATTGAATATAAAAAGTGCAAAGGGCTATATGATTATTATTTTTGTGCCTAATAGGCCAGGGGGTTGGTTATTTTATTTGCAATGGAAGTGCACATGGCTATTTAATTATTTTTTTTTTGGCTCATAAGCCAGGGGGTTGGTTATTTTATTTGCAATGATAGAATATTAAAAGTGAACATTGCTATTAGATTGTTATTTTTTGCCTGATAAGGCCCGGAGGTTGTTATTTTATTTGCAATGATTGAATATTAAAAATAAACATTGCTATTTGATTATAATTTTTGTGCCTGATGAGGCCAGGGGGTTGGTTATTATATTTGCAATGATGGAATATTAAAAGTATATTTTTGCCTGATAGCAGGGGGTTGGTTATTTTGTTTGCAATGATTGAATATTAAAAGTGAACATTGCTATTAGGTAATTATTTTTTGCCTGATGAGGCCAAGGGGTTGTTATTTTATAAGCAATGATTGAATATTAAAAGTGAACATTGCTATTAGATTATTATTTTTTGCCCGATGAGGCCAGGGGGTTGGTTATTTTATTTGCAATGATTAAATATTAAAAGCTAACATTGCTATTAGATTATTATTTTTTTGCCCGATGCGGCCAGGGAGTTAGTTATTTTATTTGCAATGATTGAATATTAAAATGAACATTGCTATTTGATTAATATTTATTTGCCTGATAAGGCCAGGGGGTCTGTTATTTGATTTTTTTTTTTTTCCTTTTTTGGGCAGGGGGTTGGTTATTTGATTATTATTTTTATTCCTTTTTTTTCAGGGGGTTGGTTTTTTATTTTTGCAATGAAAGTGCACTGGGCTATGTAATTATTATTTTTGTGCCTGATGGGGCAGGATGTTGGTTATTTTATTTGCAATAATTGAATATTAAAAGTGCACAGGGCTATTTGATTATTATTTTTGTGCCTGGTGAGGCCAGGGGGTTAGTTATTATATTTGCAATGATGGAATATTAAAAGTGCACAGGGCTATTTGATTATTATTTTTGAGCCTGATGAGGCCAGGGGGGGTTGGTTATTATATTTGCAATGATGGAATATTAAAAGTGCACAGGGCTATTTGATTATTATTTTTTGAGCCTAATGAGGCCAGGGGGTTTGTTATTATGCAATGATGGGATATTAAAAGTGCACAGGGCTAATTGATTATTATTTTTGTGCCTGATGTGGCCAGGGGGTTGTTTATTATATTTGCAATACTGGAATATTTAAAGTGCACAGGGCCATTTGATTATTATTTTTGTGCCTGTTTAGGCTAGGGGGTACGTTATTATATTTGCATAGATGGAATAATAAAAGTGCACAGGGCTATTTAATTATTATTTTTGCGCCTTATGAGGCCATGGTTTTTTTTTTTTTTTTAATTTTTTTTTTTTTTTATTTTTTGGGGCCTGATGAGGCCAGGGGGTTGGTTATTTTTTTTGCAATGAAATTAAAAGTGCACATGGCTATTTAATTATTATTAGGGTGCCTGATAGGGCAGGGGCTTGGTCATTTTATTTGCAATGCTTGAATATTAAAAGTGCACAGGGCTTTTTTATTATTATTTTTGTGCCTGATGAGGCCAGGGGGGGTTAGTTATTATTTTTTTGCAATGATGGAATATCAAAAGTGCACAGGGCTATTTGATTATTATTTTTGTGCCTGGTGAGGCCAGGGGGTTGGTTATTATATTTGCAATGATTGAATATTAAAAGTGCACAGGGCTATTTGATTATATTTTTGAGCCTGATGAGGCCAGGGGTTTGGTTATTATTTGCAATGATGATGAATATTAAAAGTGCACAGGGCTATTTAATTATTATTTTTGTGCCTGATGAGGCCAGGGGGTTGGTTATTATATTTGCAATGATTAAATATTAAAAGTGCACAGGGCTATTTGATTATATTTTTGTGCCTGATGAGGCCAGGGGGTTGGTTATTATATTTGCAATAAAAGTGCGGATGGCTATTTAATTATTATTAGGGTGCCTGATAAGGCAGGGGCTTGGTTATTTTATTTGCAATGATTGAATATTAAAAGTGCACAGGGCTATTTTATTGTTATTTTTGTGCCTGATAGAGCAGGGGGTTGGTTATTTTATTTGCAATGGTTGAATATTAAACGTGCACAGGGCTCTTTGATTATTATTTTTGCGCCTAATGAGGCCATGGGGTTAGTTATTATATTTGCAATGATGGAATATAAAAAAGTGCGCATGGCTATTTGATTATTATTAGGGTGCCTGATAGGGCAGGGGCTTGGTCATTTTATTTGCAATGCTTGAATATTAAAAGTGCACAGGGCTATTTTATTATTATTTTTGTGCCTGATGAGGCCAGGGGGTTAGTTATTATTTTTTGCAATGATGGAATATTAAAAGTGCACAGGGCTATTTAATTATTATTAGGGTGCCTGATAGGGCAGGGGCTTGGTCATTTTATTTGCAATGCTTGAATATTAAAAGTGCACAGGGCTATTTTATTATTATTTTTGTGCCTGATGAGGCCAGGGGGGTAGTTATTATTTTTGCAATGATGGAATATTAAAAGTGCACAGGGCTATTTATTATTATTAGGGTGCCTGATAGGGCAGGGGCTTGGTCATTTTATTTGCAATGCTTGAATATTAAAAGTGCACAGGGCTATTTTATTATTATTTTTGTGCCTGATGAGGCCAGGGGGTTAGTTATTATTTTTGCAATGATGGAATATTAAAAGTGCACAGGGCTATTTAATTATTATTAGGGTGCCTGATAGGGCAGGGGCTTGGTCATTTTATTTGCAATGCTTGAATATTAAAAGTGCACAGGGCTATTTTATTATTATTTTTTGTGCCTGATGAGGCCAGGGGGTTAGTTATTATTTTTGCAATGATGGAATATTAAAAGTGCACAGGGCTATTTAATTATTATTAGGGTGCCTGATAGGGCAGGGGCTTGGTCATTTTATTTGCAATGCTTGAATATTAAAAGTGCACAGGGCTATTTTATTATTATTTTTTGTGCCTGATGAGGCCAGGGGGTTAGTTATTATTTTTGCAATGATGGAATATTAAAAGTGCACAGGGCTTTTATTATTATTTAGGTGCCTGATGAGGCCAGGGGCTTGGTTATTTTTTTTTTTATTTGCAATGCTTGAATATTAAAAGTGCACAGGGCTATTTTATTATTATTTTTGTGCCTGATGAGGCCAGGGGGGTTAGTTATTATTTTTTGCAATGATGGAATATTAAAAGTGCACAGGGCTATTTGATTATTATTTTTTTTGTGCCTGCCTGATGAGGCCAGGGGGTTGGTTATTATATTTGCAATGATTGAATATTAAAAGTGCACAGGGCTATTTATTATTTTTTTTTATGCCTGATGAGGCCAGGGGGTTGGTTATTATATTTGCAATGATGGAATATTAAAAGTGCACAGGGCTATTTTATTATTATTTTTTTGCCTGATAGGCCAGGGGTTGGTTATTTTTTTATTTGCAATTTTGAATATTAAAAGTGCACAGGGCTATTTTTTTTTTTAAAGAGGCCAGGGGGTTGGTTATTTTATTTTTTTTTTTTTTTTTTTGTGGGGGGGGTTATTATTATTTATTGAAAGTTTTTTTTTTTTTTTGTGCCTGATAGGGCAGGGGGTTTGGTTTTTTATTTGCAATGATGAATATTAAAAGTGCACAGGGCTTTTTATTATTATTTTTGTGCCTGATGAGGCCAGGGGGTTGGTTATTTTATTTGCAATAATTGAATATTAAAAGTGCACAGGGCTATTTTTTTTTTTTTTTTTGTGCCTGATGAGGCCAGGGGGTTGGTTATTATATTTTGCAATGATGAATATTAAAAGTGCACAGGGCTATTGATTATTATTTTTTGCCTGATGAGGCCAGGGGGGTTATTTTATATTGCAATGAAAAGTGCACAGGGCTATTGATTATTATTTTTTTGCCTGATGAGGCCAGGGGGTTGGTTATTATATTTGCAATGATTAATATTAAAAGTGCACAGGGCTATTTGATTATATTTTTGAGCCTGATGAGGCCAGGGGTTTGGTTATTTTATTTGCAATGATTGAATATTAAAAAAGTGCACAGGGCTATTAGATTATTTATTATTGTGCCTAATGAAGGCAGGGGCTTGGTTATTTTATTTGCAATGATTGAATTTTAAAAGTGCACAGGGCTATTTGATTCTTATTTTTGAGCCTGATGAGGCCAGGGGGTTGGTTATTTTATTTGCAATGATTGAATATTAAAAGTGCACAGGGCTATTTTATTGTTTTTTTGCCTGATGAGGCCAGGGGGTTGGTTTTTTTTTTTTTTTTTTTAAAAGTTTTTTTTTTTTTTTTTACCTTTGGGGACAGTGGGTTGGTTATTATTTTTGCAATAAAGGTGCGCATGGCTATTTAATTATTATTAGGGTGCCTGATAAGGCAGGGGGTTGGTTATTATATTTGCAATGATGGAATATTAAAAGTGCACAGGGCTTTTTGATTATTATTTTTGTGCCTGATGAGGCCACCAGGGGGTTGGTTATTATTTTTGCAATTATGGAATATTAAAAGTGCACAGGGCTATTTGATTATTATTTTTGTGCCTGATGAGGCCAGGCACAGGGGGATTATTATTTTTGGTTATTATATTTGCAATGATTGAATATTAAAAGTGCACAGGGCTATTTGATTATTATTTTTTGAGCCTGATGAGGCCAGGGGGTTGGTTATTTATTTGCAATGCAATGCAATGATGGAATATTAAAAGTGCACAGGGCTATTTTTTATTAATTTTTGTGCCTGATGAGGCCATGGGGCCAGGGGGTTGGTTATTATATTTGCAATGATGGAATATTAAAGTGCACAGGGCTAATTGATTATAATTTTTGTGCCTGATGAGGCCAGGGGGGTTGGTTTTTTTGCAATATTATATTTGCAATAAAAGTGTGGATGGCTATTTAATTATTATTAGGGTGCCTGATAAGGCAGGGGCTTGGTTATTTTATTTGCAATGATTGAATATTAAAAGTGCACAGGGCTATTTTATATTTATTTTTGTGCCTGATAGAGCAGGGGGTTGGTTATTTTATTTGCAATGCTTGAATATTAAAAGTGCACAGGGCTATTTTTTATTATTATTTTTTGTGCCTGATGAGGCCAGGGGGGTTGGTTATTTTTTTTGCAATGATGGAATATTAAAAGTGCACAGGGCTTTTTATTTTTATTTTTTTGTGCCTGATGAGGCCAGGGGGTTAGTTATTATTTTTTTGCAATGATGGAATATTAAAAGTGCACAGGGCTATTTTATTTATTATTATTAGGGTGCCTGATAGGGCAGGGGCTTGGTCATTTTATTTGCAATGCTTGAATATTAAAAGTGCACAGGGCTATTTAATTATTATTAGGGTGCCTGATAGGGCAGGGGCTTGGTCATTTTATTTGCAATGCTTGAATATTAAAAGTGCACAGGGCTATTTAATTATTATTAGGGTGCCTGATAGGGCAGGGGCTTGGTCATTTTATTTGCAATGCTTGAATATTAAAAGTGCACAGGGCTATTTTATTATTATTTTTGTGCCTGATGAGGCCAGGGGGTTAGTTTATTATTTTTGCAATGATGGAATATTAAAAGTGCACAGGGCTATTTAATTATTATTAGGGTGCCTGATAGGGCAGGGGCTTGGTCATTTTATTTGCAATGCTTGAATATTAAAAGTGCACAGGG
Organism: Euschistus heros; assembly: GCA_003667255.2. NCBI lineage: Eukaryota > Metazoa > Arthropoda > Insecta > Hemiptera > Pentatomidae > Euschistus > Euschistus heros. Next base: position 1,012,871 of record RCWM02000394.1, read on the forward strand.
CTATTTTATTATTATTTTTGTGCCTGATGAGGCCAGGGGGTTAGTTATTTTATTTGCAATGGTTGAATATTAAAAGTGCACAGGGCTATTTAATTATTATTAGGGTGCCTGATAGGGCAGGGGCTTGGTCATTTTATTTGCAATGCTTGAATATTAAAAGTGCACAGGGCTATTTTATTATTATTTTTGTGCCTGATGAGGCCAGGGGGTTAGTTATTATTTTTGCAATGATGGAATATTAAAAGTGCACAGGGCTATTTAATTATTATTAGGGTGCCTGATAGGGCAGGGGCTTGGTCATTTTATTTGCAATGCTTGAATATTAAAAGTGCACAGGGCTATTTTATTATTATTTTTGTGCCTGATGAGGCCAGGGGGTTAGTTATTATTTTTGCAATGATGGAATATTAAAAGTGCACAGGGCTATTTAATTATTATTTTAGGGTGCCTGATAGGGCAGGGGCTTGGTCATTTTATTTGCAATGCTTGAATATTAAAAGTGCACAGGGCTATTTTATTATTATTTTTGTGCCTGATGAGGCCAGGGGGTTTTTTTATTTTTGCAATGATGGAATATTAAAAGTGCACAGGGCTATTTATTATTATTTTTTTGTGCCTGATGAGGCCAGGGGGGTTGGTTATTTTATTTGCAATGCTTTTTTTTTGAATATTAAACGTGCACAGGGCTCTTTGATTATTATTTTTCCGCCTGATGAGGCCAGGGGGTTAGTTATTATATTTGCAATGATGGAATATTAAAAGTGCACAGGGCTTTTTTATTATAATTTTTTTGCCTGTTGAGGCCAGGGGGTTTGTTATTATATTTGCAATGATGGAATATTAGAAGTGCACAGGGCTTTTATATTATTTTTGTGCCTGATGAGGCCAGGGGGTTGGTTATTTTATTTTTTTGCAATGATTGAATATTAAAAGTGCACAGGGCTATTTTATTATTATTTTTGGGTGCCTGATGAGGGCAGGGGGTTGGTTATTTTATTTGCAATGATTGAATATTAAAAGTGCACAGGGCTATTTATTGATTTTATTTTTGTGCCTGATGAGGCCAGGGGGGTTGGTTATTTTTTTGCAATGATGAATATTAAAAGTGCACAGGGCTATTTTATTATTTTTTTGTGCCTGAGGCCAGGGGGTTGGTTATTTTATTTGCAATGATTGAATATTAAAATGATTTATTAAAAGTGCACAGGGCTATTTGATTATTATTTGATTTTTTGTGCCTGATGAGGCCAGGGGGTTGGTTATTATTATTTTTGCAATGATGGAAATTAAAAGTGCACAGGGCTATTTTTGATTATTATTTTTGTGCCTGATGAGGCCAGGGGGTTGGTTATTTTTATGCACAGGGCAATGATGGAATTTGCAATTAAAAGTGCACAGGGCTATTTGATTATTATTTTTTTGTGCCTGATGAGGCCAGGGGGTTGGTTTTTATTTGCAATGATGGAATATTAAAAGTGCACATAGGGCTATTTGATTATATTTTTGAGCCTGATGAGGCCAGGGGTTTGGTTATTTTATTTGCAATGATTGAATATTACAAGTGCACAGGGCTATTTTATTGTTATTTTTGTGCCTGATAGAGCAGGGGGTTGGTTATTTTATTTGCAATGGTTGAATATTAAACAGTGCACAGGGCTATTTATTAAATTTTTTGCCTAATGAGGCCAGGGGGGGTTTTTTTTTTTGCAATGATTGAATATTAAAGTGCACAGGGCTTTTTTTTTTTTTTTTTTTGCCTGATGGGCAGGGTTGGTTTTTTTTGCAATGATTGAATATTAAAAGTGCACATGGCTATTTATTATTTTTAGGGTGCCTGATAGGGCAGGGGGTTGGTTATTTTATTTGCAATGCTTGAATATTAAAAGTGCACAGGGCTATTTTATTATTATTTTTGTGCCTGATGAGGCCAGGGGGTTGGTTATTTTATTTGCAATGATAGAATATTAAAAGTGAACATTGCTATTAGATTATTATTTTTTGCCTGATAAGGCCCGGGGGTTGGTTATTTTTTTTGCAATGATGGAATATTAAAAGTGCACAGGGGGCTATTTTATTATTTGCAATGATTGAATATTTTATTTTTTTTTGTGCCTGATGAGGCCACCAGGGGGTTGGTTATTATTTTTGCAATTATGGAATATTAAAAGTGCACAGGGCTATTTGATTATTATTTTTGTGCCTGATGAGGCCAGGGGGTTGGTTATATATTTGCAATGATGGAATATTAGAAGTAAAACACAGGGGCTATTTGATTATTATTTTTTTGCCTGATGAGGAGGAGGGGGGGGGGTTGGTTTTTTATTTTTGCAATGATGGAATATTAAAAGTGCACAGGGCTATTTATTATTATTTTTTTGTGCCTGATGAGGCCAGGGGGTTGGTTTTTTTATTTGCAATGATTGAATATTAAAAGTGCACAGGGCTATTTGATTATTATTTTTTTGCCTGATGAGGCCAGGGGGTTGTTTTTTTTTATTTTTTTGCAAATTGCACAGGGCTATTTGATTTTTTTTTTGCACAGGCAGGGGTTTTTGTTATTTTTTTTTTGCCTGATGAGGCCAGGGGGTTGGTTATTTTTTTGCAATGATGAAATTAAAAGTGCACAGGGCTATTTAATTATTTTTGGTGCCTGATAGGGCAGGGGGTTGGTTATTTTTTATTTGCAATGATTGAATATTAAAAGTGCACAGGGCTATTTTATTATTATTTTTGTGCCTGATGAGGCCAGGGGGTTGTTATTATATTTGCAATGATGGAATATTAAAAGTGCACAGGGGCTTTAGATTATTATTTTTTGCCCGATGATGCCAGGGGGTTGGTTATTTTATTTGCAATGATTGAATATTAAAAGTGCACAGGGCTATTTGATTATTATTTATGAGCCTGATGAGGCCAGGGGGTTCGTTATTATATTTGCAATGATGGAATATTAAAAGTGCACAGGGCTATTTTATTATTATTTTTGGGTGCCTGATAGGCCAGGGGGTTGGTTATTTTATTTGCAATGATTGAATATTAAAAGTGCACAGGGCTATTTTATTATTATTTTTGTGCCTGATGAGGCCAGGGGGGTTGGTTATTTTATTTGCAATGGTTGAATATTAAACGTGCACAGGGCTCTTTGATTATTATTTTTTTGCCTGATAGGGCAGGGGCTTGGTCATTTTATTTGCAATGCTTGAATATTAAAAGTGCACAGGGCTATTTTTTATTATTATTTTTGTGCCTGATGAGGCCAGGGGGTTATTTTATTTTTGCAATGATGGAATATTAAAAGTGCACAGGGCTTTTGATTATTATTAGGGTGCCTGATGATAGGGGGCAGGGGCTTGGTCATTTTATTTCCAATGCTTGAATATTAAAAGTGCACAGGGCTTTTTTATTATTATTTTTGTGCCTGATGAGGCCAAGGGGTTAGTTAGTTTTTTTTTGCAATGATGGAATATTAAAAGTGCACAGGGCTTTGATTATTATTAGGGTGCCTGATGAGGCAGGGGCTTTGGTTTTTTATTTGCAATGCTTGAATATTAAAAGTGCACAGGGCTATTTTATTATTATTTTTGTGCCTGATGAGGCAGGGGGGTTAGTTATTATTTTTGCAATGATGGAATATTAAAAGTGCACAGGGCTATTTTTATTATTATTAGGGTGCCTGATAGGGCAGGGGCTTGGTCATTTTATTTGCAATGCTTGAATATTAAAAGTGCACAGGGCTATTTTATTATTATTTTTGTGCCTGATGAGGCCAGGGGGTTAGTTATTATTTTTGCAATGATGGAATATTAAAAGTGCACAGGGCTATTTAATTATTATTAGGGTGCCTGACAGGGCAGGGGCTTGGTCATTTTATTTGCAACGCTTGAATATTAAAAGTGCACAGGGGTATTTTATTATTTTTTGTGCCTGATGAGGGGGGGGGTTAGTTATTATTTTTGCAATGATGGAATATTAAAAGTGCACAGGGCTATTTAATTATTATTAGGGTGCCTGATAGGGCAGGGGCTTGGTCATTTTATTTGCAATGCTTGAATATTAAAAGTGCACAGGGCTATTTTATTATTATTTTTGTGCCTGATGAGGCCAGGGGGTTAGTTATTATTTTTTGCAATGATGGAATATTAAAAGTGCACAGGGCTATTTAATTATTATTAGGGTGCCTGATAGGGCAGGGGCTTGGTCATTTTATTTGCAATGCTTGAATATTAAAAGTGCACAGGGCTATTTTATTATTATTTTTTGTGCCTGATGAGGCCAGGGGGGTTAGTTATTTTTTTTTGCAATGATGGAATATATTAAAAGTGCACAGGGCTATTTATTATTATTTTTGTGCCTGATGAGGCCAGGGGGTTGGTTATTATTTTTGCAATGATTGAATATTAAAAGTGCACAGGGCTTTTATTATTTTTTTGTGCCTGATGAGGCCAGGGGGTTGGTTATTTTTTTTGCAATGATGAATATTAAAAGTGCACAGGGCTTTTTTATTATTTTTTGTGCCTGATGAGGCCAGGGGGTTGGTTATTTTATTTGCAATGATTGAATATTAAAAGTGCACAGGGCTATTTTGATTATATTTTTGAGCCTGATGAGGCCAGGGGTTTGGTTATTTTATTTGCAATGATTGAATATTACAAGTGCACAGGGCTATTTTTATTATTATTTTTGTGCCTGATGAGGCCAGGGGGTTGGTTATTTTTATTTGCAATGATTTGAATATTAAAAGTGCACAGGGCTTTTTAATTTTTTTTTTTTTGGTTTTTTTTATTTTTTTTTGCCTTTTGTGGGCCAGGGGGTTGGTTATTATTTTTGCAATGATGAATAAAAGTGCACACAGGGCTATTTAATTTATTTTTTTGTGCCTGATAGGCCAGGGGGTTGGTTATTTTATTTGATAGGGCAGGGCTATTTGGTTATTTTTATTTGCAATGTTATTTTTGAATATTAAAAGTGCACAGGGCTATTTTATTATTATTTTTGTGCCTGATGAGGCCAGGGGGGGGGTTAGTTATTTTTTTGCAATGATGGAATATTAAAAGTGCACAGGGCTATTTGATTATTTTTTTTGCCTGATGAGGCCAGGGGGTTGGTTATTTTATTTGCAATGATTGAATATTAAAAGTGCACAGGGCTATTTTATTATTTTTTTTTGCCTGATGAGGCCAGGGGGTTGGTTTTTATTTTTGCAATGATTGAATATTAAAAGTGCACAGGGCTATTGATATTTTTTTTGCCTGATGAGGCCAGGGGGGTTGGTTATTTTATTTTTATATTTGCAATGATTGAATATTAAAAGTGCACAGGGCTATTTGATTATTATTTTTTGTGCCTGATGAGGCCAGGGGTTGGTTATTTTATTTGCAATGATGAATATTTAAAAGTGCACAGGGCTATTTGATTATTTTTTTTGCCTGATGAGGCCAGGGGGTTGGTTATTTTATTTGCAATGATTGAATATTAAAAGTGCACAGGGCTATTTATTATTATTTTTTTTGTGCCTGATGAGGCCAGGGGGTTGGTTATTTTATTTGCAATGATTGAATATTAAAAGTGCACAGGGCTATTTTTATTATTTTTTTGTGCCTGATGAGGCCAGGGGGTTGGTTATTTATTTGCAATATTTTTGCTATTATTATTTTTTAAAAGGGCACAGGTTTTTTATTTTATTGAATTTTTGCACAGGGCTATTTTATTTTTATTTTTTGCCTGATGAGGCCAGGGGGGGTTTTTATTTTTTGATTGAATTTTAAAAGTGCACAGGGCTATTTTATTATTTTTTTTTGCCTGATGAGGCCAGGGGGTTGGTTATTTATTTGCAAATGAATATTAAAAGTGCACAGGGCTTTTTATTATTTTTTTGTGCCTGATGAGGCCAGGGGGTTGGTTTTTTATTTGCAATGATTGAATATTAAAAGTGCACAGGCTATTTATTATTATTTTTTGTGCCTGATGAGGCCAGGGGGGGTTGGTTATTATATTTGCTATGATGGAATATCAAAAGTGCACAGGGCTATTTGATTATTTTTTTTGTGCCTGGTGAGGCCAGGGGGTTGGTTATTATATTTGCAATGATTGAATATTAAAAATGCACGGGGCCCTTTTATTGTTATTTTTGTGCCTGATGAGGCCAGGGGGTTGGTTTTTTTTATTATTTTTGCAATGATGGAATATTAAAAGTGCACAGGGCTATTTGATTATTATTTTTGTGCCTGATGAGGCAGGGGGTTGGTTATTTTATTTGCAATGATTGAATATTAAAAGTGCACAGGGCTATTTTTATTATTATTTTTGTGCCTGATGAGGCCAGGGGGGGTTAGTTATTTTTTTTGCAATGATGGAATATTAAAAGTGCACAGGGCTATTTATTATTATTAGGGTGCCTGATAGGGCAGGGGGCTTGGTTATTTTATTTGCAATGCTTGAATATTAAAAGTGCACAGGGCTATTTTATTATTATTTTTGTGCCTGATGAGGCCAGGGGGTTGGTTATTTTTTTGCAATGATGGAATATTAAAAGTGCACAGGGCTATTTGATTATTATTAGGGTGCCTGATGAGGGCAGGGGGTTGGTTATTTTATTTGCAATGATGAATATTAAAAGTGCACAGGGCTATTTTATTATTTTTTTGTGCCTGATGAGGCCAGGGGGTTGGTTATTTTTTTTGCAATGCTTGAATATTAAAAGTGCACAGGGCTATTTTATTATTTTTTTGTGCCTGATGAGGCCAGGGGGGTTATTTTATTTGCAATGATGGAATATTAAAAGTGCACAGGGCTATTTTATTATTATTTTTGTGCCTGATGAGGGCCAGGGGGGTTATTAAATTTTTGCAATGGGAATATTAAAAGTGCACAGGGCTATTTATTATTATTAGGGTGCCTGATAGGGCAGGGGCTTGGTCATTTTATTTGCAATGCTTGAATATTAAAAGTGCACAGGGCTATTTTATTATTATTTTTTTTGTGCCTGATGAGGCCAGGGGGTTATTATTATTTTTTTGCAATGATGGAATATTAAAAGTGCACAGGGCTATTTAATTATTATTAGGGTGCCTGATAGGGCAGGGGCTTGGTCATTTTATTTGCAATGCTTGAATATTAAAAGTGCACAGGGCTATTTTATTATTATTTTTGTGCCTGATGAGGCCAGGGGGGGGGTTAGTTATTATTTTTTGCAATGGTTGAATATTAAAAGTGCACAGGGCTATTTAATTATTATTAGGGTGCCTGATAGGGCAGGGGCTTGGTCATTTTATTTGCAATGCTTGAATATTAAAAGTGCACAGGGCTATTTATTATTATTTTTTTGTGCCTGATGAGGCCAGGGGGGTTAGTTATTATTTTTGCAATGATGGAATATTAAAAGTGCACAGGGCTATTTAATTATTATTAGGGTGCCTGATAGGGCAGGGGCTTGGTCATTTTATTTGCAATGCTTGAATATTAAAAGTGCACAGGGCTATTTTATTATTATTTTTTTGTGCCTGATAGGCCAGGGGGTTAGTTATTATTTTTTGCAATGATGGAATATTAAAAGTGCACAGGGCTATTTGATTATTATTTTTGTGCCTGTGAGGCCAGGGGGTGGTTATTTTTTATTTGCAATGATTGAATATTAAAAGTGCACAGGGCTATTTTATTATTATTTTTGTGCTTGATGAGGCCAGGGGGTTAGTTATTATTTTTGCAATGATGGAATATTAAAAGTGCACAGGGCTATTTATTATTATTATTAGGATGCCTGATAGGGCAGGGGCTTGGTCATTTTATTTTGCAATGCTTGAATATTAAAAGTGCACAGGGCTATTTTATTATTTTTGTGCCTGATGAGGCCAGGGGGTTAGTTATTATTTTTTTTTGCAGTGATGGAATATTAAAAGTGCACAGGGCTATTTGATTATTATTTTTGTGCCTGGTGAGGCCAGGGGGGAGTTAGTTATTATATTTGCAATGATTGAATATTAAAAGTGCACAGGGCTATTTGATTATTATTTATGAGCCTGATGAGGCCAGGGGGTTGGTTATTATATTTGCAATGATGGAATATTAAAAGTGCACTGGGCGATTTTGTTATTATTTTTGTTCTTAATAGGGTAGGGTGTTGGTTATTTTATTTCCAATAATTTAATATTAAAAGTGCACAGGGCTATTTAATCATTATTTTTGCGCCTAAAGAGGCCAGGGGGTTTTGGTTTTTTGATTTTTTTTTTTTTTTTACCTTTTGTGGGCAGTGGGTAGGTTATTATTTTTGCAATGAAAGTGCACATGGCTGTTTAATTATTATTTGGGTGCCTGATAGGGCAGGGGATTGGTTAATTTATTTGCAATAATTGAATATAAAAAGTGCAAAGGGCTATATGATTATTATTTTTGTGCCTAATAGGCCAGGGGGTTGGTTATTTTATTTGCAATGGAAGTGCACATGGCTAATTTTTTTTTTTTTTTTTTTTTTTTTGGCTGATAGGCCAGGGGGTTGGTTATTTTATTTGCATGATAGAATATTAAAAGTGAACATTGCTATTATTATTATTTTTTTGCCTGATAAGGCCCGGAGGTTGTTATTTTATTTGCAATGATTGAATATTAAAAATAAACATTGCTATTAGATTATTATTTTTTGCCTGATGAGGCCAGGGGGGGTTGGTTATTTTATAAGCAATGATTGAATATTAAAAGTGAACATTGCTATTAGGTAATTATTTTTTGCCTGATGAGGCCAAGGGGTTGTTATTTTATAAGCAATGATTGAATATTAAAAGTGAACATTGCTATTAGATTATTATTTTTTGCCCGATGATGCCAGGGGGTTGGTTATTTTATTTGCAATGATTGAATATTAAAAGCTAACATTGCTATTAGATTATTATTTTTTTTTTTTGCCCGATGAGGCCAGGGAGTTAGTTATTTTATTTGCAATGATTGAATATTAAAAATGAACATTGCTATTTGATTAATATTTATTTGCCTGATAAGGCCAGGGGGTCTGTTATTTGATTGTTATTTTTTTTCCTTTTTTTGGGCAGGGGGTTGGTTATTTGATTATTATTTTTATTCCTTTTTTTTTCAGGGGGTTGGTTTTTTATTTTTGCAATGAAAGTGCACTGGGCTATTTGATTATTATTTTTGTGTGCCTGCCTGAGGCCACAGGGGCTTGGTTATTTTATTTGCAATGATTGAATTTTAAAAGTGCACAGGGCTATTTGATTCTTATTTTTGAGCCTGATGAGGCCAGGGGGTTGGTTATTATATTTGCAATGATGGAATATTAAAAGTGCACAGGGCTATTTGATTATTATTTTTGAGCCTGATGAGGCCAGGGGGTTGGTTATTTTATTTGCAATGATGGAATATTAAAAGTGCACAGGGCTATTTGATTATTATTTTTGTGCCTGATGAGGCCTGGGGGGGGGTTGGTTATTATGCAATGATGGAATATTAAAGTGCACAGGGCTAATTGATTATAATTTTTGTGCCTGATGAGGCCAGGGGTTATATTTGCAATAAAAAAGTGTGGATGGCTATTTTTTAATTATTATTAGGGTGCCTGATAAGGCAGGGGGTTGGTTATTTTATTTGCAATGATTGAATATTAAAAGTGCACAGGGCTATTTATTATTATTTTTTTGTGCCTGATGAGGCCAGGGGGTTGGTTATTTTTTATTTGCAATGATTGAATATTAAAAGTGCACAGGGCTATTTTTTTTATTTTTGTGCCTGATGAGGCAGGGGGTTGGTTATTTTTTTGCAATGATGGAATATTAAAAGTGCACAGGGCTATTTTTTATTATTTTGTGCCTGATGAGGCAGGGGGCTTGGTTTTTTTGCAATGCTTGAATATTAAAAGTGCACAGGGCTTTTTATTTTTTTTTTTGCCTGATGAGGGCAGGGGGGGTTGGTTATTATTTTTGCAATGATGAATATTAAAAGTGCACAGGGCTATTTATTTATTATTATTAGGGTGCCTGATAGGGCAGGGGCTTGGTCATTTTATTTGCAATGCTTGAATATTAAAAGTGCACAGGGCTATTTTTTATTATTTTTTTGTGCCTGATGAGGCCAGGGGGTTAGTTATTATTTTTGCAATGATGAATATTAAAAGTGCACAGGGCTATTTATTATTATTTTAGGGTGCCTGATGAGGCCAGGGGGTTAGTTATTATTTTTGCAATGATGAATATTAAAAGTGCACAGGGCTTTTTTATTATTATTTTTGTGCCTGATGAGGCCAGGGGGTTTGGTTTTATTATTTTTGCAATGATGGAATATTAAAAGTGCACAGGGCTATTATTTATGGAATTGCTATTTATTTTTGTGCCTGATGAGGGCAGGGGCTTGGTCATTTTATTTGCAATGCTTGAATATTAAAAGTGCACAGGGCTATTTAATTATTATTAGGGTGCCTGATAGGCCAGGGGGTTAGTTATTATTTTTGCAATGATGGAATATTAAAAGTTCACAGGGCTTTTTTTATTATTATTTTTGTGCCTGATAGAGGGCAGGGGGTTGGTTATTTTATTTGCAATGCTTGAATATTAAAAGTGCACAGGGCTATTTATTATTATTTTTTGTGCCTGATGAGGCCAGGGGGGGTTAGTTTTTATTTTTTGCAATGATGGAATATTAAAAGTGCACAGGGCTATTTGATTATTATTAGGGTGCCTGATAGGCCAGGGGCTTGGTTATTTTATTTGCAATGATTGAATATTAAAAGTGCACAGGGCTATTTTATTATTATTTTTGTGCCTGATGAGGCCAGGGGGTTGGTTATTTTTTTGCAATGATGAATATTAAAAGTGCACAGGGCTATTTTATTATTATTTTTGTGCCTGATGATAGGCCAGGGGGGTTATTTTATTTGCAATGATTGAATATTAAAAGTGCACAGGGCTATTTTATTATTATTTTTGTGCCTGATGAGGCCAGGGGGTTGGTTATTATTTTTGCAATTGAATGAATATTAAAAGTGCACAGGGCTATTTAATTATTATTTTGTGCCTGATAGGGCAGGGGCTTGGTATTTTATTTGCAATGCTTGAATATTAAAAGTGCACAGGGCTATTTTTTATTATTTTTTTTGTGCCTGATGAGGCCAGGGGGTTAGTTATTTTTTTTGCAATGATGAATATTAAAAGTGCACAGGGCTATTTTTTATTATTATTAGGGTGCCTGATAGGGCAGGGGCTTGGTTATTTTATTTGCAATGCTTGAATATTAAAAGTGCACAGGGCTATTTTATTATTATTTTTTGCCTGATGAGGCCAGGGGGTTATTATTATTTGCAATTATATTTTGCAATGATGGAATATTAATTTATTTGCACAGGGCTATTTATTATTATATTAGGGAGCCTGATGAGGCCAGGGGGTTCGTTATTATATTTGCAATGCTTGAATATTAAAAGTGCACAGGGCTATTTTATTATTATTTTTGTGCCTGATGAGGCCAGGGGGTTAGTTATTTTTTTTGCAGTGATGGAATATTAAAAGTGCACAGGGCTATTTGATTTTATTATATTAGGGTGCCTGATAGGGCAGGGGCTTGGTTATTTTATTTGCAATGCTTGAATATTAAAAGTGCACAGGGCTATTTTATTATTATTTTTGTGCCTGATGAGGCCAGGGGGTTAGTTATTATTTGCAATGATGGAATATTAAAGTGCACAGGGGGATTATTATTTTTTTGATGAGGCCATTATTTTTTTGTGCCTGATGAGGCCAGGGGGGGGTTATTTTATTTTTTTTGCAATGATTGAATATTAAAAGTGCACAGGGCTATTTTATTATTATTTTTTTGTGCCTGATGAGGCCAGGGGGTTAGTTATTTTATTTTTTGCAATGATGGAATATTAAAAGTGCACAGGGCTATTTATTATTATTTTTTTGTGCCTGATGAGGCCAGGGGGTTGGTTATTTTATTTGCAATGATTGAATATTAAAAGTGCACAGGGCTATTTTATTATTATTTTTTGTGCCTGATGAGGCCAGGGGGGGTTGGTTGGTTTTTTTTTTTTGCAATGATGGAATAAAAGTGCACAGGGGTTTTTTTTTTTTTTTGCCTGCCTGAGGGCAGGGGGTTGGTTATTTATTTGCAATGATTGAATATTAAAAGTGCACAGGGCTATTTATTATTATTTTTGTGCCTGATAGGCCAGGGGGGGTTGGTTATTTATTTGCAATGCTTGTCATTTTGAATATTAAAAGTGCACAGGGCTATTTTATTATTATTTTTGTGCCTGATGAGGCCAGGGGGTTAGTTATTATTTTTGCAATGATGGAATATTAAAAGTTCACAGGGCTTTTTTATTATTATTTTTGTGCCTGATGAGGCCAGGGGGTTAGTTTTTTATTTGCAATGCTTGAATATTAAAAGTGCACAGGGCTATTTTATTATTATTTTTTGTGCCTGATGAGGCCAGGGGGTTGGTTATTATTTTTGCAATGATGGAATATAAAAAAGTGCACAGGGCTATTTGATTATTATTTTTGTGCCTGATAGGGCAGGGGCTTGGTTTTTTATTTGCAATGCTTGAATATTAAAAGTGCACAGGGCTATTTTATTATTTTTTTTTGTGCCTGATGAGGCCAGGGGGGGGGTTTTTTTTTTGCAATGATGGAATATTAAAAGTGCACAGGGCTATTTGATTATTTTTTAGGTGCCTGATAGGGCAGGGGCTTGGTTTTTATTTGCAATGCTTGAATATTAAAAGTGCACAGGGCTATTTTATTATTATTTTTGTGCTTGATGAGGCCAGGGGGTTAGTTATTATTTTTGCAATGATGATTGGAATATTAAAAGTGCACAGGGCTATTTAATTATTATTAGGGTGCCTGATAGGGCAGGGGCTTGGTTATTTTTTATTTGCAATGCTTGAATATTAAAAGTGCACAGGGCTATTTTATTATTATTTTTTGTGCCTGATGAGGCCAGGGGGGTTAGTTATTTTTTTGCAGTGATGGAATATCAAAAGTGCACAGGGCTATTTTTATTATTATTATTTTTGTGCCTGGTGAGGCCAGGGGGTTGGTTATTATATTTGCAATGATTAAATATTAAAAGTGCACAGGGCTATTTGATTATTATTTTTGTTTTGTGCTTGATGAGGCCAGGGGGTTAGCTATTTTTTTGCAATATGGAATATTAAAAGTGCACAGGGCTATTTAATTATTATTAGGATGCCTGATAGGGCAGGGGCTTGGTCATTTTATTTGCAATGCTTGAATATTAAAAGTGCACAGGGCTATTTTATTATTTTTTTGTGCCTGATGAGGCCAGGGGGGTTAGTTATTATTTTTGCAGTGATGGAATATTAAAAGTGCACAGGGCTATTTGATTATTATTTTTGTGCCTGGTGAGGCCAGGGGGTTAGTTATTATATTTGCAATGATTGAATATTAAAAGTGCACAGGGCTTTTTTATTATTATTTTTGTGCCTGATGAGGCCAAGGGGTTAGTTATTATTTTTGCAATGATGGAATATTAAAAGTGCACTGGGCGATTTTGTTATTATTTTTGTGCTTAATAGGGTAGGGTGTTGGTTATTTTATTTGCAATAATTTAATATTAAAAGTGCACAGGGCTATTTAATCATTATTTTTGGGCCTAAAGAGGCCAGGGGGTTGGTTATTTGATTTTTTTTTTTTTTTTTGCCTTTTGTGGGCAGTGGGTTAGTTATTATTATTGCAATGAAAGTGCACATGGCTGTTTAATTATTATTTGGGTGCCTGATAGGGCAGGGGATTGGTTAATTTATTTGCAATAATTGAATATAAAAAGTGCAAAGGGCTATATGATTATTTTTTTGTGCCTAATAGGCCAGGGGGTTGGTTATTTTATTTGCAATGGAAGTGCACATGGCTAATTAATTTTTTTTTTTTTTTTTTTTTGGCTGATAGGCCAGGGGGTTGGTTATTTTATTTGCAATGATAGAATATTAAAAGTGAACATTGCTATTAGATTATTATTTTTTGCCTGATAAGGCCCGATGTTGTTGTTATTTTATTTGCAATGATTGAATATTAAAAATAAACATTGCTATTAGATTATTATTTTTTGCCTGATGAGGCCAGGGGGGGGGTTGGTTATTTTATAAGCAATGATTGAATATTAAAAGTGAACATTGCTATTAGGTAATTATTTTTTTGCCTGATGAGGCCAAGGGGGGTTATTTTATTTTATAAGCAATGATTGAATATTAAAAGTGAACATTGCTATTAGATTATTATTTTTTGCCCGATGATGCCAGGGGGTTGGTTATTTTATTTGCAATGATTGAATATTAAAAGCTAACATTGCTATTAGATTATTATTTTTTTTTGCCCGATGAGGCCCAGGGAGTTAGTTATTTTATTTGCAATGATTGAATATTAAAAATGAACATTGCTATTTGATTAATATTTATTTGCCTGATAAGGCCAGGGGGTCTGTTATTTGATTGTTTTTTTTTTTTTCCTTTTTTTTGGGCAGGGGGTTGGTTATTTGATTATTATTTTTTTTTTTCTTTTTTTTCAGGGGGTTGGTTTTTTTTTTTTTTGCAATGAAAGTGCACAGGGCTATTTGATTATTATTTTTGTGCCTGGTGAGGCCAGGGGGGTTAGTTATTATATTTGCAATGATGGAATTTTAAAAGTGCACAGGGCTATTTGATTATTATTTTTGAGCCTGATGAGGCCAGGGGGTTGGTTATTATATTTGCAATGATGGAATATTAAAAGTCCACAGGGCTATTTGATTATTATTTTTGAGCCTGATGAGGCCAGGGGGTTGGTTGGTTATTATGCAATGATGGGATATTTAAAGTGCACAGGGCTAATTGATTATAATTTTTGTGCCTGATGAGGCCAGGGGGGTTGGTTATTTATGCAATGATGGGATATTTAAAGTGCACAGGGCTAATTGATTATAATTTTTGTGCCTGATGAGGCCAGGGGGTTGGTTATTATATTTGCAATAAAAGTGTGGATGGCTATTTAATTATTATTAGGGTGCCTGATAAGGCAGGGGCTTGGTTATTTTATTTGCAATGATTGAATATTAAAAGTGCACAGGGCTATTTTTATTATTTATTTTTGTGCCTGATAGAGCAGGGGGTTGGTTATTTTATTTGCAATGCTTGAATATTAAAAGTGCACAGGGCTATTTTATTATTATTTTTGTGCCTGATGAGGCCAGGGGGTTAGTTATTATTTTTGCAATGATGGAATATTAAAAGTGCACAGGGCTTTTGATTATTATTAGGGTGCCTGATAGGGTAGGGGCTTGGTCATTTTATTTGCAATGCTTGAATATTAAAAGTGCACAGGGCTATTTTTTATTATTATTTTTGTGCCTGATGAGGCCAGGGGGGGTTAGTTATTATTTTTGCAATGATGGAATATTAAAAGTGCACAGGGGCTATTTATTTAATTATTATTAGGGTGCCTGATAGGGCAGGGGCTTGGTCATTTTATTTGCAATGCTTGAATATTAAAAGTGCACAGGGCTATTTTATTATTATTTTTGTGCCTGATGAGGCCAGGGGGGGGTTAGTTATTATTTTTGCAATGATGGAATATTAAAAGTGCACAGGGCTATTTAATTATTATTTTGTGCCTGATGAGGCAGGGGGCTTGGTCATTTTATTTGCAATGCTTGAATATTAAAAGTGCACAGGGCTATTTTATTATTTTTTTGTGCCTGATGAGGCCAGGGGGTTAGTTATTATTTTTGCAATGATGGAATATTAAAAGTGCACAGGGCTATTTAATTATTATTAGGGTGCCTGATAGGGCAGGGGCTTGGTCATTTTATTTGCAATGATGGAATATTAGAAGTGCACAGGGCTAATTTATTATTATTTTTGTGCCTGATGAGGCCAGGGGGTTAGTTATTATTTTTGCAATGATGGAATATTAAAAGTTCACAGGGCTTTTTTATTATTATTTTTGTGCCTGATGAGGCCAGGGGGTTAGTTATTATTTGCAATGCTTGAATATTAAAAGTGCACAGGGCTATTTTATTATTATTTTTGTGCCTGATGAGGCCAGGGGGGTTAGTTATTATTTTTGCAATGATGGAATATTAAAAGTGCACAGGGCTATTTAATTATTTTAGGGTGCCTGATAGGGCTGAGGGGGGGCTTGGTTATTTTATTTTTTATTTGCAATGCTTGAATATTAAAAGTGCACAGGGCTATTTTATTATTTTTTTGTGCCTGATGAGGCCAGGGGGGGTTAGTTATTTTTTTTGCAATGATGGAATATTAAAAGTGCACAGGGCTATTTTATTATTATTTTTAGGGTGCCTGATAGGCCAGGGGGTTGGTTATTTTATTTGCAATGATTGAATATTAAAAGTGCACAGGGCTATTTTATTATTATTTTTTGTGCCTGATGAGGCCAGGGGGTTAGTTTTTATTTTTTTGCAATGATGGAATATTAAAAGTGCACAGGGCTATTTAATTATTATTAGGGTGCCTGATAGGGCCAGGGGCTTGGTCATTTTATTTGCAATGCTTGAATATTAAAAGTGCACAGGGCTATTTTATTATTATTTTTTTGTGCCTGATGAGGCCAGGGGGGGTTAGTTATTATTTTTTTGCAATGATGGAATATTAAAAGTGCACAGGGCTATTTGATTATTTTGTGCCTGATGAGGCCAGGGGGTTGTTATTTTATTTGCAATGATTGAATATTAAAAGTGCACAGGGCTTTATTGATTATTATTTTTGTGCCTGATGAGGCCAGGGGGGGGGTTTTTTATTTTTTTTGCAATGATGAATATTAAAAGTGCACAGGCTATTATTTTTTTTTTTTTGCCTGATGAGGCCAGGGGGTTGTTATTTTATTTTTTGCAATTTTGAATATTAAAAGTGAACATTGCTATTTTTTTTTTTTTTTGCCTGATGAGGCCAGGGGGGGTTTTTTTTTTGCAATGATTGAATATTAAAAGTGCACAGGGCTATTTTATTATTATTTTTTTTTTTTTGCCTGATGAGGCCAGGGGGTTGGTTATTTTTTTTTGCAATGATGGAATATTAAAAGTGCACAGGGCTATTTGATTATTTTTTTGTGCCTGATGAGGGCCAGGGGTTGGTTATTTTTTTTGATTTTTTTTTTATTTATTTGCAATGATTGAAAATTTAAAAGTGCACAGGGCTATTATTATTATTTTTTTTGTGCCTGATGAGGCCAGGGGGGTGGTTATTTTATTTGGAATTTGCAATGATGGAATATTAAAAGTGCACAGGGCTATTTTTATTATTTTTTGTGCCTGATGAGGCCAGGGGGGTTGGTTATTTTATTTGCAATGATTGAATATTAAAAGTGCACAGGGCTATTGATTATTTTTTTTTTTTGTGCCTGAAGGGGGGGCCAGGCAGGGGTTGGTTATTTTATTTGCAATGATGAATATTAAAAGTGCACAGGGCTATTTGATTATTATTTTTGTGCCTGATGAGGCCAGGGGGTTGGTTGTTTTTTATTTGCAATGCAATATTTGAATATTAAAAGTGCACAGGGCTATTTTATTATTATTTTTGTGCCTGATGAGGCCAGGGGGTTGGGTTATTTATTTGCAATGATTGAATATTAAAAGTGCACAGGGCTATTTATTATTATTTTTGTGCCTGATGAGGCAGGGGGTTGGTTATTTTATTTGCAATGATTGAATATTAAAAGTGCACAGGGCTATTTTATTATTATTTTTTGTGCCTGATGAGCAGGGGGGGGTTGTTTTTTTTGCAATGATGGAATATTAAAAGTGCACAGGGCTATTTGATTATTATTAGGGTGCCTGATGAGGGGCCAGGGGGTTGTTATTATATTTGCAATGCTTGAATATTAAAAGTGCACAGGGCTATTTTATTATATTTTTTGTGCCTGATTATTTGGTTATTTTTTTGCAATGATTGAATATTAAAAGTGCACAGGGCTATTTTATTATTTAGGGTGCCTGATAGGGCAGGGGGTTGGTTATTTTATTTGCAATGCTTGAATATTAAAAGTGCACAGGGCTATTTTATTATTATTTTTGTGCCTGATGAGGCCAGGGGGTTAGTTATTATTTTTGCAATGATGGAATATTAAAAGTGCACAGGGCTTTTTTATTATTATTAGGGTGCCTGATAGGGCAGGGGCTTGGTCATTTTATTTGCAATGCTTGAATATTAAAAGTGCACAGGGCTATTTATTTTATTATTTTTTTGTGCCTGATGAGGCCAGGGGGTTAGTTATTATTTTTGCAATGATGGAATATTAAAAGTGCACAGGGCTATTTATTATTATTATTAGGGTGCCTGATAGGGCAGGGGCTTGGTCATTTTATTTGCAATGCTTGAATATTAAAAGTGCACAGGGCTATTTTATTATTATTTTTGTGCCTGATGAGGCCAGGGGGGGGTTAGTTATTATTTTTGCAATGATGGAATATTAAAAGTGCACAGGGCTATTTAATTATTATTAGGGTGCCTGATAGGGCAGGGGCTTGGTCATTTTATTTGCAATGCTTGAATATTAAAAGTGCACAGGGCTATTTTATTATTATTTTTGTGCCTGATGAGGCCAGGGGGTTAGTTATTATTTTTGCAATGATGGAATATTAAAAGTGCACAGGGCTATTAATTTATTAGGGTGCCTGATAGGGCAGGGGCTTGGTCATTTTTTTTATTTGCAATGCTTGAATATTAAAAGTGCACAGGGCTATTATTTTTATTATTTTTTTGTGCCTGATGAGGCCAGGGGGTTATTATTTTTGCAATGATGGAATATTAAAAGTGCACAGGGCTATTTTTTATTATTTTTAGGTGCCTGATAGGGCAGGGGGTTTGTTCATTTTATTTGCAATGCTTGAATATTAAAAGTGCACAGGGCTATTTTTGTTTTATTATTTTTTTTAGGGCTATTTATTTTTTTGCCTGATGAGGCAGGGGGTTAGTTATTTTATTTTTGCAATGATGGAATATTAAAAGTGCACAGGGCTTTTTTTTATTATTTGTGCCTGATGAGGCCAGGGGGTTAGTTATTATTTTTGCAATGATGGAATATTAAAAGTGCACAGGGCTATTTGATTATTATTTTTGTGCCTGGTGAGGCCAGGGGGTTAGTTATTTATTATATTTGCAATGATTGAATATTAAAAGTGCACAGGGCTATTTGATTATTATTTTTGAGCCTGATGAGGCCAGGGGGTTGGTTATTATATTTGCAATGATGGAATATTAAAAGTGCACAGGGCGATTTTTTGTTATTATTTTTGTTCTTAATAGGGTAGGGTGTTGGTTTTTTTTATTTCCAATAATTTAATATTAAAAGTGCACAGGGCTATTTAATATTATTTTTGCGCCTAAAGAGGCCAGGGGGTTGGTTATTTGATAATTTTTTTTTTTTGCCTTTTGTGGGCAGTGGGTTAGTTATTATTATTGCAATGAAAGTGCACATGGCTGTTTAATTATTATTTGGGTGCCTGATAGGGCAGGGGATTGGTTAATTTATTTGCAATAATTGAATATAAAAAGTGCAAAGGGCTATATGATTATTATTTTTGTGCCTAATAGGCCAGGGGGTTGGTTATTTTATTTGCAATGGAAGTGCACATGGCTAATTAATTTTTTTTTTTTTTTTGGCTGATAGGCCAGGGGGTTGGTTATTTTATTTGCAATGATAGAATATTAAAAGTGAACATTGCTATTAGATTATTATTTTTTGCCTGATAAGGCCCGGAGGTTGTTATTTTATTTGCAATGATTGAATATTAAAAATAAACATTGCTATTAGATTATTATTTTTTGCCTGACTGATGAGGCCAGGGGGGGGGGTTGGTTATTTTATAAGCAATGATTGAATGAAATAAAAGTGAACATTGCTATTAGGTAATTATTTTTTGCCTGATGAGGCCAAGGGGTTGTTATTTTATAAGCAATGATTGAATATTAAAAGTGAACATTGCTATTAGATTATTATTTTTTGCCCGATGATGCCAGGGGGTTGGTTATTTTATTTGCAATGATTGAATATTAAAAGCTAACATTGCTATTAGATTATTATTTTTTTGCCCGATGAGGCCAGGGAGTTAGTTATTTTATTTGCAATGATTGAATATTAAAAATGAACATTGCTATTTGATTAATATTTATTTGCCTGATAAGGCCAGGGGGTCTGTTTTTGATTTTATTTTTTTTTTTCCTTTTTTGGGCAGGGGGTTGGTTATTTGATTATTATTTTTATTCCTTTTTTTTCAGGGGGTTTTTTTTTTTTATTTTTGCAATGAAAGTGCACAGGGCTATTTGATTATTTTTTTTTGTGCCTGGTGAGGCCAGGGGGGGTTGGTTATTTATTTGCAATGATTGAATATTAAAAGTGCACAGGGCTATTTGATTATTATTTTTGTGCCTGATGAGGCCAGGGGGTTGGTTATTATATTTGCAATGATGGAATATTAAAAGTGCACAGGGCTATTTGATTATTATTTTTGAGCCTGATGAGGCCAGGGGGTTGGTTATTATATTTGCAATGATGGAATATTAAAAGTGCACAGGGCTTTTTTTATTTTTGAGCCTGATGAGGCCAGGGGGTTGGTTATTTTTTGAATATTAAAAGTGCCTGATGAGGCCAGGGGGTTGGTTATTTTGCAATGATGGGATATTAAAGTGCACAGGGCTAATTGATTATATTTTTTGTGCCTGATGAGGCCAGGGGGTTGGTGGTTTTTATTTGCAATGATGGAATATTAAAAGTGCACAGGGCTATTTTATTATTTTTTTGTGCCTGATGAGGCCAGGGGGGGTTGGTTATTTTATTTGCAATGATTGAATATTAAAAGTGCACAGGGCTATTTTTATTATTATTTTTGTGCCTGATGAGCCAGGGGGGGGTTATTTTTTGCAATGATGGAATATTAAAAGTGCACAGGGCTATTTTTTTATTTTTTTTGCCTAATGATAGGGCAGGGGGTTGGTTATTTTTTTTGCAATGATTGAATATTAAAAGTGCACAGGGCTTTTTTTTTGTTATTTTTGTGCCTGATAGGGCAGGGGGTTGGTTATTTTATTTGCAATGCTTGAATATTAAAAGTGCACAGGGCTATTTTATTATTATTTTTGTGCCTGATGAGGCCAGGGGGTTGGTTATTTTATTTGCAATGATAGAATATTAAAAGTGAACAGGGCTATTTTATTGTTATTTTTGTGCCTGATGAGGCCAGGGGGGGTTGGTTTTTTATTTGCAATGCTTGAATATTAAAAGTGCACAGGGCTTTTATTATTATTTTTGTGCCTGATGAGGCCAGGGGGTTGGTAGTTATTTTTTGCAATGATGGAATATTAAAAGTGCACAGGGCTATTTGATTATTATTTTTGTGCCTGATGAGGCCAGGGGGGGTTTTATTTTTTTTGCAATGATGGAATATTAAAAGTGCACAGGGCTATTTGATTATTATTTAGGGTGCCTGATGGGCCAGGGGGGGTTGGTTAGTTTTTATTTGCAATGCTTGAATATTAAAAGTGCACAGGGCTATTTGATTATTATTTTTGAGCCTGATGAGGCCAGGGGGTTGGTTATTTTATTTGCAATGATTGAATATTAAAAGTGCACAGGGCTATTTTATTGTTATTTTTGTGCCTGATAGAGCAGGGGGTTGGTTATTTTATTTGCAATGGTTGAATATTAAAAGTGCACAGGGCTATTTTATTATTATTTTTGTGCCTGATGAGGCCAGGGGGGTTGGTTATTTTTTTTGCAATGATGGAATATTAAAAGTGCACAGGGCTTTTGATTATTTTTTAGGGTGCCTGATGAGGGCCAGGGGGTTGGTTATTTTTATTTGCAATGATTGAATATTAAAAGTGCACAGGGCTATTTTATTATTATTTTTTATTTTTGCTTTATTTTTTTTGCCTGAAAAAGTGCCAGGGGGGGTGCCTGATGAGGCCAGGGGGTTGGTTATTATTTTTGCAATGATGGAATATTAAAAGTGCACAGGGCTATTTATTATTATTTTTAGGGTGCCTGATAGGGCAGGGGGCTTGGTTATTTTATTTGCAATGCTTGAATATTAAAAGTGCACAGGGCTATTTTATTATTTTTTTTGTGCCTGATGAGGCCAGGGGGGGTTATTTTTTTTGCAATGATGGATTATATTAAAAGTGCACAGGGCTATTTTATTATTTTAGGGTGCCTGATAGGGCAGGGGCTTGGTCATTTTATTTGCAATGCTTGAATATTAAAAGTGCACAGGGCTATTTTATTATTATTTTTTGTGCCTGATGAGGCCAGGGGGTTAGTTATTTTTTTTGCAATGATGGAATATTAAAAGTGCACAGGGCTTTTTATTATTTATTAGGGTGCCTGATAGGGCAGGGGCTTGGTTATTTTATTTGCAATGCTTGAATATTAAAAGTGCACAGGGCTATTTTATTATTATTTTTGTGCCTGATGAGGCAGGGGGTTAGTATTATTATTTTTGCAATGATGGAATATTAAAAGTGCACAGGGCTATTTTATTATTTTAGGGTGCCTGATAGGGCAGGGGGCTTGGTCATTTTATTTGCAATGCTTGAATATTAAAAGTGCACAGGGCTATTTTATTATTATTTTTGTGCCTGATGAGGCCAGGGGGTTGGTTATTATTTTTGCAATGATGGAATATTAAAAGTGCACAGGGCTATTTTGATTATTATTTTTGTGCCTGATGAGGCCAGGGGGTTGGTTATTATTTTTGCAATGATGGAATATTAAAAGTGCACAGGGCTATTTTATTATTATTTTTGTGCCTGATGAGGCCAGGGGGTTAGTTATTATTTTTGCAATGATGGAATATTAAAAGTGCACAGGGCTATTTTATTATTATTAGGGTGCCTGATAGGGCAGGGGCTTGGTCATTTTATTTGCAATGCTTGAATATTAAAAGTGCACAGGGCTATTTTATTATTATTTTTGTGCCTGATGAGGCCAGGGGGTTAGTTATTATTTTTGCAATGATGGAATATTAAAAGTGCACAGGGCTTTTGATTATTATTAGGGTGCCTGATAGGGTAGGGGCTTGGTCATTTTATTTGCAATGCTTGAATATTAAAAGTGCACAGGGCTATTTTATTATTTTTTTTGTGCCTGATGAGGCCAGGGGGTTAGTTATTATTTTTGCAATGATGGAATATTAAAAGTGCACAGGGCTATTTATTATTATTATTAGGGTGCCTGATAGGGCAGGGGGCTTTTTATTTCATTTTATTTGCAATGCTTGAATATTAAAAGTGCACAGGGCTATTTTATTTTATTTATTTTTTTTGTGCCTGATGAGGGGGGGGTTAGTTATTATTTTTGCAATGATGGAATATTAAAAGTGCACAGGGCTATTTATTATTATTATTAGGGTGCCTGATAGGGCAGGGGCTTGGTCATTTTATTTGCAATGCTTGAATATTAAAAGTGCACAGGGCTATTTTATTATTATTTTTGTGCTGATGAGGCCAGGGGGGGGTTAGTTAGTTATTATTTTTGCAATGATGGAATATTAAAAGTGCACAGGGCTATTTAATTATTATTAGGATGCCTGATAGGGCAGGGGCTTGGTCATTTTATTTGCAATGCTTGAATATTAAAAGTGCACAGGGCTATTTTATTATTTTTGTGCCTGATGAGGCCAGGGGGTTAGTTATTTTTTTGCATGATGGAATATTAAAAGTGCACAGGGCTATTTATTATTATTTTTGTGCCTGGTGAGGCCAGGGGGGTTAGTTTTTATATTTGCAATGATTGAATATTAAAAGTGCACAGGGCTATTTTATTATTTTTTTGTGCTTGATGAGGCCAGGGGGGTTAGCTATTATTTTTGCAATGATGGAATATTAAAAGTGCACAGGGCTATTTAATTATTATTAGGATGCCTGATAGGGCAGGGGGCTTGGTCATTTTATTTGCAATGCTTGAATATTAAAAGTGCACAGGGCTATTTTATTATTATTTTTGTGCCTGATGAGGCCAGGGGGTTAGTTATTATTTTTGCAGTGATGGAATATTAAAAGTGCACAGGGCTATTTGATTATTATTTTTTTTGTGCCTGGTGAGGCCGGGGGGGTTAGTTATTATATTTGCAATGATTGAATATTAAAAGTGCACAGGGCTATTTGATTATTATTTATGAGCCTGATGAGGCAGGGGGGGTTGGTTATTATATTTGCAATGATGGAATATTAAAAGTGCACTGGGCGATTTTTTGTTATTATTTTTGTTCTTAATAGGGTAGGGTGTTGGTTATTTTATTTCCAATAATTTAATATTAAAAGTGCACAGGGCTATTTAATCATTATTTTTGCGCCTAAAGAGGCCAGGGGGGGGTTGGTTATTTGATATTTGTTTTTTTTTTTTTTTGCCTTTTGTGGGCAGTGGGTTAGTTATTATTATTGCAATGAAAGTGCACATGGCTGTTTAATTATTATTTGGGTGCCTGATAGGGCAGGGGATTGGTTAATTTATTTGCAATAATTGAATATAAAAAGTGCAAAGGGCTATATGATTATTATTTTTGTGCCTAATAGGCCAGGGGGTTGGTTATTTTATTTGCAATGGAAGTGCACATGGCTAATAATTTTTTTTTTTTTTTTTTTTGGCTGATAGGCCAGGGGGTTGGTTATTTTATTTGCAATGATAGAATATTAAAAGTGAACATTGCTATTAGATTATTATTTTTTGCCTGATAAGGCCCGGATGTTGTTATTTTATTTGCAATGATTGAATATTAAAAAAAAAAAACATTGCTATTTATTATTATTTTTTTGCCTGATGAGGCCAGGGGGTTGGTTATTTTATAAGCAATGATTGAATATTAAAAGTGAACATTGCTATTAGGTAATTATTTTTTGCCTGATGAGGCCAAGGGGTTGTTATTTTATAAGCAATGATTGAATATTAAAAGTGAACATTGCTATTAGATTATTATTTTTTTGCCGATGATGCCAGGGGGTTGGTTATTTTATTTGCAATGATTGAATATTAAAAGCTAACATTGCTATTAGATTATTATTTTTTTGCCCGATGAGGCCAGGGAGTTAGTTATTTTATTTGCAATGATTGAATATTAAAAATGAACATTGCTATTTGATTAATATTTATTTGCCTGATAAGGCCAGGGGGTCTGTTATTTGATTGTTATTTTTTTTCCTTTTTTTGGGGGGGGGTTGGTTTTTGATTATTATTTTTATTGGTTTTTTTTTTTTCAGGGGGTTGGTTGGTTTTTTTTTTTTTGCAATGAAAGTGCACAGGGCTATTTGATTATTATTTTTGTGCCTGGTGAGGCCAGGGGGTTAGTTATTATATTTGCAATGATGGAATTTTAAAAGTGCACAGGGCTATTTGATTATTATTTTTGAGCCTGATGAGGCCAGGGGGTTGGTTATTATATTTGCAATGATGGAATATTAAAAGTCCACAGGGCTATTTGATTATTATTTTTGAGCCTGATGAGGCCAGGGGGGGGGTTTTATTATGCAATGATGGGATATTTAAAGTGCACAGGGCTAATTGATTATAATTTTTTTTTGTGCCTGATGAGGCCAGGGGGTTGGTTATTATATTTGCAATGATGGAATATTAGAAGTGCACAGGGCTAATTGATTATAATTTTTGTGCCTGATGAGGCCAGGGGGTTGGTTATTATATTTGCAATAAAAGTGTGGATGGCTATTTAATTATTATTAGGGTGCCTGATAAGCAGGGGGGCTTGGTTATTTTATTTGCAATGATTGAATATTAAAAGTGCACAGGGCTATTTTATATTTATTTTTGTGCCTGATAGAGCAGGGGGTTGGTTATTTTATTTGCAATGCTTGAATATTAAAAGTGCACAGGGCTATTTTATTATTATTTTTGTGCCTGATGAGGCCAGGGGGTTAGTTATTATTTTTGCAATGATGGAATATTAAAAGGGCACAGGGCTTTTGATTATTATTAGGGTGCCTGATAGGGTAGGGGCTTGGTCATTTTATTTGCAATGCTTGAATATTAAAAGTGCACAGGGCTATTTTATTTTTTTTTGTGCCTGATGAGGCCAGGGGGTTAGTTATTATTTTTGCAATGATGGAATATTAAAAGTGCACAGGGCTATTTAATTATTATTAGGGTGCCTGATAGGGGGGGGGCTTGGGTCATTTTTTTATTTGCAATGCTTGAATATTAAAAGTGCACAGGGCTATTTTATTATTATTTTTGTGCCTGATGAGGCCAGGGGGTTAGTTTATTATTTTTGCAATGATGGAATATTAAAAGTGCACAGGGCTATTTAATTATTATTAGGGTGCCTGATAGGGCAGGGGCTTGGTCATTTTATTTGCAATGCTTGAATATTAAAAGTGCACAGGGCTATTTTATTATTATTTTTGTGCCTGATGAGGCCAGGGGGTTAGTTATTATTTTTGCAATGATGGAATATTAAAAGTGCACAGGGCTATTTTATTATTATTAGGGTGCCTGATAGGGTAGGGGCTTGGTCATTTTATTTGCAATGCTTGAATATTAAAAGTGCACAGGGCTATTTTATTATTATTTTTGTGCCTGATGAGGCCAGGGGGGGGTTAGTTATTATTTTTGCAATGATGGAATATTAAAAGTGCACAGGGCTATTTATTATTATTATTAGGGTGCCTGATAGGGCAGGGGCTTGGTCATTTTTTATTTGCAATGCTTGAATATTAAAAGTGCACAGGGCTTTTTATTATTATTTTTGTGCCTGATGAGGCCAGGGGGGGGTTAGTTATTATTTTTGCAATGATGGAATATTAAAAGTGCACAGGGCTATTTAATTATTATTAGGGTGCCTGATAGGGCAGGGGCTTGGTCATTTTATTTGCAATGCTTGAATATTAAAAGTGCACAGGGCTATTTTATTATTATTTTTGTGCCTGATGAGGCCAGGGGGGGGTTTTTTTTTTTTGCATGATGGAATATTAAAAGTGCACAGGGCTATTTTTTGATTTTTTTAGGTGCCTGATGAGGCCAGGGGGGTTGGTTATTTTTATTTGCAATGATTGAATATTAAAAGTGCACAGGGCTATTTTATTATATTTTTTGTGCCTGATGAGGCCAGGGGGGTTAGTTGGGTTATTTTATTTTTGCAATGATGGAATATTAAAAGTGCACAGGGCTATTTAATTTATTATTAGGGTGCCTGATAGGGCAGGGGGCTTTGGTTATTTTATTTGCAATGCTTGAATATTAAAAGTGCACAGGGCTATTTTATTATTATTTTTTTTGCCTGATGAGGCAGGGGGGTTGGTTATTTTATTTTTTAAAAGTGTGCACATGCTATTTGATTATTTTTTTGCCTGATGGCCAGGGGGGGGTTATTTATTTTTATTAAAAGTGCACAGGGCTATTTATTATTATTTTTTGTGCCTGATGAGGCCAGGGGGTTGGTTTTTTTATTTGCAATGATTGAATATTAAAAGTGCACAGGGCTATTTTGATTATTATTTTTGTGCCTGATGAGGCCAGGGGGGGTTGTTTTTATATTTGCAATGATTGGAATATAAAAGTGCACAGGGGCTATTTTATTATTATTTTTGAATATTGATGAGGCCAGGGCTATTTTATTTATTATTATTTTTTGCCTGATGAGGCCATTGGTTATTTTTTTGCAATGATGGTGAATATTAAAAGTGCACAGGGGCTATTTATTTTAGGGTGCCTGATGAGGCAGGGGCTTGGTTATTTTTTTGCAATGATTGAATATTAAAAGTGCACAGGGCTATTTTTTATTATTATTTTTGTGCCTGATGAGGCCAGGGGGTTGGTTATTTTTTTATTTGCAATGCTTGAATATAAAAAAGTGCACAGGGCTATTTTATTATTATTTTTGTGCCTGATGAGGCCAGGGGGGGCTATTTTAGTTTATTTTTTTGCAATGAGGCCAGGGGGATGGATTATTTTTATTAAAAGTGCACAGGGCTATTTTAATTATTATTAGGGTGCCTGATAGGGCAGGGGCTTGGTCATTTTATTTCCAATGCTTGAATATTAAAAGTGCACAGGGCTTTTTTATTATTTTTGTGCCTGATGAGGCCAGGGGGTTAGTTATTATTTTTGCAATGATGGAATATTAAAAGTGCACAGGGCTATTTAATTATTATTAGGGTGCCTGATAGGGCAGGGGCTTGGTCATTTTATTTGCAATGCTTGAATATTAAAAGTGCACAGGGGGCTTTATTATTTTTTTTGTGCCTGATGAGGCCAGGGGGTTAGTTATTATTTTTTTTGCAAT
The DNA here is from genome assembly GCA_003667255.2 of Euschistus heros. Taxonomy (NCBI): domain Eukaryota; kingdom Metazoa; phylum Arthropoda; class Insecta; order Hemiptera; family Pentatomidae; genus Euschistus; species Euschistus heros. The sequence continues at coordinate 1,041,107 of RCWM02000394.1, forward strand.
GATGGAATATTAAAAGTGCACAGGGCTATTTAATTATTATTATTAGGGTGCCTGATAGGGGGCAGGGGCTTGGTCATTTTATTTGCAATGCTTGAATATTAAAAGTGCACAGGGCTATTTTATTATTATTTTTTTGTGCCTGATGAGGCCAGGGGGTTAGTTATTATTTTTTGCAATGATGGAATATTAAACGTGCACAGGGCTCTTTGATTATTATTTTTTTGCCTGATAGGGCAGGGGCTTGGTCATTTTATTTGCAATGCTTGAATATTAAAAGTGCACAGGGCTATTTAATTATTATTTTTTGTGCCTGATGAGGCCAGGGGGTTAGCTATTATTTTTGCAATGATGGAATATTAAAAGTGCACAGGGCTTTTATTATTATTAGGATGCCTGATAGGGCAGGGGCTTGGTCATTTTATTTGCAATGCTTGAATATTAAAAGTGCACAGGGCTATTTTATTATTATTTTTGTGCCTGATGAGGCCAGGGGGTTAGTTATTATTTTTTTTGCAGTGATGGAATATTAAAAGTGCACAGGGCTATTTGATTATTATTTTTTTGTGCCTGGTGAGGCCAGGGGGTTAGTTATTTATATTTGCAATGATTGAATATTAAAAGTGCACAGGGCTATTTGATTATTATTTTATGAGCCTGATGAGGCCAGGGGGTTCGTTATTATATTTGCAATGATGGAATATTAAAAGTGCACTGGGCGATTTTGTTATTATTTTTGTTCTTAATAGGGTAGGGTGTTGGTTATTTTATTTCCAATAATTTAATATTAAAAGTGCACAGGGCTATTTAATCATTATTTTTGCGCCTAAAGAGGCAGGGGGGGGGTTGGTTATTTGATCATTTTTTTTTTTGCCTTTTGTGGGCAGTGGGTTAGTTATTATTATTGCAATGAAAGTGCACATGGCTGTTTAATTATTATTTGGGTGCCTGATAGGGCAGGGGATTGGTTAATTTATTTGCAATAATTGAATATAAAAAGTGCAAAGGGCTATATGATTATTATTTTTGTGCCTAATAGGCCAGGGGGTTGGTTTTTTTTATTTGCAATGGAAGTGCACATGGCTAATTAATTTTTTTTTTTTTTTTTGGCTGATAGGCCAGGGGGTTGGTTATTTTATTTGCAATGATAGAATATTAAAAGTGAACATTGCTATTAGATTATTATTTTTTGCCTGATAAGGCCCCCGGATGTTGTTATTTTATTTGCAATGATTGAATATTAAAAATAAACATTGCTATTATTATTATTATTTTTTGCCTGATGAGGCCAGGGGGTTGGTTATTTTATAAGCAATGATTGAATATTAAAAGTGAACATTGCTATTAGGTAATTTTTTTTTTTGCCTGATGAGGCCAAGGGGTTGTTATTTTATAAGCAATGATTGAATATTAAAAGTGAACATTGCTATTAGATTATTATTTTTTGCCCGATGATGCCAGGGGGTTGGTTATTTTATTTGCAATGATTGAATATTAAAAGCTAACATTGCTATTAGATTATTATTTTTTTGCCCGATGAGGCCAGGGAGTTAGTTAGTTATTTTATTTGCAATGATTGAATATTAAAAATGAACATTGCTATTTGATTAATATTTATTTGCCTGATAAGGCCAGGGGGTCTGTTATTTGATTGTTATTTTTTTTTCCTTTTTTGGGGGGGGGGTTGGTTATTTGATTATTATTTTTATTCCTTTTTTTTTTCAGGGGGGTTTGGTTTTTTATTTTTGCAATGAAAGTGCACAGGGGTTTGATTATTATTTTTGTGCCTGGTGAGGCCAGGGGGTTAGTTATTATATTTGCAATGATGGAATTTTAAAAGTGCACAGGGCTATTTGATTATTATTTTTGAGCCTGATGAGGCCAGGGGGGTTGGTTATTATATTTGCAATGATGGAATATTAAAAGTCCACAGGGCTATTTGATTATTATTTTTGAGCCTGATGAGGCCAGGGGGTTGGTTTTTATGCAATGATGGGATATTTAAAGTGCACAGGGCTAATTGATTATAATTTTTGTGCCTGATGAGGCCAGGGGGTTGGTTATTATATTTGCAATGATGGAATATTAGAAGTGCACAGGGCTAATTGATTATAATTTTTGTGCCTGATGAGGCCAGGGGGGGGTTGGTTATTATATTTGCAATAAAAGTGTGGATGGCTATTTATTATTATTATTAGGGTGCCTGATAAGGCAGGGGCTTGGTTATTTTATTTGCAATGATTGAATATTAAAAGTGCACAGGGCTATTTTTTTATATTTTTTTTTGTGCCTGATAGAGCAGGGGGTTGGTTATTTTATTTGCAATGGTTGAATATTAAACGTGCACAGGGCTCTTTGATTATTATTTTTCCGCCTGATGAGGCCAGGGGGTTAGTTATTATTTTTGCAATGATGGAATATTAAAAGGGCACAGGGCTTTTGATTATTATTAGGGTGCCTGATGAGGCCAGGGGGTTAGTTATTATTTTTGCAGTGATGGAATATTAAAAGTGCACAGGGCTATTTGATTATTATTTTTGTGCCTGGTGAGGCCAGGGGGGTTTTTTGCAATGATGAATATTTGTGCACAGGGCTATTTATTATTATTTTTTTGCCTGATGAGGCCAGGGGGTTAGTTTTATTTTTGCAATGATGGAATATTAAAAGTGCACAGGGCTATTTATATTATTTTTTGTGCCTGATAGGCAGGGGGGTTGGTTATTTTATTTGCAATGCTTGAATATTAAAAGTGCACAGGGCTATTTTATTATTATTTTTGTGCCTGATGAGGCCAGGGGGTTAGTTATTATTATTTTTGCAATGATGGAATATTAAAAGGGCACAGGGCTTTTGATTATTATTAGGGTGCCTGATAGGGTAGGGGCTTGGTCATTTTATTTGCAATGCTTGAATATTAAAAGTGCACAGGGCTATTTTATTATTATTTTTGTGCCTGATGAGGCCAGGGGGGGTTAGTTATTATTTTTGCAATGATGGAATATTAAAAGTGCACAGGGCTATTTAATTATTATTAGGGTGCCTGATAGGGGCAGGGGCTTGGTCATTTTATTTGCAATGCTTGAATATTAAAAGTGCACAGGGCTATTTTATTATTATTTTTGTGCCTGATGAGGCCAGGGGGTTAGTTATTATTTTTGCAATGATGGAATATTAAAAGTGCACAGGGCTATTTAATTATTATTAGGGTGCCTGATAGGGCAGGGGCTTGGTCATTTTATTTCCAATGCTTGAATATTAAAAGTGCACAGGGCTTTTTTATTATTATTTTTGTGCCTGATGAGGCCAGGGGGTTAGTTATTATTTTTGCAATGATGGAATATTAAAAGTGCACAGGGCTATTTAATTATTATTAGGGTGCCTGATAGGGTAGAGGCTTGGTCATTTTATTTGCAATGCTTGAATATTAAAAGTGCACAGGGCTATTTTATTATTATTTTTGTGCCTGATGAGGCCAGGGGGTTAGTTATTATTTTTGCAATGATGGAATATTAAAAGTGCACAGGGCTATTTAATTATTATTTAGGTGCCTGATAGGGCAGGGGCTTGGTCATTTTATTTGCAATGCTTGAATATTAAAAGTGCACAGGGCTATTTTTTATTATTATTTTTGTGCTGATGAGGCCAGGGGGTTAGCTATTATTTTTGCAATGATGGAATATTAAAAGTGCACAGGGCTATTTAATTATTATTAGGATGCCTGATAGGGCAGGGGCTTGGTCATTTTATTTGCAATGCTTGAATATTAAAAGTGCACAGGGCTATTTTATTATTATTTTTTTTTGTGCCTGATGAGGCCAGGGGGTTAGTTATTATTTTTGCAGTGATGGAATATTAAAAGTGCACAGGGCTATTTATTATTATTTTTGTTGAGGCCAGGGGGTTGGTTATTTTATATTTGCAATGATTGAATATTAAAAGTGCACAGGGCTATTTGATTATTATTTTTGTGCTGATGAGGCCAGGGGGTTAGTTTTTTTTGCAATGGGGAATATTAAAAGTGCACAGGGCTATTTAATTATTATTTTTTTTTTATAGGCCAGGGTATTATTTTTTTGTGCCTTGAGGCCAGGGGGTTGGTTTTTTTTTGCAATGATTGAATATTAAAAGTGCACAGGGCTATTTTATTATTATTTTTGTGCCTGGTGAGGCAGGGGGTTGTTATTATATTTGCAATGATTGAATATTAAAAGTGCACAGGGCTATTTTATTATTATTTTTGTGCTTGATGAGGCCAGGGGGTTAGCTATTATTTTTGCAATGATGGAATATTAAAAGTGCACAGGGCTATTTATTATTATTAGGATGCCTGCCTGATAGGGCAGGGGCTTGGTCATTTTATTTGCAATGCTTGAATATTAAAAGTGCACAGGGCTATTTTTTATTATTTTTTTGTGCCTGATGAGGCCAGGGGGTTAGTTATTATTTTTTGCAGTGATGGAATATTAAAAGTGCACAGGGCTATTTGATTATTATTTTTGTGCCTGGTGAGGCCAGGGGGTTAGTTATTATATTTGCAATGATTGAATATTAAAAGTGCACAGGGCTATTTGATTATTATTTATGAGCCTGATGAGGCCTGATGGGGGGGGTTGGTTATTATATTTGCAATGATGGAATATTAAAAGTGCACTGGGCGATTTTGTTATTTTTTTTGTTCTTAATAGGGTAGGGTGTTGGTTATTTTATTTCCAATAATTTAATATTAAAAGTGCACAGGGCTATTTAATCATTATTTTTGCGCCTAAAGAGGCCAGGGGGTTGGTTATTTGATAATTTTTTTTTTTTGCCTTTTGTGGGCAGTGGGTTAGTTATTATTATTGCAATGAAAGTGCACATGGCTGTTTAATTATTATTTGGGTGCCTGATAGGGCAGGGGATTGGTTAATTTATTTGCAATAATTGAATATAAAAAGTGCAAAGGGCTATATGATTATTATTTTTGTGCCTAATAGGCCAGGGGGTTGGTTATTTTATTTGCAATGGAAGTGCACATGGCTAATTAATTTTTTTTTTTTTTTTTTTTTTGGCTGATAGGCCAGGGGGTTGGTTATTTTATTTGCAATGATAGAATATTAAAAGTGAACATTGCTATTAGATTATTATTTTTTGCCTGATAAGGCCCGGATGTTGTTATTTTTTTTTGCAATGATTGAATATTAAAAATAAACATTGCTATTAGATTATTATTTTTTTGCCTGATGAGGCCAGGGGGTTGGTTATTTTATAAGCAATGATTGAATATTAAAAGTGAACATTGCTATTAGGTAATTATTTTTTGCCTGATGAGGCCAAGGGGTTGTTATTTTTATAAGCAATGATTGAATATTAAAAGTGAACATTGCTATTAGATTATTATTTTTTGCCCGATGATGCCAGGGGGTTGGTTATTTTATTTGCAATGATTGAATATTAAAAGCTAACATTGCTATTAGATTATTATTTTTTTGCCCGATGAGGCCAGGGAGTTAGTTATTTTATTTGCAATGATTGAATATTAAAAATGAACATTGCTATTTGATTAATATTTATTTGCCTGATAAGGCCAGGGGGTCTGTTATTTGATTGTTATTTTTTTTCCTTTTTTGGGCAGGGGGTTGGTTATTTGATTATTATTTTTATTCCTTTTTTTTCAGGGGGTTGTTTTTTTTTATTTTTGCAATGAAAGTGCACAGGGCTATTTGATTATTATTTTTGTGCCTGGTGAGGCCAGGGGGGTTAGTTATTATATTTGCAATGATGGAATTTTAAAAGTGCACAGGGCTATTTGATTATTATTTTTGAGCCTGATGAGGCCAGGGGGTTGGTTATTATATTTGCAATGATGGAATATTAAAAGTCCACAGGGCTATTTGATTATTATTTTTGAGCCTGATGAGGCCAGGGGGTTGGTTATTATGCAATGATGGGATATTTAAAGTGCACAGGGCTAATTGATTATATTTTTGTGCCTGATGAGGCCAGGGGGTTGGTTATTATATTTGCAATGATGGAATATTAGAAGTGCACAGGGCTAATTGATTATAATTTTTGTGCCTGATGAGGCCAGGGGGTTGGTTATTATATTTGCAATAAAAAAAGTGGATGGCTATTTAATTATTATTAGGGTGCCTGATAAGGCAGGGGCTTGGTTAGTTTTTATTTGCAATGATTGAATATTAAAAGTGCACAGGGCTATTTTATATTTATTTTTGTGCCTGATAGAGCAGGGGGTTGGTTATTTTATTTGCAATGCTTGAATATTAAAAGTGCACAGGGCTATTTTATTATTATTTTTGTGCCTGATGAGGCCAGGGGGTTAGTTATTATTTTTGCAATGATGGAATATTAAAAGGGCACAGGGCTTTTGATTATTATTAGGGTGCCTGATAGGGTAGGGGCTTGGTCATTTTATTTGCAATGCTTGAATATTAAAAGTGCACAGGGCTATTTTATTATTATTTTTGTGCCTGATGAGGCCAGGGGGTTAGTTTTATTTTTGCAATGATGGAATATTAAAAGTGCACAGGGCTATTTAATTATTATTAGGGTGCCTGATAGGGCAGGGGCTTGGTCATTTTATTTGCAATGCTTGAATATTAAAAGTGCACAGGGCTATTTAATTATTATTAGTTTTTGTGCCTGATAGGCCAGGGGGTTAGTTATTATTTTTGCAATGATGGAATATTAAAAGTTCACAGGGCTATTTATTTATTATTATTAGGGTGCCTGATAGGGCAGGGGCTTGGTCATTTTATTTGCAATGCTTGAATATTAAAAGTGCACAGGGCTATTTTATTATTATTTTTGTGCCTGATGAGGCCAGGGGGTTAGTTATTATTTTTGCAATGATGGAATATTAAAAGTGCACAGGGCTATTTAATTATTATTAGGGTGCCTGATAGGGCAGGGGCTTGGTCATTTTATTTGCAATGCTTGAATATTAAAAGTGCACAGGGCTATTTATTATTATTTTTTGTGCCTGATGAGGCCAGGGGGTTAGTTATTATTTTTGCAATGATGGAATATTAAAAGTGCACAGGGCTATTTAATTATTATTAGGGTGCCTGATAGGGCAGGGGCTTGGTCATTTTATTTGCAATGCTTGAATATTAAAAGTGCACAGGGCTATTTTTTATTATTATTTTTGTGCCTGATGAGGCAGGGGGGGGTTAGTTTATTATTTTTGCAATGATGGAATATTAAAAGTGCACAGGGCTATTTAATTATTATTAGGGTGCCTGATAGGGCAGGGGCTTGGTCATTTTATTTGCAATGCTTGAATATTAAAAGTGCACAGGGCTATTTTATTATTATTTTTTGTGCCTGATGAGGCCAGGGGGTTAGTTATTATTTTTTGCAATGATGGAATATTAAAAGTGCACAGGGCTATTTAATTATTATTTTGTGCCTGATAGGGCCAGGGGCTTGGTTTTTATATTTGCAATGATTGAATATTAAAAGTGCACAGGGCTATTTTATTATTATTTTTGTGCTTGATGAGGCCAGGCCAGGGGGTTAGCTATTATTTTTGCAATGATGGAATATTAAAAGTGCACAGGGCTATTTAATTATTATTAGGATGCCTGATAGGGCAGGGGCTTGGTCATTTTATTTGCAATGCTTGAATATTAAAAGTGCACAGGGCTATTTTATTATTTATTTTTGTGCCTGATGAGGCCAGGGGGTTAGTTATTATTTTTGCAGTGATGGAATATTAAAAG